>CM059441.1:31088255-31090755 GCA_030390025.1 Squalus acanthias
GGAGGGAGGGGGGGAGAGAGAGAGAGCGGGGAGAGAGAGGTTGATTGAGGGATAATTATTGGCCCAGGACACTGGGGATAACTTCCCTGCTCTTCGTCGAAATAGTGCCATGGGATCTTTTACTTCCACCTGAGAGAGTAGACGGGGCCTCGGTTTAACGTCTCATCGGAAAGACGGCACCTCCGACAGTGCAGCACTCCCTCAGCACTGCACTGGAGAGTCAGCCTAGATTTTTGTGCTCAAGTTTCTGGAGTGGGCCTTGAACCCACAACCTTTTGACTCAGAGGCCAGAGAGCTGCCCACTGAGCCACAGCTGAGACTATGTCCTCAGGGGCGGGGGCTGGGGGGGGGGGGGCGGGGGGCGGGGGGCTCCCAGCGCTTCAGTTGTTGAATGGGGACATCACAGGTGAGTCTGGCCCTATCCTGTTGATGGCCCCACACGTATATTTTCTCAACTGTTCACCACTGGATAGTGATCAGGATCCATCGCTGGCTTGTTCCTCACTAGCCCAAGGGGATTGAGGAGAACTGCCGTATGCCCAGCCCTGCCATGCCTAAGGTCATCTGTCTCAGCACAGACCACCGATCCAACCCGTGGCCTTCCTATCCCATTGATACAGGCCTGTGGTCGGAGCTCAGATACGGCCTATTAAAGGCCCTGCTCTATCTGGCTCAGTGTTAACCCAGAAAGTATCACAATGTTAGCTGGAAAGTACTGGTGACTACACAGGGGATGGATCTTGTGTCCTGATAGCACTGGCCATTTATCCATCCTTGTCTCCAACAGGATCCAATGGGACCAGCACCAATTTAATTCATATAGCTCGCTCAAAATTAGATTGGAGACAAATTTTATTTTCTCTATCATCTAATTTTCCTACTTGCCCTCCCAAGGGATGAAGAGAGAAATTAATAGCGGTCTCTGCACAGCAACTGCATCAAAAATTCAATTTCTTGAGATTTAGAATGAAAAAAAAATTGCCTTCCAATACAGGCCGGTGCTAAGGTCAACACAAGGCCCACGGATTACAGGCCTACACAAGGCGCACAGATACAGTCCTACACAAGGCCCACTGATTACAGGCCTACACAAGGCCCATGGATACAGGCCTACACAAGGCCCATGGATTACAGGCATACACAAGGCCCATGGATTACAGGCATACACAAGGCCCGCGGATACAGGCCCACAGATTACAGGCCTACACAAGGCCCACGGATACAGGCCTACACAAGGCCCATGGATACAAGCCTACACAAGGCCCACGGAATACAGGCATACACAAGGCCCACAGATTACGGCCTACACAAGGCCCACGGATACAGGCCTACACAAGGCCCACGGATACAGGCCTACATAAGGCCCATGGATACAGGTCTACACAAGGCCCATGGATACAGGCCTACACAAGGCCCACAGATTACAGGCCTACACAAGGCCCATGGATACAAGCCTACACAAGGCCCACGGAATACAGGCATACACAAGGCCCACAGATTACAGGCCTACACAAGGCCCACGGATACAGGCCTACACAAGGCCCACGGATACAGGCCTACATAAGGCCCACGGAGACAGGTCTACACAAGGCTCACGGATACAGGCCTACATAAGGCCCACGGATACAGGCCTACACAAGGCCCACTGATACAGGCCTACACAAGGCCCACGGATTACAGGCCTACACAAGGCCCACTGATACAGGCCTACACAAGGCCCACTGATACAGGCCTACACAAGGTCCACGAATTACAGGCCTACACAAGGCCCATGGATACAGGCCTGCACAAGGCCCATGGATTACAGGCCTACACAAGGCCCACGGATTACAGGCCTACATAAGGCCCACGGATACAGGCCTGTACAAGGCCCACTGATACAGATCTATGGAAGGAGCGCAGATGCAAGCCTATACAAGGACCTTGGATAGATGCCTATGCAAGTATCAGTAACACACCTCAATCAGTAGAAGGTATCAAGCTATTTCTTTATCTCTTGTCCCTCCACCCCTGAAGGCATTGACTCATGCTGGGTTACAGTTGCACAGGTGTTGGTTACCACCTAATATCTCACCTGAGGGGCAATTCTTTATCTGTAAACCTAGACAGTGAGTATCGCCTGGCTATTTGACAGTGGGAGCATCACAATTGAGTTTGGTCCGATAGAAGCAGAAACCCTGGTGGGTGTTCAAATCTTACCCAAGGTATTGAGGTCAAATGTAGTCCACCTATCATTGCTCAGGCTGAGGCCAGCTAACTAAGCACAGACTGAGACCATCAACTAGCCTCAGTGCCCTTAAGCGAGGGAGGGGAAAAAATAGCAAGAGTTTTGTTTTTTCCTAATAACTACTTATTGACCCTATTTCCTTTTCAGGTGAGCGTAAAAGATTCCACAGCACTATTTGAACAGGAGCAGGAGGGGTTCTCCAACATTTCCCACTCAACCAACACCACCAGAAAACAGATTCATTGGTCGATCATCTCATTGCAGTTTGTGAGA
>CM059441.1:31093255-31468919 GCA_030390025.1 Squalus acanthias
CGGCAGTCGTCCACTGTCTGAAGTGCTTGCAGACAATTCACCGTCATCAGGTGCTACACAAGTAGAAGCACTTTCAGTATTGAGGGGAATGGGAAGAGCCCAGGTTTGATCCCCGAGCTGTGTTCAATTGGCTGATTCTCGGCTGGGGCTATCACTGGGCCAGTGCCCCGACGGGAGAGGGCGGAGAACTCGAGGGGAGGGACCCGCTGTTGATTCCTATAGGTGTGCGTCAGAGAGAACATTGAGTGTGCATGAGGACCAGCTCAGCTGCCATTGCTCCTGTGGTTCTCAATAAGATGCCAATGTTTGTTTGTTTGCCGGAGGTTTTGGATAGTAACTTGGGGCCGTGAGCTGTACCCGAGCACAGGCAATGTCTTTGGAAGAGTATGGGGTGGGTGAACTGCTAAAAAATTGAAACCAATTGAGGCAAAACACAGAGTAACACTGTTCATTTACTAACTAATGTCCGCAGTTGCCATTTGACCAACATCACCATCAAGCACATTTTATGAAGCCATCAAAAAACAGAAGTTCGCTGCCTGATTGAAAAACACAGAGAATTACATAGATTTACAGCACAGAAACAGGCCATTCGGCCCCACTGGTCTATGCCAGTGTTTATGCTCCGCACCAGCCTCCTCCCACCCCTCTTCATCTCACCCTATCAGCATATCCTTCTATTCCTTTCTCCCTCGTGTGTTTATCCAGCTTCCCCTTAAATGTATCTCTGCTTTTCGCCTCAATTACTCCCTGTGGTAGCGAGTTCCACATTCTCCCCACTCTCTGGGTAAAGAAATTTCTCCTGAATTCCCTATTGGATTTCTTAGTGACTATCTTATATTGATGGCCCTAGTTTTGGTCTCCCCCACAAGTGGAAACATCTTCTCTACGTCTACCGTATCAAACCCCTTCATAATTTTAAAGAACTCTATCAGGTCATCCCTCAGCCTTCTCTTTTCTAGAGAAAAGAGCCCCAGCCTGTTCAATCTTTCCTGATACTTATAACCTCTCAATTCTAATGTCATCCTTTTTTGCACTTTCTCCAGTGCTACTATATCCTTTTTGTAATATGGAGACTAGAACTGTGCACAGTACTCCAAGTGTGGTCTAACCAAAGTTTTATATGAGTTTAGCAAAACTTCCTTGTTTTTGAATTCTATCCCTCTAGAAATGAGCCCCAGTGTCTGGTTTGCCATTTTTATGGCCTTATTAACCTGATTTGTTACTTTTAATGGTTTGTGAGTCTGTACCCCTCGATCACTTTGCACCTCTACCCCATTTAGACTCTTATTTTCCCAGGTGTATGTGATCTCATTATTCCTCCTACCAAAATGTAACACCTCACACTTATCCAAATTGAAACACTTCCAGACATGATGGGCCGAATGGCCTCCTTCTGTGTCATAAATTTCTATGATTCTATGATTTGACAATTACACGCCTATTCTGCAAGTTTAGTAACGTCTTCTTGTATTTTGTCGCAGTCTTCCTCAGTATTAACTAAATCCGCACAATTTAGTGTCATCCATAAAATTTTGATATAGTACTTCCGATTCCCGAGTCCAAATCATTTATGTAAACGGTGAACAATGGTCCTAGCACTGATCCCTGTGGAACAGCACTTCCCACCTTCCGCCAGTCTGAGTAAATACTTTAACCCCTACTCTCCTTTTGTAGTTAGCTTTCTATCCATTCTGCTACTTGTCCCCCGACTCCATGTCCTCTGACCTTTAACAGTAAAAATTCAACAGACATTTTCTTGCCTGAATGCATAACAATGAATCAATGAGGGTAATTTTCAACTTCACTGCGTGGGCAGTAATGTGACAGAACAGCTCGCTCGCCCCTTTGTAGAACCAACCTGATTTTCATCCCCTTAATTTTAATCGAACAATATCGGGCGGGTTCTAAAACAGGCAGGAAATCCACTGTCAGATGACCAGAGGCGGTGAAACTGAAAATTGCCCCAATAGAACCATAGCTGGTTAGTCCTATTTTATATGTAATATTGTCACCAACTGTATCTCTCGCTCTCTGTCTCTTGCTATCTCGTTCTGGCTCTGCTTTGCTTTTTCTTTCTCTCTGTCTGGGTCTCTTGCTCTCTCGCTATCTCTCTGTCTCTTGCTCTCTCATTCTCGCTCTCTCGATTTTGCTTTTTCTCTCTCCCTCTATCCGGGTCCCTTGCTCTCTGTCTCTTGCTCTCTCGTTCTCTCTCTCTCTGCATGTCTCGCTTTCTCTCTCTGCATCTCTCCCCCTCCGTTCATCTCTCTCTAGCTCTTTCTGTGCCACTCTCTCTGTTGCTGCATCTCTCACTCTCTCTACCTCCGCACCTCTTGTTTTCTCGCTCTGTCTCTCCCTGGTGTTACACGATGCTCTTCATCCTCTGAACTCTTTTGCTGTATTTACATATTGAGTGAATTTAATTTCCATTTTATGGAATTTATGAAAGAAAATGGAGATCAGGGCTGATAGAGCAAACTGAGCACTGGGTGACTGCTGCCGAGATTCCTCCAGCTCTGAACTGATACAAGATCAGACATCGCAAACAATTCCTTCCACTCAGTCCACATGGTTCATTTACAATAATATGATCGCAGCAACATAATTGTCTTTTTGCAGATGCAAGTGAAGCATTTACTGAAAGCGTTTCTTGGTAATTTAGCCGCTGTACAAGACTGGAAGATCGGAGAGCGGACTTGTACAAGTTGACACGTGTACACATATACAGCCTCTCTACACACTCATGTAGGGCATTGCCCAGGGTGGGACTGACACTACAGAGCAGGAAGAGTGGGTCGTAACCTCAGTCGGGGTTCTACAATTGACCTTGGCATCCCTGGGCTAGGGCAGGGACAATCCAGCCAGCCTGGTTACTCCTGACCTCTATCCAATAACTGGATGAACATGTAGGCTGGGAACAGGATCAGGCTTGCAACTGTGATGCTCTCCACTGTCGAATAGCGAACTGCCACTCACCGTCAGGGCTCAGCCACAAAGTTTGCCACGCGGGAGAGATATCGCGGCACGCTCCCTTCCAAGCGACGGTTCCACATACACAATAAGCAAGGTTCCACCTTCTGGGAGGAACAGGAAAACTGACCGTCAGCCAAGACCCTCGATTTCACCGAGAGGAACAGGAACGAGCCCTCACAGGGGCCGAGAAATATCAGCACGGAGCAGGCTCCAACACCCGCGGCACCTCGTGCAGCGAGGTTTTTACTACAGTGATTACAGCTTCTAAATTGTCATTAGAAACGGGGCATTAATCACATTTAAACACATTCACGCCAAGGTCTCCATTAAAGAGAAAGCTAATCGAACTGGGGAGTGAATTTATGGACTGCCTGCTTTATGTGTGTCAGCCGTGGCTCAGTGGGTAGCACTTTCGCCTCTGAGTCAGAAGGTTGTGGGTTTCAACCCCACCCCAGAGACTTGAGCACAAAAATCTACGCTGGCAATCCCAGTGCTGCACTGTCGGAGGTGCCGTCTTTCGGATGAGATGTTAAACTGGGGCTCCAGTTGCTCTCTCAGGTGGACGTAAATGATCCCATACCACTATTTCGAAGAGGAGCAGGGGAGTTCTATTTATCCTTAACTATTTATCCCTTAACCAACATCACTAAAACAGATTATCTGGTCATTATCACATTGCTGTTTGTGGGAGCTTGCAGTGTGCTAATTGGCTGCCGTATTTCCTACATTACAACAGTGACAAAAGTACTTCATTGGCTGTAAAATGCTTTTCTTTCTAACTATGAAGACTGTTCTCCAAATGCTCCTCTGGTGTTTTAAAGGCTTGAGATTTGAGCCCCAGACTACACACAGGCAAATATCTCTGGGGCACTCCTGTCAACTGAAACCTCCCAACGTCCCATGACAGCTGAGGGGTTCAGTTCCACAGTACCAGCTCCCAGCCCGCACTCCTCTCAGCTCGCCAACTTTAACTGTGTGCCTAGACAGCGAGTGTCGACAGGAGGAGTCATCACAGGCGAGATTGTGTTCTCACCGACACACACACCTGCACACACACGTGCACGCACATGCACACACATGCGCACACTTACACATGCGCGGACACACACACACACACGCACATGTTCACACATGCATACACATATACACACGCACGCACACATACACACGCCGCACGTACACATACACATGTCGCACGCACACACATGTGCACACTCACACATGCGTGGACGCACACGCACATGTTCACACATGCATACACATATACACACGCACGCACACATACACACGCCGCACGCACACACATGTGCACACACAAGCAGGAAACCAGCAGAAACCCCAGGAAATGACCGAAGTTCTGGGTCAACCCATGTGGACGTTCAAGTTGTATTTATTTTTCTGGAAACCAATCAAAAAGCTTCTTCACTATCTCCGGGCAGAACTGCTGCCCTCCTCCACTCCAGCCCCCTAGAACCCTCCCTCCGTACAGCGGTCAGTGTGTGCACATGTGTGTATGTCGCACATGTGTGTATGTCGCCCACTCACTATGAGCAATGCCACAGGAGCTCGGTCTGCATATACATAAACGTCCAGTCACAGCTTAGACCTCACATTTTGTACAAAACACCAACAAATCACAACTGAACACAAAGACACACACTAAAAATAAAAGAAAGCCAGTCATATCATCCCAGCTTTTCTCACCTGGAGGTAGCCTGCTCTCTCTCGAAGCAATTGCAAATCGATATTAACTTCCAACAGTAATTAGCTTCTGATTAACCCCATAATGTGCCTGTTTAGGCCACTTCTTGTCAGGGGACACACCTTCAGCACACGCAGTTTAAGGGGCAGATTAAACGTCAAAATCATGATCCAAATCTCAAACTATCCACTGAGCAATCCCGCAACTGGTCCTAGCCAATAATCTTTAAACATTAGATTGCACTGATATATTACATCTAAAAAATATATAGGGCCGACAAAATATATATAAAATAGCACCTTTGCAGGTTAACTTTGCCAATGGTTTTGCTTATTATGGGATGCCAAGGCTGAACCATGAAAGATTTTCATTCCCTTGTGGCCCACGTGCTCGGGTCAGGCGCCCTCAGCTCAGGTTTCCATGGGGAATATGTAGAGTAAAGGATGGAGCTCGCTGCAAGAATCTGCAGCACACAATAAGGCTAGTGGCTGGAGGCCAGAGCAGTCTCTGGGAGCGACTGGCAGCATCCAGACACACCAAAGACCACTTCATTCAGGAGGTGCTTCCTTCTCTCCTGCAATAACTGGCGTTTAGTAGCAGTCGCAGGATATCACAGACCTTCAGCTCCACATTGCCTTGAACTACACGTCACTACATCCTGCCAAGTACAGTCACCGAAAGGGTCTGATTAAGGTTTCAAAACATGTTAAATTACGTATTAAAAACACCATGCAACACTTGGCATTATTAACTCTGCTCTTTGGTTTATGAACAGAAACAGGTCAAACTTGTTTCCCATTATCTACACTTGAATTATTATGTGAAAGCTACAAACCTCCCTGCCTGGTGTCTATTGCTCCGTGTGTAACTCCCTGCCCGGCCTCTATTGCTCCGTGTGTAACTCCCTGCCCGGCCTCTATTGCTCCGTGTGTAACTCCCTGTCCGGCCTCTATTGCCCCGTGTGTAACTCCCTGCCCGGCCTCTATTGCCCCGTGTGTAACTCCCTGCCCAGCCCCTATTGCCCCGTGTGTAACTCCCTGCCCGGCCTCTATTGCCCCGTGTGTAACTCCCTGACCGGCCTCTATTGCCCCGTGTCTAACTCCCTGCCCGGCATCTATTGCCCCGTGTGTAACTCCCTGACCGGCCTCTATTGCCCCGTGTGTAACTCCCTGACCGGCCTCTATTGCCCCGTGTGTAACTCCCTGACCGGCCCCTATTGCCCCGTGTGTAACTCCCTGACCGGCCTCTATTGCCCCGTGTATAACTCCCTGCCCGGCCTCTATTGCCCCGTGTGTAACTCCCTGACCGGCCTCTATTGCCCCGTGTGTAACTCCCTGCCCGGCCTCTATTGCCCCGTGTGTAACTCCCTGCCCAGCCTCTATTGCCCCGTGTGTAACTCCCTGCCTGGTGTCTATTGCCCCGTGAGTAACTCCCTGCCTGGCCCCTATTGCCCCATGTGTAACTCCCTGCCCGGCCTCTATTGCCCCGTGTGTAACTCCCTGCCTGGCCCCTATTGCCCCGTGTGTAACTCCCTGCCCGGCCTCTATTGCCCCGTGTGTAACTCCCTGCCTGGCCCCTATTGCCCCGTGTGTAACTCCCTGCCTGGCCCCTATTGCCCCGTGTGTAACTCCCTGCCCGGCCTCTATTGCTCCGTGTGTAACTCCCTGTCCGGCCTCTATTGCCCCGTGTGTAACTCCCTGCCCAGCCTCTATTGCCCCGTGTGTAACTCCCTGCCTGGTGTCTATTGCCCCGTGTGTAACTCCCTGCCTGGCCCCTATTGCCCCGTGTGTAACTCCCTGCCCGGCCTCTATTGCCCCGTGTGTAACTCCCTGCCTGGCCCCTATTGCCCCGTGTGTAACTCCCTGCCTGGCCCCTATTGCCCCGTGTGTAACTCCCTGACCAGCCTCTATTGCCCCGTGTGTAACTCCCTGCCCAGCCCCTATTGCCCCGTGTGTAACTCCCTGCCCAGCCCCTATTGCCCCGTGTGTAACTCCCTGCCCAGCCTCTATTGCCCCGTGTGTAACTCCCTGCCCGGCCTCTATTGCCCCGTGTGTAACTCCCTGCCCAGCCTCTATTGCCCCGTGTGTAACTCCCTGCCTGGCCCCTATTGCCCCGTGTGTAACTCCCTGCCTGGCCCCTATTGCCCCGTGTGTAACTCACAGCCCAGCCTCTATTGCCCCGTGTGTAACTCCCTGACCAGCCTCTATTGCTCCGTGTGTAACTCCCTGCCCAGCCCCTATTGCCCCGTGTGGAACTCCCTGCCCGGCCTCTATTGCCCCGTGTGTAACTCCCTGCCCAGCCTCTATTGCCCCGTGTGTAACTCCCTGCCCAGCCCCTATTGCCCTGTGTGTAACTCCCTGCCCGGCCTCTATTGCCCCGTGTGTAACTCCCTGCCCAGCCTCTATTGCCCCGTGTGTAACTCCCTGCCCGGCCTCTATTGCCCCGTGTGTAACTCCCTGACCGGCCTCTATTGCCCCGTGTGTAACTCCCTGCCCGGCCTCTATTGCCCGTGTGTAACTCCCTGCCCAGCCTCTATTGCCCCGTGTGTAACTCCCTGCCTGGTGTCTATTGCCCCGTGAGTAACTCCCTGCCTGGCCCCTATTGCCCCGTGTGTAACTCCCTGCCCGGCCTCTATTGCCCCGTGTGTAACTCCCTGCCTGGCCCCTATTGCCCCGTGTGTAACTCCCTGCCCGGCCTCTATTGCCCCGTGTGTAACTCCCTGCCTGGCCCCTATTGCCCCGTGTGTAACTCCCTGCCTGGCCCCTATTGCCCCGTGTGTAACTCCCTGCCCGGCCTCTATTGCTCCGTGTGTAACTCCCTGTCCGGCCTCTATTGCCCCGTGTGTAACTCCCTGCCCAGCCTCTATTGCCCCGTGTGTAACTCCCTGCCTGGTGTCTATTGCCCCGTGTGTAACTCCCTGCCTGGCCCTATTGCCCCGTGTGTAACTCCCTGCCCGGCCTCTATTGCCCCGTGTGTAACTCCCTGCCCAGCCCCTATTGCCCCGTGTGTAACTCCCTGCCCAGCCCCTATTGCCCCGTGTGTAACTCCCTGCCCGGCCTCTATTGCCCCGTGTGTAACTCCCTGCCTGGCCCTATTGCCCCGTGTGTAACTCCCTGACCAGCCTCTATTGCCCCGTGTGTAACTCCCTGCCCAGCCCCTATTGCCCCGTGTGTAACTCCCTGCCCAGCCCCTATTGCCCCGTGTGTAACTCCCTGCCCGGCCTCTATTGCCCCGTGTGTAACTCCCTGCCCAGCCTCTATTGCCCCGTGTGTAACTCCTGCCTGGCCCCTATTGCCCCGTGTGTAACTCCCTGCCTGGCCCCTATTGCCCCGTGTGTAACTCACAGCCCAGCCTCTATTGCCCCGTGTGTAACTCCCTGACCAGCCTCTATTGCTCCGTGTGTAACTCCCTGCCCGGCCTCTATTGCCCCGTGTGTAACTCCCTGCCCAGCCTCTATTGCCCCGTGTGTAACTCCCTGCCCAGCCCCTATTGCCCCGTGTGGAACTCCCTGCCCGGCCTCTATTGTCCCGTGTGTAACTCCCTGCCCAGCCTCTATTGCCCCGTGTGTAACTCCCTGCCCAGCCCCTATTGCCCCGTGTGTAACTCCCTGCCCGGCCTCTATTGCCCCGTGTGTAACTCCCTGCCCAGCCTCTATTGCCCTGTGTGTAACTCCCTGCCCGGCCTCTGTTGTCTATAACTGTGAAAAAACCTGGCTGGATAAAACATTAAATTGGAATAGGATCGAGGCATTAATCTCCGACAAAAGACTTCCTGAATATCTTTGTGATTCAGAATTCCTTCCCCAAAGGTAAATTGCATCTCAGAGTTTGGCCGACAATGTTGCTTTAACTCTTAATGAGATGCTGTCGGGTTTTATGCTCTCGGTCTTTCACTCGAGCTCAGAGCTTCCAAAACTCAAAAAAAAAATACACAGTGTCTGAAGTTTCTACAAAGAAGTCAGTCACAGGGAACAGCTCATTTTCCAATTTCAGGCATCCAGTGTCAGCATCAAACACGCTCAGGGCAGGTACAGCACAGGGTTAGATACAGAGTAAAGCTCCCTCTACACTGTCCCATCAAACACTCCCAGGGCAGGTACAGCACAGGTTAGATACAGAGTAAAGCTCCCTCTACACTGTCCCATCAAACACTCCCAGGGCAGGTACAGCACGGGTTAGATACAGAGTAAAGCTCTCTCTACACTGTCCCATCAAACACTCCCAGGGCAGGTACAGCACGGGTTAGATACAGAGTAAAGCTCCCTCTACACTGTCCCATCAAACACTCCCAGGGCAGGTACAGCACGGGTTAGATACAGAGAATGCTGCCTCAGCCCCAACTTCCACACCAGTCATTCTGAGGCCAATTCGTGCCCCAATATGCAGCAAACGACACTGGCCCAATGGGAACAGGCTTGAGATTCCCGCAGCTCACTGGAAGTTGATGTCAAGTGGCTGCAGCCTGTGCTGGTCTGGCGCTGCTCAGCTAGTCTCAGTTCGTTCATGGGTTGTGAGAGCTCGCATTACGGTTAAGATTCTTCCTCTGAGCTTTGCTGCCGTTCACAAGCTGTGTGAGCAGGTACTGGGTGTACATATTTCTGCAATTGCATCTAAACAGCTCACAAATCACTGCAGGCTCTGTTAATTTAACTAGTCCACAAATACTCCCTGCATTGTTGACACACGATCTTTAAGCTTTTAATAGAGAAATGACTGTTCCCTGATGGCTCTGCTGGTTTCCACATTGATCATGCATGTGTTTAACTGCAGTGTGACAGCCCGGCACTTCAAAGGGAGCGCATTGTGTGAAGCGCTTTAAAATATTTGGCCATGATAAAGCACTGTATAAACAGAAGTACAATTGCTGTCGTTATAGGAGCAGCAGGACCAGGTTCCATTCCCGGCCAACGCCAGACTCGACAGTCTAAGTCAGGGTGGTGAAAATGTGCTGAACGCCCTGAGGGCAGGAAGTCTAAGGAAGCATTAGCCAGGACTTTCACTGTCCAGTGATCCCTGATGGGAAGTGAACGTGTGGGAATGTCAAGTGAGGACAGTATCAGACCTGGCTGTGATTCCCCTCCCTCCTCCAATGCTGGAATAGCCTGCTGACACCCACTCACACGTCAGCAACGGCCAACTGGGGTGGAACAGCAGACACCCAGTGTAACTGCTCCCCCAGCAAGAGACTGCATCTGTGGCGGAAGAGGTGAAGGGGAGATTTGATCGAGGTGAAAAAAATTATGAGGAGTTTTGATAAAGGAATCAATAAGGAGAAACTGTTTCCAGGTGCAGGAGGGTCGGTAACCAGAGGACACAGATTTTAGTTAATTGGCAAAAGAACCAGAGGAGAGATGAGGAGGGAGGGGGACTGGGAACGAAAAGAGGAGGAAGGTATGGGTATAGGGTTATGGAGAAAAAGACAGACTTGCATTTATACAGCACCGTTCACGACCTCATACGCCCCAAAGCACTTTACAGCCAATGAAGTACTTTTGAAGTGTAGTCACTGTTGTAATGTAGGAAACGTGGCAGCCTATTTGCGCACAGCAAGCTCCCACAAACAGCAATGTGATAATGACCAGATAATCTGTTTTAGTGATGTTGGTTGAGGGATAAATATTGGCCAGGACACCGGAGACATCCCCTGCCTTTCTTCCAGTAATGCCATGGGATCTTTTACATACACCTGAGAGGGCAGACGGAGCCTCGGTTTAAGGTCTCATCTGAAAGACGGGATCTCCGACACTGTAGCACTCCCTAGTACTGACCTTCCGACAGTGTAGCACTCCCTCAGTACTGACCCTCTGAGAGTGCAGCACTCCCTCAGTACTGACCCTCTGATAGTGCAGCACTCCCTCAGTACTGCCCCTCTGACAGTGCAGCACTCCCTCAGTACTGACCCTCCGACAGTGCAGCGCTCCCTCAGTACAGCCCCTCCGACAGTGCAGCACTCCCTCAGTACTGACCCTCTGATAGTGCAGCACTCCCTCAGTACTGACCCTCCGACAGTGCAGCACTCCCTCAGTACAGCCCCTCCGACAGTGCAGCACTCCCTCAGTACTGACCCTCTGATAGTGCAGCACTCCCTCAGTACTGACCCTCCAACAGTGCAGCGCTCCCTCAGTACAGCCCCTCCGACAGTGCAGCACTCCCTCAGTACTGCTCCTCCGACAGTGCAGCGCTCCCTCAGTACTGCCCCTCCGACAGTGCAGCACTCCCTCAGTACTGCCCCTCCAACAGTGCAGCACTCCCTCAGTACTGCCCCTCCGACAGTGCAGTGCTCCCTCAGTACTGCCCCTCCGACAGTGCGGCGCTCCCTCAGTACTGCCCCTCTGACAGTGCAGCACTCCCTCAGTACTGCCCCTCCGACAGTGCAGTGCTCCCTCAGTACAGCCCCTCCGACAGTGCGGCGCTCCCTCAGTACTGCCCCTCCGACAGTGCGGCGCTCCCTCAGTACTGCCCCTCCGACAGTGCGGCGCTCCCTCAGTACTGCCCCTCCGACAGTGCAGCACTCCCTCAGTACTGCTCCTCCGACAGTGCAGTGCTCCCTCAGCACTGCACTGGAGTGCCAGTATAGATTGCGGGCTCAAGTCTCTGGAGCAGGGCTTGAACCCACAACCTTCGGACTCACAGGTGAGAGAGCTACTCACTGAGCCACGGCTGAATGTAATGTGTTTCACTTTAGTAACTCCTGACCCCTGCAAGCTGAGCTCCTGGTCTTCCTGTGCTAGCCCGAGCTTCTTCAGAGTGAAGAAACGGAAGTCAGGTGGGGCAGGCACTGTACCCCAGTATTAACACTGGGGAGGCGTGGTGGTTGGCTTGCAGTTGGTCCCTTTCACTCGGCACGTGCGTTAGACAGCGAGTGCCAGCAGGTGATACAGCCACTGGAGATGCTGTAGCTGAGAGCAGCTCTGCCCCACACTCCTGCACGTTACAGCAGGGGTATTAAGAATGTTTCCTTGTCCAAGCCCAGGGATTCTCCAGCCAATGGTTGCACCCTCACTGCCTTGGCTGGCTGTGAACCAACGGTCAGTACAGAATGAACCGGACTATTTTTTTAATTTGTTTATGGGATGTGGGCGTCGCTGGCAAGGCCAGCATTTATTGCCCATCCCTAACTGCCCTTGAGAAGGTGGTGGTGAGCCGCCTTCTTGAACCGCTGCAGTCTGTGTGATGAAGGTGCTCCCACAGTGCTGTTAGGGAGGGAGTTCCAGGATTTTGACCCAGCGACGATGAAGGAACGACCGATATATGTCCAAGTCAGGATGGTGTGTGACTTGGAGCAGAACTTGGAGGTGGTGATCATAGAGTCATGGAGTCATAAAGGCACAGAAGGAGGCCATTCGGCCCATCGAGTCCGTGTCAGCTCTCTGTAGAGCAATCCAGTCAGTCAATTTCCCCCACTATATCTTGCCACTTCCTGTTCCTTCTGCCAAAATGCATCACCTCACACTTGGTGTTCCCATGCGCCTGCTGTCCTTGTCCTTCTAGGTGGTAGAGGTCGCGGGTTTCGGAGGTGCTGCCAAAGAAGCCTTGGCGAGTTGCTGCAGTGCATCTTGTAGACACACTGCAGCCATGGTACGCCAGTGGTGGAGGGAATGAATGGTTAAGGTAGTGGATGGGGTGCCAATCAAGCGGGCTGCTTTGTCTTGGATGGTGTTGAGCTTCTTGAGTGTTGTTGGAGCTGCACTCATCCAGGCAAGTGGAGAGTATTCCATCACACTCCTGACTTGTGCCTTGTAGATGGTGGAAAGGCTTTGGGGAGTCAGGAGGTGAGACACTCGCCACAGAATACCCAGCCTCTGACCTGCTCTTGTTGCCACAGTATTTATGTGGCTGGTCCAGTTAAGTTTCTGGTCAATAGTGACCCCCAGGATATTGATGGTGGGGGATTCGGCGATGGTAATGCCGTTGAATGTGAAGGGGTGGTGGTTAGACGCTCGCTTGTTGGAGATAGTCATTGCCTGGCACTTCTGTGGTGCGAATGTTACCTGCCACTTATCAGCCCAAGCCTAAACGTCGTCCAGGTCTTGCGTGGACTGCTTTATTTTCTGAGGAATTGTGAATGGTGCTGAACACTGTACAATCATCAGCGAACATCCCCACGTCTGACCTTATGATGGAGGGAAGGTCATTGATGAAGCAGCTGAAGATGGTTGGGCCTAGGACACTGTCCTGAGGAAACTCCTGCAGCGATGTCCTGGGGCTGTGATGATTGACTTCCAACCACCACAACCATCTTCCTTTGTACTAGGTATGACTCCAGCCAGTGGAGAGTTTCCCATCCCCCGATTCTCATTGACTTCAGTTTTACTAGGGCTCTTTCATGCCACACTCGGTCAAATGCTGCCTTGATGTCAAGGGTAGTCACTCTCACCTCACCTCTGGAATTCAGCTCTTTTGTCCATGTTTGAACTAAGGCTGTAATGAGGTCTGGAACCGAGTGGTCCTGGTGGAACCCAAACTGGGCATCAGTGAGCAGGTTATTGGTGAGTAAGTGTTGCTTGATAGCACTGTCGATGACACCTTCCATCACTTTGCTGATGATTGAGAGTAGACTGATGGGGCAGTAATTGGCCGGATTGGATTTGTCCTGCTATTTGTGGATAGGACATATCTGGGCAGTTTTCCACATTGCCGGATAGATGCCAGTGTTGTACCTGTACTTGTAACAGCTTGGCTAGAGGCACGGCTAGTTCTGGAGCACAAGTCTTCAGCACGACAGCCGGGATGTTGTCAGGGCCCACAGCCTTTGCTGTATCCAGTGCGCTCAGCCATTTCTTGATATCACGTGGAGTGAATCGAATTGGCTGAAAACTGGCTTCTGTAGTGGTGGGGAGCTCAGGAGCAGACCGATATGGATCATCCACTCAGCATTTCTGGCTGAAGATAGTTGCAAACTCATGTGCTGGGCTCCACCATCATTGAGGATGGGGATATTCCTGGAGCCTCCTCCTCCCATTAGTTGTTTAATGGTCCACCACCATTCACGACTGGATGTGGTAGGACTGCAGAGCTTTTATCTGATCCGTTGATTGTGGGATCGCTTAGCCCTGTCTATATCATGCTGCTTCAACTTTTTAGCATGCATGTAGTCCTGTGTTGCAGCTTCCCCAGGTTGGTACCTTAATTTTAGATACACCTGGTGCTGCTCCTGGCATGCTCTTTTGCACTCCTTATTGAACCAGGGTTGGTCCCCTGGCTTGATGGTAATGGTAGAGTGAGGGATATGACGGGCCATGAGGTTACAGATTGTGGTGGAATACAATTCTGCTGCTGCTGATGGCCCACAGCACCTCATGGATGCCCAGTTTTGAGCTGCTAGATCTGTTCTGAATCTATCACATTTAGCACGGTGGTAGTGCCACACATTGAGGGTTTCCTCAATGTGAAGATGGGACTTCGTCTCCACAATGACTGTGTGGTGGTCACTGTTACCAATGCTGTCATGGACAGGTGCATCTGTGACAGGTAGATTGGTGAGGACAAGGTCAAGTAGGTTTTTCCTTCTTGTTGGTTCTCTCACCGCCTGTCGCAGGCCCAGACTGGCAGTTATGTCCTTCAGGACTTGGCCAGCTCGGTCAGTAGTGGTGCTACCGAGCCAGTCTTGGTGATGGACATTGAAGTCCCCCACCCAGAGTACATTCTGTGCCCTTGCTACTCTCAGTGCTTCTTCCAAGTGGTGTTCAACATGGAAGAGTACTGATTCATCAGCTGAGGGAGGGCCGTAGGTGGTAATCAGCAGGGGGTTTCCTTGCCCATGCTTGACCTGAAGCCATGAGACTTCATGGGGTCCGGAGTCAATGTTGAGGACTCCCAGGGCCACTCCTTTCCTGTGCCGTCACCCCTGGTGGGTCTGTCCTGCCGGTGGGACGGGACATACCCAGGGATGGAGATAAATATTTAATCAGATATCTAATCAAACCTCTGCACTCGTCCATTTTGATTATCTGTCTTATCAGCATTGAAAAACATGGAACCAAAAACCAGAATGACTTAACACCAAACTCAGGTCTTATTTTATTTAAGAATCTGGAAAAAATAAAAAAAAATTCCATTCCAACACTCAGACTGAATTCAGTTTTACAAACATACTGTTCCCAGCAGATAATCAAATATACAGAATATTGGGCGATGACATCAAAAGAAACATCAATTTCTCACTGTATAATATTCCTATCACAAGATGCCAGAATAATGAACTAGTCGGATGGGAGTGATGTTTACATAGAAGATAGGAGCAGGAGTAGGCCATTCAGCCCCTCGAGCCTGCTCCGCCATTCAATGAGATCATGGCTGATCATCCAAATTCAGTACCCTATCCCTGCCTTCTCTCCATATCCCTTGATCCCTTTAGCTTTAAGAAATATATCTAACTCCTTCTTGAATATATTTAATGAATTGGCCTCTACTGCCTTTTGTGGTAGAGAATTCCACAGGTTCACCACTCTCTGGGTGAAGAAATTCCTCCTCATCTCAGTCCTAAATGGCTTACCCCTTATCCTTAGACTGTGACCCCTGGTTCTGGACTCCCCGGCCATCGGGAACAACCTTCCTGCATCTAGTCTGTCTAGTCCTGTTAGAATTTTATATGTTTCAATGAGATCCCCTCTCATTCTTCTAAACTCCAGCGAGTATAAGCCCAATCGACCCAATCTCTCCTCATACGTCATTCCTGCCATCCTAGGTATCAGCCTGGTGAATCTTCGCTGAACTTCTTCCATGGCAAGAACATCCTTCCTCAGATAAGGCGACCAAAACTGCACACAATACTCAAGATGTGGTCTCACCAAGGCCCTGTACAACTGCAGCAAGACATCCTTGTTCCTGTACTCGAACCCTTTTGCTACGAAGGCCAACATACCATTTGCCTTCTTAACTGTCTGCTGCACCTGCATGCTTACCTTCAGCGACTGGTGCATAAGGACACCCAGGTCTCGTTGCACTTCCCTTTCTCCCAATCTATTGCCATTCAGATAATAATCTGCCTTCCTGTTTTTGACACCAAAGTGGATAACCTCGCATTTATCCACATTATATTGCATCTGCCATGCTTCTGCCCAATCACCCAACCTGTCCAAATCATACTGGAGTTTCTCGGCATCCTCCTCACGGCACACACTCCCACCCAGCTTTGTGTCGTCTGCAAACTTGGAGATATTACATCCAATTCCCTCGTCTAGATCATTAATATATATTGTGAATAGTTGGGGTCCAAGGACCGATCCCTGCGGTACCCCACTAGTCACTGCCTGCCACTCGGAAAAAGACCCGTTTATTCCATCTCTTTGCTTTCTGTCTGCCAACCAGTTCTCTATCCAAGTCAATACCTTGCCCCCAATCCCATGTGCCTTAACTTTACACGCTAATCTCTTATGCGGGACCTTATCGAAAGCCTTCTGAAAGTCCAAATACACCACATCCACTGGTTCTCCCAGGATGTTCCAGGATGGGAGGAGCCATCAAGATACACACACACTGTAATATGATAGAATTCTTCATTAAGATGGAGAGTGAAGTAGTTGACTCAGAGACTGGGGTCCTGAATTTAAATAAAGGAAACTACGATGGTATGAGGTGCGAGTTGGGTAGGATTGATTGGGGAATGTCACTCAAAGGGTTGACGGTGGATAGGCAATGGCAAACATTCAAAGATCGCATGAATGAACTACAGACCATTGCTTTCAGGAGTGGACAGAACAGGCTGGGATCAGGAGGCATGGAGGAGAGGGAATGGGGCGGGGGGTGGAATCCATTCTGTGGGCGATTTGCTTGGGTGGAGTGTGAAGCGAGAAGATGATTCGCTATTGCCTGTTCTCGCTACTGCCCAATGAATAATAACCACCCCCACCGCAAGAATTTACAACAAATTATTGATTTCACGGGAAAAACACAGAAACAAACTAGACGAGAACAGGTGACCCCAATCGGTTCAAAGGACATCCTCTGGAAGCTGGGAGATGGATCCCGGACATTACACCAGCACAGGACAATATTCAGTTTAAGGCACAAGTATCTCAATTCTAGATTGCAAGAATTGCCAGCACACACAGACACCAAACCGTTGCAAGCTGATTTATTTCACACCTAACAGTAGGTCTTTATCAAATAAAAAGCATACAGAAAATGAAGGCCCATTCTTCTAGAAACTCTAATCTTCCTCATTTGTACATATCCCACAGGACACTGCAACTCACACAAAGTAATTAGCTCCCTGTACCCCTGCAGCCACTGTCTTATACTGCAGCGGGACTGGACTCAGATTGGTGTCAGGGCTCAGAGGGACGGAGAGAGAGAGCGGCACAGAGAGGGACAAATAGAGAAAGACAGACAGAGAGAGGGGTAAAAGAGGTAGAGAGAGAAAGAGCAAGAGCAAGAGAAAAGCAGAGGCGAGACAGAAACAGAGAAAGACAGTGACAGAGAAACAAAGGGGGAGAGAAGCAGACAGACAGAGAGTGAAAGAGAAGGAGAGCAAGAGAGAATGAGACATTAAAAAGAGAAACAAAGAATGAGACAGACCAAGACAGAGAAAGTAAATAAACTGACGAGGTGGGGAGAGGGAATGAAAATATTTGAAGGATTGATCACCGGTTGATATTAGGGTCGTAAAACAAAAAGAAAAATTGACTCAGGGAGGGAGAATCAACACATTCGTCATGAACACAGGTTCACGAGCGTGGCATGTAAAGAATTTGGCCCACATCAGCCCTCTCCCTGAGGTTCACAGCTGGTCAACTTCAAACAGCGGAGATGGCAACTGGCGATGGGCGATAGGCAATGGGTGATGGGCAATGGACGATGGGCAATGGGCAACGCATGATGGGCAACGGGCAACAGGCAATGGGAAATGGGTGATGGGCAATGGATAATGGGCGATGGGCAACAGGCAACGGGCAATGGGCGATGGGCGATAGGCAATGGACGATAGGCAATGGGAAACAGGCAATGGGCAATGGGCAATGGGCAACGGGCAATGGGCAACGCGTGATGGGCAACGGGCAATGGGCAACGGGCAATGGGCAACGGGCAACACGTGATGGGCAATGGGCAATGGGCAATGGGCAACGGGCAGTGGACAACGGGCGATGGGCAACACGTAATGGGCAACGGGCAATGGGCAATGGGCAACGCGTAATGGGCAACGGGCAATGGGCAATGGGCAACGCGTAATGGGCAACGGGCAATGGGTAATGGGCAATGCGTAATGGGCAACGGGCAATGGGCGATGGGCAATGGGCAAAGGACAATGGGTGATGGGCAATGGACAACGGGCAATGGGAAATGGGCAGTGGTCAATGGGCGATGGGCAATGGGCAACGGACAATGGACAATGGGCGATGGGCGATGGCTGATAGGCAACGGGCGATGGGCAATGGGCGATGGGCAACGGGCAATGGGCAACAGGCAATGGGAAACGGGCAATGGGCGATGGGTGATGGGCGATGGCTGATAGGCAACGGGCGATGGGCAATGGGCGATGGGCAACGGGCAATGGGCAACAGGCAATGGGCAACGGGCAATGGGCGATGGGCAATGGTCAAAGGACAATGGGCGATGGGCAATGGACAACGGGCAATGGGAAATGGGCGGTGGTCAATGGGTGATGGGCAATGGGCAACAGGCAATGGACAATGGGTGATGGGCGATGGCTGATAGGCAACGGGCGATGGGCAATGGGCAACAGGCAATGGACAATGGGTGATGGGCGATGGCTGATAGGCAACGGGCGATGGGCAATGGGCGATGGGCAACGGGCAATGGGCAACAGGCAATGGGCAATGGGCAATGGACAACGAGCGATGGACAACAGGCAATGGATGATAAACAACAGGAAATGGGAAACGGGCAATGGGAAATGGGCAATTGGCAACAGGTGATGGGCAACGGACAACGGACAATGGGCGATGGGCAATGGACAACAGGCAATGGGCAACGGACAATGGGCAACGGGCAATGGGCGATGGGCAATGGGCAACGGGCAATGGGCGATGGGCAATGGACAACAGGCAATGGGCAATGGGCAACGCGTGATGGGCAACGGGCAATGGGCAATGGGCAACAGGCAATGGGCAATGCGTGATGGGCAACGGGCAATGGGCAATGGGCAACGGACAATGGGCAATGGACGATGGGCAATGGGCGATGGGCAATGGACGATGGGCAATGGGCGATGGGCAATGGGCAATGGGCGATGGGCAATGGACAATGGGCAATGGGCAATGGGCAATGCACAATGGGCAATGGGCAATGGGCAATGCACAATGGGCAATGGGCAATGGGCGATGGGCAATGGGCGATGGGCAATGCACAATGGGCAATGGGCAATGCACAATGGGCAATGGGCAATGGGCAATGCACAATGGGCAATGGGCAATGGGCGATGGGCAATGGGCGATGGGCAATGCACAATGGGCAATGGGCGATGGGCAATGCACAATGGGCAATGGGCAATGCACAATGGGCAATGGGTGATGGGCAATGGGCAATGGACGATGGGCAATGGGCGATGGGCAATGGGCAATGGGCGATGGGCAATGGACAACGAGCGGTGGGCAATAGGCAATGGACGATAAACAACAGGCAATGGGAAATGGGCAATGGGAAATGGGCAATGGGCAATGGGCGATGGGCAATGGGCAATGGGCGATGGGCAATGGGCGATGGGCAATGGACAACGAGCGATGGGCAACAGGCAATGGACGATAAACAACAGGCAATGGGAAACGGGCAATGGGAAATGGGCAATTGGCAACAGGTGATGGGCAACGGACAACAGGCAATGGGAAACGGGCAATGGGCACATGCAACAGCCGTGTGCTGTATAGAACAGGTGGCAGGGATAACAGAACAAATAGTGCCGCAAACCCCACTGTGCTGGGACCTAGCACAGAATTCCCTCAAAAAATGCCAAAAAAGGATATTATTCCATCCAAGAGAAGCTCAGGCAATCCTCGCGGGTCGCACTAACTGACCACAGGCACTGCTGAAAGCAATTGAAGGCTAGCTGATCACCCATGGCATTGCTTGAAATAAGTTGCAGGATGTGCTGCTGTTTGACAGCAAAATGGTCGCCATGGCGAGCGATGCACAACGTATCATTCTGCTGCTAAGGTGAAACACTGTGCAACTTGGCATTCTCTTTAAGGCCACAATGTAGAATTATTGTATATAGGCACATACTGCGGTCAGCTAGAAGCTAATTGCTGTTGCACATCCTGAGGTCAATTAGAGAATATTTTCTGTTGCTGGGAAAGTTTTTTTTTATACATTGGCGGCTGCTCATGAATTCCTGCCCTGTCCCCGATGCCAGATGAAACCAGTAGGAAATGGTCACTTTCTGTCTCTTTTTGTTCATGAATACTTTTTAAAAGAATTATGTGAGAGCCTCAGAACTTCTACACAGCTTGATACAGAATGGGCAACTTTCTGATTGTGCCCTCCTGCGATATTGTGGGCACAGGCTCAGCTCCGTCCAGGGAGTATACTCCGATATACGCTCCCCGTGGGTGAGGCTCTGGGTCAGGAGAGCACATCCAGGAAATCAGACGAGTTCACACGAAAGTGAAAAAAAAAACTATTTTCCAAAATCTGGTTTAATTCAAATGCAGAACAAAGTTGGCAGAAAGTAACTGAAAAAATCTCATTAATCATCTTTAAAACAAAATTCATTGGCGTGAAATTAATTCGGGCTGAAAGTTTGAGCTAAAGTACAGGAGTCTGGGGGCAGGGCTAACACACACTGTCCCTGCCCTGGGAGTGTTTGATGGGACAGTGTAGAGGGAGCTTTACTCTATATCTAACCTGTGCTGTACCTGCCCTGTGAGTGTTTGATGGGATAGTGTAGAGGGAGCTTTACTCTATATCTAACCTGTGCTGTACCTGCCCTGGGAGTGTTTGATGGGACGGTGTAGAGGGAGCTTTACTCTGTATCTAACCTGTGCTGTACCTGCCCTGGGAGTGTTTGATGGGACAGTGTAGAGGGAGCTTTACTCTGTATCTAACCTGTGCTGTACCTGCCCTGGGAGTGTTTGATGGGACAGTGTAGAGGGAGCTTTACTCTATATCTAACCCGTGCAGTACCTGCCCTGGGAGTGTTTGATGGGACAGTGTAGAGGGAGCTTTACTCTGTATCTAACCCATGCTGTACCTGCCCTGGGAGTGTTTGATGCCGACCCTTCTATCTGAAGCGTTTTATTCTCTGACATAAAGTTCAGAAGAATAAAAAGAAATAAAAGAAATGTAGGTAGACACAGCGACAGAGATGAAAATGTGACTGGTCTTGTTCAGGGGACAGAAATTCGTTTCTTTACCCAGTAAGTTCACTGAATAGATAAGCTGATTTTTTTTATGATGTGGTGTTCTGTGGCATTACTGGCTGGAATCAGCTGCTGTCAGGTTTCTGTTCCCCCATTGCCTAATTATCACTGGCTTTCACTAGTCAAGATGACAGAATAGAATTCGAAATTGAAAGGAGTGATGTGAGCAGATTATAGCAGAAATCAATCGAGGGTCAAATATGAGGAGTTTAATAAGTGAGGCAGAACTTTAGGAATAAATGATGAAAAGGGTTGGAATAAAACAGCCAGCTGTGAATAGATAAATGTTTTTCTTTTAAAAGAAAATGTACACTTTATTAAAAATGTACACTGAAAGTGTAATCAGAGGAGGCTAATTAAGCCTTTAATTAGGCTGCCTCATTACTAATGCAAATTAGATTACACTACTTAGCCCCATCGTGTCCACAACACGATCATAATTGTAGGCTTTGAAATTAAATTACACAGTGATTAGCATTTCAAAGGGATTTATTCAGCATTCTCCCCCCCCTCACTCGCGAAAAAAAAACAAATGGCCAGTTTTGATACTGAGTTTCGTTAATTAAATATGTTCTTGCATTCCTCGCTTCTCAGTGCTTTCCAATCATTTAGAATTTGACTGGATGGGAACGTTGCTCATTGGCTGAGGTGGCGGTGGCTGGGATGCCTCCCTCAGCCCCCGAGTATCCTGAGCAGCGAGGGGACGAGAACAGCTCGGGACCCTCTCCCCCGCTCCCGAGCACTGACCCCAGCGGGCAGTGAGCACCAGCTGAGGATAGGATCGGGTTTGGCTGTTGGTTGTGCCGCCTGCGCGGTTGAATAGCCTGCCGACACTGGCTGCCGCCCACCTGTGGAACCGTGCCCCAGTGAGAGACAGCGCCTTCGGGTGTGGGGGAGAGAAATGGCAAAAAGAGATTGTAAAATCACAACCTGATCCTTTTAAAAATAAATATGCATTGTTAAAATAAAATATGCATTGCTGGGAAACTGTAATGCAGTTTGTTACCTTGTTTTGATTTATTTATAATTTTCTTATAGATTTCCAAAAAGGTTAACAGAATGCCCAACCCTTCAGCGAGATCCCATTCCCAGTTGTTCTCCAAATTGCCGTAAGTTATAATTACAAGAAAATATTTGCACCTTTAAAAAAATTGCTCCATAATAGTTTAAACTTTCCAGTGAATCATTCAGGATTGTGCCCACGGAGCTAATTAAGGTTTATCAACTAATAGGAGCTACCACTAATTCAACGTGGCTTTCTTAGCAATGTCAAACCCCAGCTTTCTCCGTGAATTTCCTGTCGGATTCTCCTGTCAGAATGTAGGTGCTGTGCCCTTGCATTCCACGGCCCATTGAGACAACCTTCCTACATTACCCAGCACATTGCTATTGCAGGAAATTAGAACCAATTGCTGCCTCGCAGTGACAGGTGTTAGCTCTCTAGTTCTCTACCTGCTCATCGTTGCTTTGTCCAGCCCTACAATACAGTTTCTCCTCCCTTCTTATTTCATTTCTGACAAAGGATCCTCACACAATAAAACATTAACCTGCCTTTTCTGTTTTCAGATGCAGGCTGACCTGCTATACATTTCCAGCACTTCCTGTTTTTATTTCAGCTTGCTGTGTTTTATTACCTTTCTATCTCTAGGTCCTGCCCTCGCTCCCCCTGAGCGTGCAGAAAGATCGGGGGCTGCGGGGAGGGAAGCTCTATCAAGCCTGCCCATCCAGTCTACGGTGTGACTTCATGCATGGTCCACCCACTCCTGAGGGTCGCCAACTCTGGTCGGTCGGTCGGACATATTCCAGGGGGTTTCATCACCTGACCTCCCGCCTCCTACTGCCCCACCCCCACTCTCCCGCCATTGGTCGCCCGACACATCCATCCTCACGGTGCCCCACCTTCCCGCGGCCAATCGGAAAGCGAACAGACTCGTCCTTATCCGATTGGATAATTCTTAACTGTCACCCAAGCAGCCCATTTTCCCTCCAACCTTTCCAATACTTTTGTAATGAATAAACGAAAGTGTTCAAAGAAAATGAAAAGAACACACAATCTTTATTAACGCCCCTGTGACTTTTCTCCTGATTTATTCACAGCAGTGTCCGGGAGACTAATCTCTAATTCCTGGAGACTCTAGGGCAATCTTGGCGTGTTGGCAACCCCTACCACCCCTGGGGGACGTTAGCTCCTGGGACAGGAGCATCTCCCTCCAGTTTTCCACTGGATTCCCAAGTGATGTCCATTCAGGATCTGAGCAGCGATTGGGCCCCACGCATTTAATGACTGAAGTGACAGGATTAAAATTCTGCCAATGATTGTCAGACAAGATCGAAGTTTGAGTCGGTCAATCATTCCGGTCATTCCAGCTCCCCTTGAGTCTGGCAACAGGTTGATTTGAATAGAAAGGTCCTGTCAATAAAGGGCGGGTGTGGGGGGGGGCCATGGGATGTCTTGGAGATAACCTCTTACCCCAGCCACTGTGCCATATAATATCTGCGTGCACATTTGGGAATGTTACAGGGTAATTGTTACCTGCTTTTTTATCATGTCATTCTGGGTACTTTGATATAATTTTTTTCTCTTTCAAAGAAGGTAATGATTATAACTTTCATTATTAGCCTCATATATTCTTGTCCCCATGGAGAGTTTTATTCTTTGGCTGTCACTTTTTGTTGGTGAAAATGGAATGAAATTTATTTAAAGGTGCACGGTCTTCATGGGGGGAAAAGTTCTTTGGCAACTGGGATTATTCTTTTTGCAAATGTACGCAGCGATGATAGAAATCACAATGAAAGGCGACGACACTCAGTTTAGGGCAATTCTCACAAGAACGACTGGCTTCTCTTTTCATTCTCCCTGATGCGCCAAAAACCATGTTTCACGAGGGTGCCCCATCCGTATAAAGGAAAGCTCAACATCTCACGGAACAAAGTGAAGACTGGAGGAGCCTCCCCGGCATCACTGTCAGGTGCCTCGTGTCCTCTTTCCCCTCCATGGAGATGGGTGCTCTTCACTTACCTTCGCAATAGTCCTGAGCGAAACCCGCCAAAACAAGGTGGGGGGGCTCAGATACCATAAAAAGCTACAATTACAGAATCTTCTCCACCCCCCCACCACCCACCCCCCACCAATGACCTGCTCACAACTGCCAGCGCTGACTGCCCTAAACATTAGTGTTCATCTACAATTCAAACAATCTTAATTCTGATCATATGCAAAATTAGAAACAAGAAGATATTGTTCCAAATAAAAAGATTCCAGACACTGTGGTGCCTGGGATTAACAGCTTGACGGGATGCAACGTTGGGAGGCGATCTGTGTGCCGTTTATGCGTAAGTTTGCAATAAGCTCTTACGCTCTGTTTTGTCTCCTCCCGGGCCCCTCACTGACCAGTTTACACAGAACTACAAAATATTTACAGCACAGGAAAAGGCCATTTGGCCCAACTGGTCCATGCCGGTTTGTGCTCCACATGAGCCTCCTCCCACCCCTCTTCATCTCACCCCATCAGCATATCCTTCTATTCCTTTCTCCCTCATGTGTTTATCTAGCTTCCCCTTAAATGTATCTGTGCTATTCGCCTCAACCACTCCCTGTGGGAGCGAGTTCCACATTCTCACCACTCTCTGGGTAAAGAAGTTTCTCCTGAATTCCCTATTGGATTTATTAGTGACTATCTTATATTTATGGCCTCTAGTTTTGGTCTCCCCCACAATGAAATGAAACAAAACAAACATTCCAACATTACCAAGTCTACAGGAATCTCAATAAGTAAGCATTTTAACACTATTCCCTACGAGGAATTCTGCCAGTGCCTTGGTCAACATTCCTCCCTCAAGCAATGCCATCAAAAACAAGAGATTAACTGGTCATCCATTTCGTTGCTGTTTGTGGGGTGTTGCTGATGCAAAATGGCTGCCACATTTTCCCACGTAATTGGAGTCCAAAATAATTCAGTGCCGTCAGACATTTTGATGTGGTCAGGTGCTGTATAGACACAAGACGTATTATTGTAAGAGCAGGTCACACCCAGCATGTGTGTATGTCAGTGTGAAGGAGAGGCAGGAGGAGGGAAGGGACCGCATTAACGCTGCACGCATGGGGCATCAAGAGGTTTCCTGTGACACATGAGCTGGGAGTGCAGTGGTTCTGTTACTGGACTAATAATCCAGAGCAGGCGAGTTCAAATACCCACCATGGGCAGTTTGAGAATTTGAATTCAGTTTTAAAAATCTAGAAATAAAAAGTGAGCATGAAGCTGTCGGATTGTCGTAAAAACACATCTGGTTCACTGATGTCCTTTAGGGAAGGAAACCTGCCGTCCTTACCCGGTCTGGGCCGTTATGTGACTCCAGATCCACAGCAATGTGGATTGATTGTTCACTGCCCTCTGAAGTGGTCTAGCCACTCAGTTCCACCACCTCCTTCTCAAGGGCAATTAGGGATGGGCAATAAATGCCGGCCATGCCGGCGGCACACACATCCCAAGAATGAATAATAAAAAAAAAATTGCTAGATATACTGAATTATGCTGAAAATATAGAAATCCTTACAATCTCATGAGGGTTAAAACATCAAAAGGAGAAATGCTGGAGATTTCCGATTTTCTTTTTCAATTTAACACACAATGCAAGATCCTGAATATAACTACTGGAGTAAGGAAGGATTTGAACACTGCCACTTAAAAACCTAATTAAAATCAGCTGAAATATCATATCAAGTATTTAGAATTTTTAAATAAAATTATTCTTCTAATGATTTTTTAAAGCTCCTACATTTCTCTATTTCTTCAGTCTCAACGTGAAACACCTCACATCGAGGAGAGGGGAAAAAAAAACACTTTTTAAAAAAAAAAGATCTTTCTTAATCAGAGGCAAATGTCCTTGAAAAATTAATTGGAGCCTCTCCCTTATCAGTTAATTAAATCTAGTTAGAAATCATTGTAACTTAACTGCGATTAAGAATCTTTCTCTGTTCCTTGGCATTTAGAGATAGTGTGGCATAAAACCCTTTAACACTGGTAAAATAAAATAAAAAAATGAATTAAAATCTCTGAATAATTCCAGCCACTTCCAGTGTTTGCTGCTAATTAAATGCAAGCTCGAAAAGCACTCTATTCCATCCATTGTCGAGTTTTTTAAATATTAATTCCATACAGTTCAAAATTTCTTCTTTTTAAAAAAAACACTTCATAAAATTACTACAAAAAAATCATAGGCGCTTTCAACTCGTTACAGATATAACAAACCTTTTAAACTTACTCACACTGGGGAAAAAATGATCTAATTACTTTCCAGAATGTTCTAATGTTTCTGTTATTCTGTTAAAATCCAAAGCCATTTTTCTTTCAATTGTTTGACAATATAAACTTTAATTTAAAGTACTTCGTTTTTTTTCTTAACTTGTATTTAATCTGGGAGCCGCAGACATCCTGAGGTGAGGCTCATCTCAGCTCTCAATTTTCTTTCTTTAACATAATTATTCAAATTATGAGTGCTGATCATTTTCTCACCAGCTTCATCCCTCGGATAGATCTTTATATTGTCCCTTCCCGAAGCGTGAATTGCTCTGCAGCCCCTCTCCTACTCACTCACACGCCGCATTTATGCAGCTCGATCATTGATAAAGGTAGAAAATAATTAAGGGTAAATCTGATATATTACTTTAAATTAAATTGCAGGAGCTGAACAAGGTTCAAACTAGTAAACGGTTATTTTAGGGCTAATATCGGGAAATTCTTCTTCACTCAAAGAGTGATTAACGTGTGGAATAAACTTCCAGATAGAGGATTGGAGGCAAAGACCCCGGGATCATGTAAGAAACAACAACAACGTAGTTGTGAACGTCCCAAGGCGCTTCACAGTAGAAAAATGTGACTCTGAGCCGCATCAGGAGAGATTAGGACAGGTGACCAAAAACTTGGTCAAAGAGGTAGGTTTTAAGGAGCATCTTAAAGGAGGAAAGAGAGAGAGGCGGAGAGGTTTAGGGGGAAAATTACAATGGTTATGGCCTAGATGGTTGCAGGCACGGCCGCCAATGGTGGGGCGACGGAAGGCAGGGATGCGCAAGATGCCAGAGTTGGAGGAGCGCACAGTGAGATGTGGGGTGACCATTCTGAGAGTGGACGGCAATCGGAAGAGATGGATTCCTTTTTGAAAAATAAAGCAGCAAAGCAAGTAATAATAAATAGGAACCCAAACCCATGTTTTTCCCTGAATCTGAAGCCAGGTTCCTAACCTTCCTGATCTTAGCAACCCCTCATTTTGCAGTGATGGTTCGTTGCCTCTCTGCACTAAAACAGCAGCCCTGCTGGAGGAGGAGGAATGTCCCTCTCACAGACTCTGCCTCTTTGAATCTAAGTGCCACTCGGGAAGAAACAGAATCGGAGATCAAAGCACTGAAACACAGCTCGAATTTTGACTAAAATCGTTCTTTCTGCAATAGGAGAAAAACCCAAACAGTCCGGCAAGATTAAAAAAATCCTTCAACTTCAAAAGAACTGGGCCTTTAATCCTTGCAGGAACGCTGCAACGTTAGTGTGTCAGGAACTCGATCTTTGGCCGAATCACTCATTACTCGCACCTCACTAGAATGGCATGAAGTGAGAAATCGTGCAAAGATCTTATTCCATATTTTTCTACATCGAGGCCTGTTTCTCTGCAATGTAGGATTTGATTGTTCCTTTCAGATTTCCTCTTCTGTTCCTCTGTAGGTTCGGGCAGGAGATCTGGTGCTGTCTGGAGTTTGTGCCTGTTTGGTTGCACACTTCGAGGTCTCACAAGCCACATAAAAAAGTTTAAATCCCTCTTCCCATTAATTCGCAGGATCTCAGGTTGCTGGTTCTATCAGATCTTGGGTGTTCTGATTTAGGATTCATCCATCAATGAGGCATTAAGAACAGCCCTTCCCTAAACTCAAGGAAACTCAACACAGGGCAGCGCAGTGAGCATGGACAGGGTTGAGTTGCCCAGCCCCTCGTGGCTTTGTGGGCCAGATACGGCCCATGGGCTATAACTCTGACATGCCTGGGCTAGAATGGGGAAACGTTGGCCAGGAATCTTCATCCTGGTCACCGCCTTCCGATAGAGAGTGCGGATCTGTGCGTATGATAGGTGAGAACGGGATTGGCACCATCTGCGATCAAATGGTCAACCTGTCCAGGCTGAAGAATGGCCTTTTGGGTGAATGTCCAGTGCCTGTGGAACCAGACCCAGCGACTAGTCGGCAGAGACAAAGTAAGTGAGAAAAAGAGAAGGGTTAAAAAAATTTTTAAATGAAACCAAAGTTCAAAGATTTAGAACTGCTCCATCCTGCTGGGCATTCGCTGTGGAATGTTGAGCCTTTTTATGGTGTTGTACACTGATTGATGATGACATCATCAAGGGTTGGCTGTGAGATGGGACTGAGTTTGCAGAGGGAGTTAAATTAACGTAGACACAGCTGAAATAAGATTCACTGGGTTGCCCTGGGTTAATGACTGTCTCTCCACTGCTGTTAGTCCAGCTCCCTCACACTGTCGAGCAAGGTAACTCCCCCAAACCAGTCCCATTGCTATCAGCAACACTCACTGTTTAAACAAAAATAGGTAGAGATCTCACTGATGAGACTTTCTCTTAACCTTTTCCGCATTGAGGTGGGGAGAGGCGGACCGACAGTGACTGGCCTCAATGCTTTGTCTATAGATTCAGCACTCCTGGGCTGCGATAAGAGGGGTGTTGGCCTCATTCATTAACTGTGACGATTAAGATCATTCATTGTTTTATTTTTATAAACTGCCAGTTCCTCCTGTGGCTCCATGAATAAACACACTGCCCGGTGTGAAAGAAGGAAAGGAGAAAGATTTGCATTTATATTGCACCTTTCACGACCTCAGGACATCCCAAAGCGCTTTACAGCCAATGAAGTACTTTTTTATGTGTAGTCACTGTTGCAATGTAGGAAACGCGAAAGCCAATTTGTGCACAGCATGCTCCCACAAACAGCAATGTGATAATGACCAGATCATCTGTTTTTAGTGATGTTAGTTGAGGGATAAATATGAGCAAGGACACCAGGGAGAACTCCCCCCTGCTCTTCTTCCGATAGTGCCGTGGGATCTTTTACATCCACCTGAGAGCAGATGGGGCCTCAGTTTAACGTCTCATCCAAAAGATGGCACCTCCGACAGTGCAGCACTCCCTCAGTGCTGACCCTACGACAGTGCAGCGCTCCTTCAGTACTACCCCTTCGACAGTGCAGCACTCCCTCAGAACAGCCCCTCCGACAGTGCAGCACTCCTTCAGAACTGCCCCTCCGACAGTGCAGCACTCCCTCAGTACTGAACCTCCGACAGTGCAGCACTCCCTCAGTACTGAACCTCCGACAGTGCAGCGCTCCCTCAGTACTGAACCTCCGACAGTGCAGCACACCCTCAGTACTGAACCTCCGACAGTGCAGCACTCCCTCAGTATAGCCCCTACGACCGTGCAGCGCTCTGTCAGTACTGTTCCTCTGATAGTGCGGCACTCCCTCAGTACTGCCCCTCCGACAGTGCAGCACTCCCTCAGTACTGACCCTACGACAGTGCAGCGCTCCCTCAGTACTGCCCCTCCACAGTGCGGCGCTCCCTCAGTACTGCCCCTCTGACAGTGCAGCGCTCCCACAGTACTGCCCCTCCAACAGTGCAGCACTCCCTTGGAACTGCCCCTCCGACAGTGCAGCACTCCCTCAGTACTGCCCCTCCCGACAGTGCAGCACTCCCTCAGTACTGCCCCTTTGACAGTGCAGCACTCCCTCAGTACTGCCCCTCTGACTGTGCGGCGCTCCCTCAGTACTGCACTGGAGCCTAGATTTTGTGCTCAAGTCTCTGGAGTGGGACTTGAACCCACAACTTTCTGACTCAGAGGTGAGAGTGCTACCAACTGAGCCACAGCTGACACCTAAATGTGTGAAGAACTGCCTGCCATGTTTCCTCGACTGAAGTTATTTTTTTGTCCTTGACGCACAGTCACAGCAATCCAGCTCGGCAACAGCTTGTCTGGACCTGTGCCAAAAATTTTAGCCAAACCATGTTTCATGTCAGACCCAGATGGTGAATGCAAGCAGGCTATTCCACTGTGGTGGGCATCGCAGCCAGGCCTGGCCCTGTCCTCAGCTGACGTGTAATCTGGCGGAGCGAATCACACACTGATTGTACACACCTCCCCCCCCTCTCCGCCCCCCACACCCTCAGATTAAATTCCACTGCAAACATTGGAATGAGAATCGGGTGTGTTCCAGGAGGGCTGTGCGGATCTGCTCACCCAATCACCAGCCGGAGGGAGAAGGTGGAGGTTTCCCTGAGAAGGAGGTGGTGGGTCACTGAAGGGAGTTACCAGTGACACATGTGCCTGCATGGTCCAGGATGCCTGAGTCTGAGTGTGTGCAGCGTGTAACATGTCCCAGTAGCACTAGGGTTCAGTGGCAGTGGGTAGATCTGACATCCTGGAACAAGGTTTCTGTGTTACTTTGTTTTTCTAAATGATGCGAAAGCAAGATGGAGAATGAATTTTGAAAGCTTTGTTTTCGTGTAACATTTTGTATTGAAACTATCATATTTAATGCTTAATTTTAACATCAGGGATCAAGCTTATCTCAGATGGATAAAGGGAGAGTTTTCTTTTGTTTATACTGAGAAATCGTAAAACAAATTATCTTTACAGAAAATCTTTTTCTCAGTACAAATGCCAAATTGTGGCTTAGCTCGCAGTACAACAGACTGAGGGTGTGGTTAATAGAGGAGGACTGCCACACTATACGGGAAAACATTCATAAACTTGCAGAATGGGTGTGTAATTGGCAAATGAACTTCAATATAGAGAAGTGTGAGGTGGTACATTTTGGTAGGAAGAATAAGGAGGCCACACACTCCTTGGAAAATAAGAGTCTGACTGGGGTAGTGGAGCAGAGGGATCTGGGGGTACAGATTCACAAATCACTAAAAGTAGCGACACAGGTTAATAAGGCCGTTAAAAAGCAAACCAAGCCCTGGGATTCATTTCTAGAGGAATAAAATTGAAAAGCAGAGAAATTATTTTAAACTTGTATCGAACCTTGGTTAGACCACACTTGGAGTTACTGTGAACAGACCTGGTCTCCATATTCTCAAAGGATATAGAGGCACTGGAGAAGGTGCAAAAAATATTTTCTAGAATGATACCAGAACTGAGAGTTTATAACTATCAGGAAAGACTGAACAGGCTGGGGTTCTTTTCTCTAGAAAAGAGAAGACTGAGGGGTGACCTGATAGAGGTCTTTCAGATTATGAAAGGGTTCGATAGGGTAGACGTAGAGAATGTTTCCACTTGTAGGAATCCAAAACTAGGGGCCATACATACAAGATAGTCACTAATAAATCCCATAGGGAATTCAGGAGAAAATTCTTTACCCAGAGAGTGGTGAGAATATGGAACTCGCTACCACAGGGAGTGGTTGAGGCGAATATTATACAGGGGAAGCTAGATAAACACATGAGGGAGAAAGGAATAGAAGGATATGCTGAGATGAAGAGGGGTGGGAGGAGGCTCGTGTGGAGCATAAACACCGGCATGGACCAGTTGGGCCGAATGGCCTGTTTCTGTGCTGTAAATACTTTGTAAAACAACTGTATCTGAGTTTGTTATTTCCAAATTATTTCAAAACAAGCTGAAAGATTAATTTAAGAAGCATTACATTACACATTTTCAATTTTATGTTTAACTTCAGAGTGTCTGACTCAAAGTAAGTGATTTACTGCGCTCGCGCTGCCTTTGTTTATTCTTGGAATTCCAAAACCCAAAACAGTTCTTGTTTAACTTGTTATGAAGATTTAGTACTAGCTATTACACACAACCAAATCCCAGGACTCCCCTTACTCTCTCCCCCAGTGCTACCAGACCCCAATTCCCCCTCTCTGGTGCTGGTAAAGGCCCATGGTTCCCCCACTCCCTGGTATTACCACATCCTCGGATCCACCATGAGGAGTAAGACGGGGGGGGGGGGGGCAGGGGGAGCGGGGGCACCAGACCATAAAACCAGTTTGGGGACAAGTTTATCAAACGTTACCTGTCACGCCATGCAAATATCTATGTCACTTAAACAAAAACCTAAAGAAAACCAGTCATTTCCAACCTATCGACAAGTTTCACTGCAACAGAAAATGGCCTCTCACAACTTTAGGATGTCAGTAAGAATAACTTGTTTCGAATTCACCCCAGACTATAGCAATTGGACTTTGAGACCTTTGACAAACAGGTCAAGTTACCCACAGCTGCACTTTTGCAGCACAGTGATACATTGTGCCTGACACCATATCCTGTTCCTGTCCTTGCACACCGTCCGCTCAATGAGCAATGGCACGGGCGATCCACTCAGAAATTTACCAAACAATATTGATAATCACATTGTCAAGAATTTATCGGCGTGAGTTATTTATTTAAAAATAGTTAATCAGTTGTTCTTTATTTGGGGTTTGTTGTTCCTGATTTTCAACTCCTGCTCTTTTCCCCCTCATGTCACAGCTCCCCATAACTGCGCATCATCCAGGGCTACAGGTAGCCAGATACCTGCTGAATCTGCCCGACAGTCTGCCCATCGGAGCGAGGGCCTAGCGACAAATCACCATCCCTGTTGGGAAATACCTGGCCAACGAGATAACGCAGCAGATCAGAACAACTCGTTGCCTAAAAACATTTCTCCTCAACTTCCCCTTTGATCCATCACCCCTTTAATCTCTCCACTGGCCATCCAATGATTGTCAGTATCAGAGAAACAGGCTGGAGCCTTGCCTAACCTGTAACTGGGTCTCGTTTAACAACTTGCTGTCAGGTCGCCGGCAAGTTCTGAAGTTGGTCCAGAATTAGTTGTCTTACTAAAGATTTTGCGAGCAAAATTCTAAAGGATTGATCCCCCGTGGGAGGATGGGCTGCTTCAGGTTCAGATCAGAACTGGGCTGGACGGAGCTGCATTAAATAAAGATGGAGAGCAAACAGGACCAGTTGCCAATGAACCGAATGTATTTTTACTGCATCAGTCCAAAAAAATGACTCTAGCTTCCTGGTATTCAATTATGAAAATTATTGGCAGAACACACAGAATCTGGACTGGCAGGTTCAAAACCAGATGAGGCGTCCCTAACTAGAGCAAGTTACTCTCCCCGGGAGTGAGTTACAGGCTGGAATCTAATCGAGGGGTTCGGGGGTTTATATATAGAATAACAGATACCCGGGAGTGAGTTACAGGCTGGAATCTAATCCAGGGGTTCGGGGGTTTATATACAGAATAACAGATACCCGGGAGTGAGTTACAGGCTGGAATCTAATCGAGGGGTTTGGGGGGTTTATATAAATTATAAGATGTTATGTTTGATTATTGTATCACGGACTCCCCTCCCTCACCACCTGCACAGGGGTTGATGGGTGAACGGGACTCGGTGCAAGTTAGGACACGAGGCAGCAGATTTTTGGATGAGCTGAAGTTTATGGAGGGTGGAAGATGGGAGGCCGGCCAGGAGAGTTTTGGAATAGTGGAGTCTCGAGGTAACAAAGGCATGGATGAGGTTTTCAGTAGCGGATGAGCTGAGGCAGGGGCGGAGTCAGGGGTTGTTACGAGACTGGAACTAAAGTTGTGCAACTAGAGGCAGTTCCCATTAGCTCACCCGTCACAGAACACAGTCAGGTTCTGTTCCAAGACGGAAAAATGTTATTTTAACAATTTACTTTGTGGAATTTTGCTGAATAGGGAAACTCAAGATACACTTTCCAGCGAGTCCAAACGCCAGTACTCGAATTCCCTACTAACTCCTGATCTTCCCTGCAGCGACCTGTTCCACAGAACCTGAGACTCCATTTCTCCAGCGAGATAAGTACGGTGCAATAATTAATGAAAGTGGACCATCCAGGAACAGGGCGCGTGAGTTGTAAGGTGGTGTGTTAGCTCTCCTGGTACAGGATTATTCTCGGGTTCAGAACCCAAGGGCTCAAACACCACGCTGGACTGGATTTTGTCTGAATTTTCTGCGAGTCCAGTTAGGGCTGGGGAATTAACACTTTGCAATACAGGTATTCGGTGTTAGCATCCAGCAATCCTATGTAAGGGTGGAAAGACTAAGTAATATAGACCTCTAGTGCCCCTTACTGTGTACAGATAGGCATCTCCAAGTCATTAATTCCTAGGCAGGTTTCTTTCATAAATTGTTTTATGCTCAATAAAGCTGAAGAGTATTCGTGCTGGGGAATGGAACACTTCCCCACTTATAATCTAGTGTCCCATCAAACACTCCCAGGGCAGGTACAGCACGGGTTAGATACAGAGTAAAGCTCCCTCTACACTGTCCCATCAAACACTCCCAGGGCAGGTACAGCACGGGTTAGATACAGAGTAAAGCTCCCTCTACACTGTCCAATCAAACACTCCCAGGGCAGGTACAGCACGGGTTAGATACAGAGTAAAGCTCCCTCTACACTGTCCCATCAAACACTCCCAGGGCAGGTACAGCATGGGTTAGATACAGAGTAAAGCTCCCTCTACACTGTCCCATCAAACACGCCCAGGGCAGGTACAGCACGGGTTAGATACAGAGTAAAGCTCCCTCTACACTGTCCCATCAAACAGTCCTGGGGCAGGTACAGCACGGGTTAGATACAGAGTAAAGCTCCGTCTACACTGTCCCATCAAACACTCCCAGGGCAGGTACAGCATGGGTTAGATACAGAGTAAAGCTCCCTCTACAGTGTCCCATCAAACACTCCCAGGGCAGGTACAGTACGGGTTAGATACAGAGTAAAGCTCTCTCTACACTGTCCCATCAAACACTCCCAGGGCAGGTACAGCACGGGTTAGATACAGAGTAAAGCTCCCTCTACACTGTCCCATCAAACACTCCCAGGGCAGGTACAGCACGGGTTAGATACAGAGTAAAGCTCCCTCTACACTGTCCCATCAAACACTCCCAGGGCAGGTACAGCACGGGTTAGATACAGAGTAAAGCTCCCTCTACACTGTCCCATCAAACACTCCCGGGGCAGGTACAGCACAGGTACAGCCTAGCAATGTCAGCACACTATTTGACCGTGGGAGTATCACACCCAAGCTTATCTTAACCCAGGGTCACGGTGTAGTAAGCAGCCTGAGGGACGCTGGCTGATATCTCTCCTCACAAAGCTGTCTGCTTCCCCCACTGAGCTCAGCATGGGCCAGGAAACTGGAGCCGGAATGAGGGATAACGCATTGAAAAAACAAACGTCCAGGCATCACGACGGGATAGAAGGCCTGAGTGGCAGGGTTACGGAATACATAATACTGACACGTTCATTTACAAGGAGGAGCAGCAAGTGCACAACTCAGAGAAATCGATCAAATTTTCAAACCCATTGTCACAATTTCAGAATAGATAAATACATCTTTGAAGCAAAGACCTAACTTGTTTTTAAGTAAATTATCTCATCAATTTCACAATGTTTAAATCAGTCAAAACAGTTATTTTTATTACCTAATATCAAATGTGTACGCTGTCACTTTTATTTATTTACGCTCCAAACCCCCTGTCCCTATTCCTATTCCCTGCATCCTCACTGTGCTGAAATAAGATTCTACACTCCCTCCCTCTGTCTGCCCTGCCTCCTACAATCCACAGGCCTTTAACCCCAAGGTTGCTCTACGCTGTCGCTGACCACTGTTTCTGGAGTTAGTGTCAGCCGTGGCTCATTGGGTAGCACTCTCACCTCTGACTCAGAAAGTTGTGGGTTCAAGTCCCACTCCAGAGACTTGAGCACAAAAATCTAAGCCGACTCTCCAGTGCAGTACTGACGGAGTGCTGCACTGTTGGAGGGGCAGTACTGAGGGAGTGCTACACTGTTGATGGGGCAGTGCTGAGGGAGTGCTGCACTGTTGGAGGGGCAGTGCTGAGGGAGTGCTGCACTGTTGGAGGGGCAGTACTGAGGGAGTGCTGCACTGTTGGAGGGGCAGTACTGAGGGAGTGCTGCACTGTTGGAGGGGCAGTACTGAGGGAGTGCTACACTGTTGGAGGGGCAGTACTGAGGGAGTGCTGCACTGTTGGAGGGGCAGTGTTGAGGGAGTGCTGCACTGTTGGAGGGGCAGTACTGAGGGAGTGCTACACTGTTGGAGGGGCAGTGCTGAGGGAGTGCTGCACTGTTGGAGGGGCAGTACTGAGGGAGTGCTACACTGTTGGAGGGGCAGTGCTGAGGGAGTGCTACACTGTTGGAGGGGCAGTACTGAGGGAGCGCTGTACTGTCGGAGGGGCAGTACTGAGGATGTGCTGCACTGTTGGAGGGGCAGTACTGAGGGAGTGCTACACTGTCGGAGGGGCAGTGCTGAGGATGTGCTGCACTGTTGGAGGGGCAGTACTGAGGGAATGCTGCACTGTTGGAGGTGCCGTCTTTCTGATGAGACATTAAACCGAGGCCCCGTCTATTCAATCAGTTGGGTGTAAATGATCCCATGGCACTATTTCAAAGAAGAGCAGGGGAGTTATCCCCGGTGTCCTGGCCAATATTTATCCCTCAACCAACATCACTAAAACAGATTATCTGATTATTATCACATTGCTGTTTGTGGGAGCTTGCTGTGCACAAATTGGATGTCGCGTTTCCTACATTACAACAGTGACGACACTTCAAAAAGTACTTCATTGGCTGTAAAGTGCCTGGACTCTGCTCCTAGAACTCTTCACCTTGATTTACTCAGTTTTAAAAATTCTCCACAAAGTTTCGATATTTAGGCAGAATGGGAAGTGAGAGCTATGAGGATGAGACATTTTAATGTGTATATTTGGATTAGTTTTTTTATGCTCTGAATGCTCTGTGAAGAGCGTGTGGCTTCAAAACAGTAAAAGAAAAGAAAGAAAGACTTGCATTTCTATAGCGCCTTTCACCTCCCAAAGCACTTTATAACCAATGAAGTACTTTAAATGTGGTCACTGTTGTAATGTAGGAAACGCGGCATTTGCTGACATCACAAAATTAGGGAAGAAGACTGTGAAGGCGGAGTGAGAGAGACTAAAGGAACGGGCAGACAGGGGCAGGGAATTGTGATGTGATACATTTTTGGGGAGCAAAAGCAAGGAATGTGCACTCAATGGAAAGACACTGGAGGGTGGGGATGAACAGAGAAATTCAGGGGTTCAAATAGATCATTTCCTGAAAGTGCTACTAAAGCCATAAAAAGGCCAACAGCATTGGAAGTTTTATAAATATATCAAAGACTACAACAGTAAAGTGGTAAATGATAAATTTGAACAAGACCATAGGGAGAGACTGTGTGTAGTTTTACATCAAGTTATATAACATTTACAGCACAGAAACGGGCCATTCGGCCCAACTGCTCTGTGCTGGTGTTTATGCTCCACACGAGCCTCCTCCCACCCCTCTTCATCTCACCCCATCAGCATATCCTTCTATTCCTTTCTCCCTCATGTGTTTATCTCGCTTCCCCTTAAATGTATCAAGCCACAGAGAGCGTCCAGTGTAGATTCACTAGGATTTTGCCAGGGATGGAAACTATAGTGATGAGGAGAGACTTGAGATACTGAGATTGTGTTCACTGGAGTAGAGGAGATTTAAGTGACGTTTTTAGAATTAAGAAGGGTTTTGACAGAGTAAATAGGGAAAAAGTATTTTTTGGGGATCAGAGATGAGGGTCATTAATTTAACATGGTCACTGAGAGAGTGAGCAGAGGTTCAGAGACATTTAGTTATGCAGAGGATTGTTGGAGCAGGAAATGCTTTTTCCCAGAGTGATTGAGGCAGAGAGACCATTGTACATTTTAAGAAAAAGTTCAATAAATATCAGGCTACGGGGAGAGAGCAGGACAGTGGGATTAGTTTTAGATTGCCCCAGCAAAGAGCCGGCACAGACCTGATGGGCTGAATGGACACCTCCTGTGCTATAAACTTTTACAGTTTTTTGGTTTGGAAACCAAACGATGTTGGTTCCGAACTCCTGGACTGACGTGAAGGGATGTCATCGTGTAAACATCTCAGACTTAATAAATTATTGTTCCCAAATATCACCATTTAAAAATCTCAAAGACTGAAAGGCTTTTAAATCACTGTGCGTTACTCCCCATCCCTCCTCCCCACCCTTTAGGGTACTGACCTGTGCAGGCGGTTCACTCCCATGGGGGTTTTGCCATCCCCTAATCTCTCTCCCAACTTGCCAATCTTCATGTGTGAGCCTATACAGTGATGTCGGGCAATTCTACCATGAAGGGCTTCGCATCTGAGCTGATCCTGTCCTGGCCAGACCTGAGCTTTCTGGATAGCAGTAGGCACCCTGGCTGATTCTATTCCCCGCCCCCACCTCCCCCCCCCTCCCCCAGTTGAGGATGCTTAGAAAGAAAGAACTTGCATTTACATAGCACCTTTCATGACCTCAGGACGCTATTACAGCCAATGAAGTACTTTTGAAGTGTAGTCACTGTTGTAATGTAGGAAACACGGCAGCCAATTTGCACACAGCAAGCTCCCACAAACAGCAATGTGATAATGACCAGATAATCTGTTTTAGTGATGTTGATTGAGGGACAAATATTGGCCATAACTCCCCTGCTCTTCTTTGAAATAGTGCCATGGGATCTTTTACGTCCACCTGAGAGAGCAGACGGGGCCTCGGTTTAACATCTCATCCAAAAGACGGCACCTCCGACAGTGCAGCACTCCCTCAGTACTGCCCCTCCAACAGTGCAGCGCTCCCTCAGTACTGCCCCACCGACAGTGCAGCGCTCCCTCAGTACTGACCCTCCGACAGTGCAGCGCTCCCTCAGTACTGCCCCTCCGACAGTGCGGCGCTCCCTCAGTACCGCCCCTCCGACAGTGCAGCACTCCCTCAGTACTGCCCCTCCGACAGTGCAGTGCTCCCTCAGTACTGCCCCTCCGACAGTGCAGCACTCCCTCAGTACTGCCCCTCCGACAGTGCAGCGCTCCCTCAGTACTGCCCCTCCGACAGTGCAGCGCTCCCTCAGTACTGCCCCTCCGACAGTGCGGCGCTCCCTCAGTACTGCCCGTCCGACAGTGCATCGCTGCCTCAATACTGCCCTCCGACAGTGCGGCACTCCCTCAGTACTGCCCCTCCGACAGTGCAGTGCTCCCTCAGTACTGCCCCTCCGACAGTGCGGCACTCCCTCAGTACTGCCCCTCCGACAGTGCGGCGCTCCCTCAGTACTGCCCGTCCGACAGTGCATCGCTGCCTCAATACTGCCCTCCGACAGTGCGGCACTCCCTCAGTACTGCCCCTCCGACAGTGCGGCACTCCCTCAGTACTGCCCCTCCGACAGTGCGGCACTTCCTCAATACTACCCGTCCGACAGTGCAGCGCTTCCTCAGCACTGCCCCTCCAACAGTGCAGCGCTTCCTCAGTACTGCCCCTCCGACAGTGCGGCGCTCCCTCAGTACTGCCCCTCCGACAGTGCAGCACTTCCTCAGCACTGCCCCTCCGACAGTGCAGCGCTCCCTCAGTACTGCCCCTCCGACAGTGCGGCGCTCCCTCAGTACTGCACTGAAATGTCAATTTTTTGCTCAAGTCTCACGGAGTGGGATTATGACCCCACAGCCTTCTGATTTCGAGGCGAGAGTGCTCCCCACTGAGCCAGGCTGACCCCAAGGTTTAGGACCGTTGTAGGGTCCCAATCAAGTGACTGAGCACAGACCTCTCTGTTTGGAGCAGTCCTACAACGGGCGCCCGTTCAGTCATCAGGAGAAACTTCAATCTCCTCATTTATGCATTGATTTATTTGGTGCGGGAGAAGACCCCAGAATGTCCTTTGGGGCGGGGGGGGAGGGTTGACTTCATGATAAAAATCCATCTGATGACCAACTTCAAACCCATTACTTCTTAGTTTCATATTACCGCAGGATCCAGCTCTGTACAATCCTGGGCTTGGGATAGGGAGCAGAATGGCCGGGTAATAAGATGCTAATTCATTAATAAGATGCAAATTCGGTAATAGCATGCAAATTCGCTAATAGGATGCAAACCAAAATGCAACTTTTAAAATAAAATGACACCAAAAATAAGTCGTAAATTTATAAAAATGAAACATATTATTATTTGTCAAAGTTTCCTTTCTCGGTTTGATCTTGTAAACAGTCTCAGAAAATAAAAGCCAAGCTGAAAGCGATCTAACATTTCCTTTTGACAAACTGTGATTTGAACAGTTTAATTTTTTTAAGTCACTTTATAAAATATCCAGTTAGGATGGTGATACTTTAAGCAAATGTAATTACAGTGTTTCGTGTCCCCCCTCCCTTTAATAATGTCAGGGGACTATAATCCCCCCGTCAAGTCAACACAATAAAGTGTTTCTTCCATGGCATACAAGCTTTGTTCAAAGGACCTGTCAGCCCTCGACTGGGAGCCGCGCTCCGTCTGAATGCAATTAGCGTTTTTTATATAAAAAAAAATCTATTCAAAAGACATGCCAAATGAGAACAAGCCGTATCAGCCCAGCAATAAAGGAATTAAAAAAAACACAGCCAGTGTTTCTGAGCAAGTAATTACAGTGTTAGTACACTGTACTGCAAGTGTAAGACTGCAATTTACCTCGGGTTGCAATAGTTTAGAGGCTGGGATTTTATTAGACTCGGGATGGTCGAAACCATCAGGAGAAAGGAGCATCCCTGCCTCACCTATGTCTTCACAACACTGATCCACACAGTTCCCCATCCCACTCCTCCACCCCACCCCCCAACAGTATTCCAACTCAGCGCAGGTTAGCAAGGGTGCAAGAGGGTGTGGGACAGACAGGGAGTTACAGCAAAGTGTGAAAGTGTTGGGGGATTCTGAGCTGGTCAGTCAGTGACTGAGAACAGATAGTTGAACAATCCAGTCCACTCCCAGTTAACCTGGTTTTTGCAGAGTCTAACAGTGCCGGACATCCAACACTTCCTGTTTCTAAATCCTTCGGATTTTTTTTGTTTCAAAATTAAATTTAAAAAATATATATTTTTTTTAATCCACACTCGTTTTTTCTTCCTTCAAAGTGTTGGAAATAAAGGAAGGGTTTCTGTGAGCGGGACTGTACTAATTCCCCCCTCAATACCAGACCTGCACCCTCAATATTGTTTCATCTCACCACAACCCGCTCAAAGCTCTCGGGTGCTGTTCAATGTAGACATTATTGGGACTATTTCCTTCTCTTTTTCTGTAGAAAGGACACTGGTGTTGAGAAGGAGGAACTCACTCTGGTGACGCGAGCAGCTGAATATTGACCCCAACTCTTCACTTTGTCAAAACTCGCCAACCGTTTTCTTTTGCTAACTTCCCCTTTCCTGCCTTGTACAGCTTCGGGCCTTGGCTGCCTTCTGCTATCTCACCGAGTGCCGATTGTAACTGCGAGCCTCGGCTGCCTTCTGCTATCTCACCGAGTGCCGATTGTAACTGCGAGCCGAGGCAGGGAGTGTCGGTTGGCTATTCAACCATGGGGCGGGGGGGGGGGGGCACAACTGACCCTCCCACCCTGGCCCTGTCCTCTCATTATCTGCTTTCCAGGAGGGATCAAGAGCGGGAATCCAGGCTGATCCCCCCTCTCCTCACCCCCATCTCCCCTCACCCCCTCCCCTCACTGGCCCAGGGGCACTGAGGCCAGTGTTAGTGCGCCCACCGTCGCTCTGGTTGACGGAGGGTTGAATCTGGGCACTGGCTGTGTGTGTGGATTACTGGACTTCGGGGTTTAAGGCGGTGCTAAACTGGGAGGATAAACAGAAGGTGAAAGGGGCCCAGGGGGTAATGGGGCGCCGTCCAATGGGTCTAAAATAGAATTCCCAGGAAGGGAGGAAGCGACTGCTGTCTTCTAAACTGAGATCAGTTGCTTTTTTTCCCATTTTCTCTCACTCTGGCATCATTGTTGTTCCGTGTCTGTCAGGAACTGACCTCTGACTGCGAGACTGTAGAGCGTGATGTGCATTGGGCAGATTCGAGTTATACTGCTGGCGGCACTAGACTCAGCAACAAGACTTATTCTGCTCTCTCCCCGGTTCGTGTTCCTAAAGAATGGAAAGCCCCGCTAGCCCCCCAACTCACATTCAAATGATTCAAACACAACTTCAATAAAGTGCCCAGGAATTTCGCACCCAGTGAGATGACCAGGGCTGCGCTTGCACTTGCCTCAGTGCCATAGTCAGATAATGAAAGCTCCAATTTCATGTTGTAATAGTCATGGAGGGCTGAGCTATGGGAAGGGGCTCACTACACTCTTGGGGAAAGGGGATGGGGGCATTTGGGTGTATCAGGCAAAATCCAGAAGCTTCTGTGTAGAGAGGGAGAAGAAGGAGCGAGGGAGGGAGGGAGGGAGGGACAGGCACTGTTGTGACTGCTGAGTTGCATCATTTTTGGTTATTAAATAAACTCTGTTCTATCTACATCACCGTGCCTGGAGTGTGTCTGAAGGTTGAAGAGCCTGGATATCTGATGCCTACACCAGTCGCCACAATGTTAGTGCACGTCAAGAACTGCTTCACACCCACAGCGACAATATAATAGTGTGGTTGGAGATTACTAATGTATATATTAAAAGCTGCAAATGACATTCAGTCCTCAAAGGGTTAAGGCTGGATCTGCTGTAAGTACCTTTACAGTGATCACTGACCCTTCCCCTGCCCCACAACTGTTGGCCATTCATTAGATATTTCTGAGGTCGAACAAATCACTTCTTTCCTTAAATCTTACCCACCCCACCCAATTATTTTTACATGTTTGTTTCCTCTCTCTCTCCCCCCCCCCCCCCCACTCCCTCCCACACAGTATTAAACAGCGACCAGGTGACCTGCCCCTAATACCCTGCTGTATAACTGCTCAGAATTAGGTGTCTGACTACAACCCAGGGGAATGCTCTCCCCCTCACCGACCTCAGGATCTCCTGGACATTCGGCTGTGTTATGGGCACCAGTTTATGTAACATTCCCATCTACCGCTGCCGCCTCCTCCCTTCCTGACAGACTGGGCATTATCATGGACGCCTGGGCAATGTTGGCATCTTAAAGCTACGTGAAGAACCTTCTAACACTCCAAAATTCCTTCTCACAGGAAAGGCCCCGCTCTTCATTACAGTGGAACTCCCGCCAGAACTGGGAGGTATGATTGTTATTTTTATTTTAATACGCTGAGCTGATGGTCGAGGCACCACAACTGACCTCAGTGGGTGGGGGGAATTCAGGCAGGACCCCGGGTGCTCATCACTCTAGAGTGGAAAGTGTGTATGTGTGGACATCGGTGAAGGAGAGGATTGACCTCAGCCTTGTTCTTCCCCATGGTTCAATGTGGTGGTGCCGGGACTCACTCATGAAGAATTGTCACTTGGACAAGAGGAAGTGGCAGCCTTGAAACGAGCGAGTAAACTTTCATCGTCACTGCACGGGCAATAATCTGACCGATCGCACGCCCGTTGTAAAAACCGCCCAATTTTCATCCCGTCGCAACCACTGGGATAAAAATCAGGTGGGTTCTCTGAAGGGTGGGCGGTCCACTCTCAGATTACCGCCCGCGGAGCAAAGACAAAAAAATTACCCAGTGACTTCAGCTGAAGAAGGGAGGAAATGGGGAGGGGTGGGGGGGGGACAGCAGATCATGTCAGGGGAAGTATGGTTCATTAGAATGAGCCTAGTCAAGCTTCACATTGAAGTCCTGTGTTTCCTTCGAACCTTTGATTTCACTCAATGACCTTTATACTCCAAGACAGTCAGTAAAATACAAGATCTCGGTGGTATTTTTATGAATCAGCTTACACAATGAAATAAATATGGAAATTAATCAATTCTCATTACAAAAAATCAACTAACAAAAAAGTATCAGGAAGATTTTGTGCTGATTTTGCCCTGTGGAAGTGACTCAACCAGAGACACAGCCACATTCAAAGAGTTGTGGGATGGGAGGAAATTCAGAGGCAATTCTGGAGTTTGGAAAGTGAAACACAACCGACAGCAGGAAAAGATCTGGGGAAAGTGGGAAAGCACATCCCAAGTGGCTCCAAACAGCGTAGGAACAACATGAGCAGATTTTAGGATCATCAACTAAATGCTTATAAATGTCATTTGTTAAAATGTCACATTTTTAGGTGCATTTCCCAGTCCTTGTTTTATTGATAACTATCTCCCGTCTCTTTCCTCCATGTAGAAACTGCACCCTGTAATTATCCGGAGATCAGGCAAGTGAGCAGTGCCCTCGCCATTCAGAGCCCGTAGACACACACACAAATTATTCACCTTTCCATAACTATACAGGATGTCAGCATTGGGATTTTAAGCTCGTTTTTCAATTATTCCAATTATTTCATCAGTTGTTACATAAAAGCAAAATTCTAAAAAAGCATTTTGACCAGCTTTGGTTTATCTAATATATTTGATCATATGCACCGTTGAAAAAAACATGAAATGGGAAGGAGATTAACCGAGTCACATTGCCAACCTTGCTTCAATTATTTTACAATTTCAAGGACGATATTCACTTTGTGTTTTTTCTCTGATTTATAATTTTATTTAATATTAAAAAATGGTAAACTGAAACAAATGTTTTGCTCTGTTACAAAAAAACCTTAAGATACAGCTCTTACCGTTGATTTCTAAAGAGAGAGTTAGACAGACAGAGAGAGTTAGACAGACAGAGAGAGTTAGTCAGACAGTTACACAGAGAGAGGTGTCTATCTCCCTAAAGTATGTAACGGCCGCGGACTATTATTTACAATAAGAGCTTCTGAATATTTCTGACTGGAAGATTATTCCAGGGTTATTTTTAATTTTCAGTTTGGAAACTGTTGTTCAGTTTCGAAGCTGGTAAAATAAGCCCAGTCTCCTTACCGAAGGGGCCCAGTGAATGATAATTGAAAAGTTTAAGTGTTGTGACTGGCTGGAGACTTGGGCTAAGGTGTAAACTGAAGTGTATCCACTGCGATGTCAAGTCGTCAAGGCATCAGCTCTTAGCACAGTCACCGACACAGGACCCGAGCGTGCTTTAACAAATTACCCTCAGATGCCAAAAGCTCGGCTTTCCACTTTCCCGACTCGCTGCAATTATGTGCAGGGTGTGGAGAGGAGAGGGGGGGGGGGGGGGTTAAAACAATTTGTAGAAAGCTCACAATTAAATTGTTGGAGGATACATCCACACAAAATGAAAAAAGGCAACAAGAAAATCAATGGCAATAATTAACAAAAAGGGAATTAAAAAATCATAAGCCTGAAGGGTAATTGGGCAGCCTAAATGTGCTTCAATTGGAAAGGTTTCTGACCGAGAATCGGTCAACACAAGGGTTAAAAGAATTTTAAGAAGCTAAAGACTTTCGTCCTCTGAAAGAATGCACATCCCTTCTAATAAAAGGCCAGTGTTTTTATAGCACAATTTCCTCAAGTTAGATTGTGTTCACACTATGCTCAGTATTTCTGTCTGCATTTAATCTAAGAGCAGGTGTAAACATCAATCTCTTTATGTGGTTAGACTTTGTCTCTTCATTTCTCCTTTGACTTTCTCCTTTTCTCCATCCCTTGATGTGTCTGTCTCCATCGGTGCCTGCCTCTCTCGTTCCCTCTCTCTCTAAGTGTGTTTCACTATCTGCCCATCGGTCTCCATCTCTTTCTCCCTCATCTATTTTTCTATCTCTCTCACATGAAGCCTCACTCGCTGTTTCTCTCTTTTTTCTGCCTTTCTCTCTCTCTCTCTCTCATCTTTCTCTCTTATTTAACTGTGTTTCTTTAACCTTTCTCTCTCTCCCTTCCCTTCGCCACTGATCATATCCTTCGAACCTTGCTGCCCTCACTATCTTCTTCAACAACTAAATATTATATTTTAAATAAAGAATTGAAGTTCAGGAAAGCTGGAGTCAAACATGTTGAGGATCACTGACTCCCTACATTCCGAACTTTCCGCTCTCACTCATTCATTCACTGACTTGTGTCCGCTGTCGGATACAATGCTGACAATGCCAGGGGATGGAGAGAATGATGCTGGAGAATGCACTGCCCACAACCTGCCGAGTGTGTCCAGAATCACACATTCAGCAGGTTTCCCGGCCCTGAGTTCACAGCCGCCACCTCACCCTCGCTGTGAAACCAAAATCCAAAGTGCTCGCTCTCATTTCCAAACTGCTTGACAGAAAGAAGATTTGGCGGGAGGTGCGGGCTTTATTTTGGGGTGTGTGTCTTGAATAAAACTAATTTCTCTGCAGAAGTCGAACGATATTTGAGAACGGAATAAGGGAAACAATCTTTAACCTGTTTCTAAAAACGCGGAAAACTGCGGCATCAAAATTCTTCAATTAATTTTTCAAAATTCAGTAAAATCAACCAAATGACAACTCCCATTTGCTGCAGTAATTCTGGTTGTACACATGGTTTCTGATCCAGTTTGTAGCGGGATGTTACAGGAAAGTTCGGTCTGAGGGCTCCCCTCGCTTCATCTGCATTAACTTTGGGCGAGGCGGACGCTGGATCCCGCGGTTCTGTGTTTTAAGGATATTTTTATGTCCTTTGATTGTGTCCTGACATTTAAGCGGAAACCATCGCAATGTCCCGCATCTGCTGTGGTGCAGATAGCGAGCGAAAGGGTCTTGTCCCGTGTCAGGGCAGAACTCGACCCGAGGATGTCCTGGTGATCATTGAGAGAGGGGATCCCTACCCTGAGAATGGGACATTTCATAAAGAAATAAAATTGAGGGCGAAACATTATTAAAATACACCCCTCGAAGGAGTATTCCAGCAAATATGTGGAAGTGTATTGGTGAAGTTCAACTGCTGAGAGTTGGGGTTGACATTGCCTGGGGTTAATCTCTATATTAATGATAAACAGCCCGTGCTGCTCACGGCGCTTATCAATAATAATAAAATATCCCCATTTATTAATCATAAGTGACTTTTTAAAATAAAAACGAAACAATTATCTTGCGCCTGATCTTTTTGAAAACAAAAAATAAACTTTAAAATGACAAAATCCGGAGTCAGTGTGAATAATGGAAACATTCTCAAACAGACTGTGCACAAACCGTTTGAAATCAGCCGTGATTTACATGATTAGAAATCCCAGCACCATCCATCCGCTGATCCATTCACAAGGGCTCTGCGGACACTCACTTAACCCTTTAAATATCTCACTCAGTGCCCCAGGCACATTTCAATTAACATGTTTTTGGTCCTTCTGTTCTTCCATTTAGAACAGTGGCGATAATTAAACCTGATTAGGATAGTATTCGATAAATATATCCAAGAAAAGGTTGATTTACTTCACATTTCCCTGTGTATTAAAACAATCTGCTGATATTCGGGGTGAGTGAGGTTCCAATCCTTCAGTCTCGCAAGGGTAAGAGGTCAGTTTGTCACCAGGATGTCTGGCGATCCTGGCAGCGACGTTCCCCACCTCACAGTCACAGGTTATGCCGACTCTTTCACAAGACTGTAGCTCAGCAAGCGCTGGGCAATGGTTTGCTGGACATCTACAAATGCAAGGACAATTTTAGAGAATTTACCAACACCAAAACTTGTGTATTGGCGGAATGTGCAAAGGTCAGAGCTCAGAAGGTTGGAGGTTCGGGAAAGGCGGCGGTCCAGGAGATAGAGCGGGGAGGGAATAATAGACATCTGTTTGGCAGACATCACAAGGTGTGACTGTCTCTAACTTTCCGCACACACGGGGTGGGGGTGGGGGGAGGGGGGGGAAGCCCAGCTCTGTCGGAGTGTGAACAATTACTACCAGGTGTAAAATGTGCTAATCTGAGCGAGTCTGCGGAAAGTTGGTGGGAGTCCGCAATCGCTGGATCTCTCTCAATATCTTCCTCTTCTCCAACCTCTCTCTCCCTCCTCGCTCACACTTTCACCAACTGCACTGAATTCTACAACCACACAGTCCCGGGAAAAGATTCCAGCCTCACCGACTCAACGGCGCTCCCAAAACTCGAGAAATCGCCTTTCTCGGCACTGAGAAATCGCAAATAATTTCATGCAGATGATATTTTAAAAGCGACTTCCCGTATTAAAAAAACACCCCCGCGCAATTGGCGAGCCGATCCCATGCATTAAACCGGAGAAGGGTCTGAGGTTAAACTCGACTCGGGGGCTCTCGATTAAATCGAGACAATCGATTTTTAAAAATAAAAATGCCTCATAATTCAGAGTTGAAACTTCAGAAACTCGCAGCCCAAAGTTCCCCGAGTGAGGCTGCGATGCAGAGTTTCTGCAAGAACTTCACTACTTCCATTTTGTTCTTTTTAACAACCGAATACTGGGATCTATTGAAGCGACAGAAAGGCAAATTAGCCCCTCTTTAAATCTCGACAATTATCCCCTCCCATCCTTTAGGAACTATTGAAGGAGTTATTGTAGTAATTCCGCTCCTGCAAAAAATGCAAAAGGGAGAATCGGGAACTGACAGGGGGAGTTGGGAATGGGAGAATCTGCAAATTTCCCGGGGAAGCACGGAGGGGAAAAGAGGGGAAACGAATATATTTCTCTTTAATAAAACAAACGCCTCCCGGGATCCCGGAGAGCTGCAGATTTTACGGCGGAAAATGACGGGCTGTTGGGATACACCGACTGGGATCTGACCCAGGCCGGACCCCCCCTGACCCAGGCCGAACCCCCCCTGACCCAGGCCGAACCCCCCCCCCCCCTCCCCTGACCCAGGCCAGACTACCTGGTCCAGGGAGGGGTGGGGAGTTGGTTCTGGGGCAAAGTCTCTCTCTGGGATGTTGTGGAGTTGGGAGCGGGCGGGGAGGTTCTCGGACAGCTGATCCGCTCTCTCTGCTCCTCTCAATCTACAAACCCGGGAGAGAGGTTAAAAAAGGAAGATTAAACTCTAAAAATTAAACTGCAGACAATCTGGAACGGCCCCTCACTGGGCACAGAATGCGAGCAGGACAAACGCCGCCTCAATCCAACACAATCGACATTTCACTGTATCTCCGGACCTGCCACATGCCAACTTAGTTCTAGTTGAATTGACACTGACAATTCTTTCCAGACTGACCCCAAACCTCTCTCCCCTCCCACAAAAGCAGCCACCAGATCCTGGCTCACACTGGCGGATCTCTCGCCACCGACCCCGGTCTGACCAGGACTGAAATTTCCATGTGATCTTCATTCAGACAGCCCCGGCTCCGCCAGTGTGCAGAGATAGCTCCGAGTCCGCCTCTGCCAAAGCATGGTCCCACCAAACCAGGCCAACACTGCCCACCGGCCCAACACTGCCCACCAACCCAACACTGCCCACCAACCCAGCACTGCCCACCAACCCAGCACTGCCCACCGGCCCAACACTGCCCACCAAACCAGGCCAACACTGCCCACCAACCCAACACTGCCCACCAACCCAGCACTGCCCACCAACCCAACACTGCCCACTGGCCCAACACTGCCCACCGGCCCAACACTGCCCACCGTGCCCACCAACCCAACACTGCCCACCAACCCAACACTGCCCACCGGCCCAACACTGCCCACCAACCCAACACTGCCCACCAACCCAACACTACCCACCGGCCCAACACTGCCCACCGGCCCAAAACTGCCCACCAGGCCAAACTCAGCCGGCACCACGGGTCCCAGAGTGACTGGGACACCGGCACTTGTACAAACGGTAATAGAGAACGCACACAGTCAAACTCCAACATTACTCAAATTCCAAACACTGAAACGGCACCAAAAACTGCAAATTGAACCGGAGACCAATACCAGCACAGAACTGGACCCGAATCCCATCCCCCTAAAATATCTCCCACACACAATCGGACTTTTAAATCTCCCCCTCTCAATTTAACATTTTAAATCCAGTTCTGCCCAAAAATCCTTTCAAACTTCCCATCGATCCGCCGCCTGGAAGGAAGTTCGCTCGACCTCCGACTCAAACCCAGCATTCCCCACAATTCGAAAACTTTTAGCAGAAATTAAAAAGCGTTAACCTGTCTCCATCTCATTAAACAATAACTTTTTTAAAAAAAGTAACGAAACACTCTTCAAAAAATCAAATGCACAAAACTTTCAAGTTGCGAAAACTTTAATCTCATCCTTGCCCAGAAATGAATCGATTGAGAAATAGTTGGAGGAAGAAACAGCGAGTCACTGACCTGTGTGAAACCTGCGGGCTGGGCTCTCTCTGTCTCTCCTTCTCAATGCCACACAATCAGGAGGACTTCAGAACTCAGTGTGAAAATGTTGAGGGATCCAGAGAGTCCCTCTTTTTAAAATAGCTTCCAGCAGAGTCTGTGGCCGTCTCTCTCTCTCGCTGTTTGTGCTGGGATGTTGTGTGTGATGCAATATTCTTCCTATATTATATATTTTCTTTCCACTATTTGTAGAAAACTCCTGGGACGATTGGATTGCATTGTTTTTTTTAAAAAAGAGATCTGCTCTCTCTCTCTCGCTCTCGCTCTCTGCCTCGGAGAGGCTCTCTGTCTCGGAGTCCCTCCTCCTCCTCTTCAGCTCCTTAAATTGTTCAGACCAAAAGCTCCTCGATTATGTGTGGCATCACACCGCATCCACACGGGCACACACACTCACACAGACTCTCACACACACTCACCCAGAAGAAGCAGCCTTTAATCTCAGGGCTTGAGTCTCACACACAGGCAACGTGAGGGTGAGGAGAGGGTTCGCCAGCTGCCGTAATCTTCCTAAAGCAGGTGCTGCTCAATTCTCCACTCCACTCTCTCTGTGCTCGCAGTCATCGGCTCGGGCTGGGAAGCGGCGATCCTGGCCATCTCGCTGCTAAGGTGACATTACTACCAATCCACTAACTAACCTTTGATTTGATTTTGTTGGGGGGGAGGGGGGGGGGGGGGGGAGTGCTGCAGAGACTCTGATTTTAACCTGATAAAACAAAAGGTGACCCATTTAAAGCAGAGCTTGCTTAATATATTTAAAAAAGGGCATATGTAGATTGTTTTATACTGTCCAGGCACTGTGCCTGTTGTGGCCCTTGTTTGGGTGCAGGTTTCACAGGTGCAGATAGCCCTGGTACCTCACCGCCTGAACATTCTTCGTGCGGGAGGCTATTAAAGCGCAGTGGATGGTACAATGGGGACAGATCCTGCACTCCTGCTCCCACTGACAGGACTCAGAGAATAGCAATCAGAATTATATCGAGTTCACAGCACAGGAACAGGCCATTCGGCCCAACAGGTCTGTGCTGGTGTTTATGCTCCACACGAGCCTCCTCCCACCCTACTTCATCTCAGCCTATCAGCATATCCTTCAATTCCTTTCTCCCTCATGTGTTTATCCAGCTTCTCCTTAAATGCATCTGTACTATTTGCTTCAACCACTCCCTGTGGTAGCGAGTTCCACATTCTCACCACTCTCTGGGTAAAGAAGTTTCTCCTGAATTCCCGATTGGATTTATTAGTGACTATCTTATATTGATGGCCCCTAGTTTTGGACTCCCCACATGTGGAAACATCTTCTCTACGTCTACCTTATCGAACCCTTTCATAATCTTGAAGACCTCTATTTGGTCGGCCCTCAGCCTTCTCTTTTCTAGAGAAAAGATCCCCAGCCTGTTCAGTCTTTCCTGATAGTTAGAACCGCTCAGTTCTGGTATCATCCTTGTAAATCTTTTTTGCACCTTCTCCAGTGCCTCCATATCCTTTTTATAATATGGAGACCAGAACTGTTCACAGAACTTCAAGTGTGGTCTAATCAAAGTTCCATACAAGTTTAACATAACTTTCCTGTTTTTCAATTCTATTCCTCTAGAAATGAAACTCAGCGCTTTGTTTGCATTTTTATGGCCTTGTCAGCCTGCATTGCTACATTTAATGATTTGTGAATCTGTAGCCACAGATCCCTTTGCTCCTCTACCCCATTCAGACTCTTATTTTCCAAGGAGTAGGTCGCCTCCCTATTCCTCCAACAAAAATGCACCACCTCACACTTAGCTATATTGAAATTCATTCACTGAGGAGCAGGACTCCCGGTGGATTCTCATTCTTCATCTTCCCAGCTCCATGTGTCTTTGGCTGATGCCGTGTCTGAATTCTGGCAACAGCTGTGATGAGCTAACTCCAGGGCTCGACCCAAGGATTTGCTGGGTCTGGATGGCACGCTACCAGCGCTGGCCAGTGCCTTTAACCACAATAGGGAAAGAAAGACATAAACATTTATACATAGAGCACATTTCATGGGCTGTGTCAGTTCATTCACAACTATAAAGGACCCAATGTCAACATGGAAATGGCACATGTGCAAGTGACATATGAGGATCTTTCATGGGTTAGAGAACACTTGGCGCTCAGGGCTACTTTATTGTATGGGTATGGATCCCAATGCAATATTTAAAAATAAACTTTAATGTTGAAGAATGAAAAATGTTTCAATTTCAAGCAGCCAGTAGCAAACACTCCCAGGGCAGGTACAGCACGGGTTAGATACAGAGTAAAGCTCCCTCTACACTGTCCCATCAAACACTCTCATGGCAGGTACAGCACGGGTTAGATACAGAGTAAAGCTCCCTCTACACTGTCCCATCAAACACTCCCAGGGCAGGTACAGCACGGGTTAGATACAGAGTAAAGCTCCCTCTACACTGTCCCATCAAACACTCCCAGGGCAGGTACAGCACAGGTTAGATACAGAGTAAAGCTCCCTCTACACTGTCCCATCAAACACTCCCAGGACAGGTACAGCACGGGGTTAGATACAGAGTAAAGCTCCCTCTACACTGTCCCATCAAACACTCCCAGGGCAGGTACAGCACGGGTATGAGACAGAGTAAAGCTCCCTCTACACTGTCCCATCAAACACACCCAGGGCAGGTACAGCACGGGTTAGATACAGAGTAAAGCTCCCTCTACACTGTCCCATCAAACACTCCCAGGGCAGGTACAGCACGGGTTAGATACAGAGTAAAGCTCCCTCTACACTGTCCCATCAAACACTCCCAGGTAAGGTACAGCACGGGTTAGATTCAGAGTAAAGCTCCCTCTACACTGTCCCATCAAACACTCCCAGGGCAGGTACAGCACGGGTATGAGAGAGAGTAAAGCTCCCTCTACACTGTGCCATCAAACACACCCAGGGCAGGTACAGCACGGGTTAGATACAGACTAAAGCTCCCTCTACACTGTCCCATCAAACACTCCCAGGGCAGGTACAGCACGGGTAAGATACAGAGTAAAGCTCCCTCTACACTGTCCCATCAAACATTCCCAGAGCAGGTACAGCAAGGGTTTGAGACAGAGTAAAGCTCCCTCTACACTGTCCCATCAAACACTCCCAAGGCAGGTACAGCACGGGTTAGATACAGAGTAAAGCTCCCTCTACACTGTCCCATCAAACAATCCCAGGACAGGTACAGCACGGGGTTAGATACAGAGTAAAGCTCCCTCTACACTGTCACATCAAACACTCCAAGGACAGTCACAGCACGGGGTTAGATACAGAGTAAAGCTTCCTCTACACTGTCCAATCAAACACTGCCAGGGCAGGTACAGCACGGGTTAGATACAGAGTAAAGCTCCCTCTACACTGTCCCATCAAACACTCCCAGGGAAGGTACAGCACGGGTTAGATACAGAGTAAAGCTCCCTCTACACTGTCCCATCAAACACTCCCAGGGCAGGTACAGCACAGGTTAGATACAGAGTAAAGCTACCTCGACACTGTCCCATCAAACACTCCCAGGGCAGGTACAGCACGGGTTAGGTACAGAGTAAAGCTCCCTCTACACTGTCCCATCAAACACTCCCAAGGCAGGTACAGCACGGGTTAGATACAGAGTAAAGCTCTCTCCACACTGTCCCATCAAACACTCCCAGGGTAGGTACAGCATGGGTTAGATACAGAGTAAAGCTCCCTCTACACTGTCCCATCAAACACTCCCAGGGCAAGTACAGCACGGGTTAGATACAGAGTAAATCCCCCTCTACACTCTCCCATCAAACACTCCCAGGGCAGGTACAGCACGGGTTAGATACAGAGTAAAGCTCCCTCTGCACTGTCCCATCAAACACTCCCAGGGCAGGTACAGGACGGGTTAGATACAGAGTAAAGCTCCCTCTACACTGTCCCATTAAACACTCCCAGGGCAGGTACAGGACGGGTTAGATACAGAGTAAAGCTCCCTCTACACTGTCCCATCAAACACTCCCAGGGCAGGTACAGCACGGGTTAGATACAGAGTAAAGCTCCCTCTACAATGTCCCATCAAACACTCCCAGGACAGGTACAGCACGTGGTTAGATACAGAGTAAAGCTCCCTCTACACTGTCCCATCAAACACTCCCAGGGCAGGTACAGCACGGGTTAGATACAGAGTAAAGCTCCCTCTACACTGTCCCATCAAACACTCCCAGGGCAGGTACAGCACGGGTTAGGTACAGAGTAAAGCTCCCTCTACACTGTCCCATCAAACACTCCCAGGGCAGATACAGCACAGGTTAGATACAGAGTAATGCTCCCTCTACACTGTGCCATCAAACACTCCCAGGGCAGGTACAGCACGGGTTAGATACAGAGTAAAGCTCCCTCTACACTGCCCCGTCAAACACTCCCAGGGCAGGTACAGCACGGGTTAGATACAGACTAAAGCTCCCTCTACACTGTCACATCAAACACTCCCAGGGCAGGTACAGCACGGGTAAGATACAGAGTAAAGCTCCCTCTACACTGTCCCATCAAACATTCCCAGAGCAGGTACAGCAAGGGTTTGAGACAGTGTAAAGCTCCCTCTACACAGTCCCATCAAACACTCCCAAGGCAGGTACAGCACGGGTTAGATACAGAGTAAAGCTACCTCTACACTGTCCCATCAAACACTCCCACGGCAGGTACAGCACAGGTTAGATACAGAGTAAAGTTCCCTCTACACTGTCCCATCAAACACTCCCAGGACAGGTACAGCACGGGTTAGATACAGAGTAAAGCTCCCTCTACACTGTCACATCAAACACTCCCAGGACAGTTACAGCACGGGGTTAGATACAGAGTAAAGCTTCCTCTACACTGTCCCATCAAACACTGCCAGGGCAGGTACAGCACGGGTTAGATACAGAGTAAAGCTCCCTCTACACTGTCCCATCAAACACTCCCAGGGAAGGTACAGCACGGGTTAGATACAGAGTAAAGCTCCCTCTGTACTGTCCCATCAAACACTCCCAGGGCAGGTACAGCACAGGTTAGATACAGAGTAAAGCTACCTCGACACTGTCCCCTCAAACACTCCCAGGGCAGGTACAGCACGGGTTAGGTACAGAGTAAAGCTCCCTCTACACTGTCCCATCAAACACTCCCAGGGCAGATACAGCACAGGTTAGATACAGAGTAATGCTCCCTCTACACTGTGCCATCAAACACTCCCAGGGCAGGTACAGCACGGGTTAGATACAGAGTAAAGCTCTCTCTACACTGTCCCATCAAACACTCCCAGGGCAGGTACAGCACGGGTTAGATACAGAGTAAAGCTCTCTCCACACTGTCCCATCAAACACTCCCAGGGCAGGTACAGCATGGGTTAGATACAGAGTAAAGCTCCCTCTACACTGTCCCATCAAACACTCCCAGGGCAAGTACAGCACGGGTTAGATACAGAGTAAATCCCCCTCTACACTCTCCCATCAAACACTCCCAGGGCAGGTACAGCACGGGTTAGATACAGAGTAAAGCTCCCTCTGCACTGTCCCATCAAACACTCCCAGGGCAGGTACAGGACGGGTTAGATACAGAGTAAAGCTCCCTCTACACTGTCCCATTAAACACTCCCAGGGCAGCTACAGGACGGGTTAGATACAGAGTAAAGCTCCCTCTACACTGTCCCATCAAACACTCCCAGGGCTGGTACAGCACGGGTTAGATACAGAGTAAAGCTCCCTCTACACTGTCCCATCAAACACTCCCAGGACAGGTACAGCACGTGGTTAGATACAGAGTAAAGCTCCCTCTACACTGTCCCATCAAACACTCCCAGGGCTGGTACAGCACGGGTTAGATACAGAGTAAAGCTCCCTCTACAATGTCCCATCAAACACTCCCAGGACAGGTACAGCACGTGGTTAGATACAGAGTAAAGCTCCCTCTACACTGTCCCATCAAACACTCCCAGGGCAGGTACAGCACGGGTTAGATACAGAGTAAAGCTCCCTCTACACTGTCCCATCAAACACTCCCAGGGCAGGTACAGCACGGGTTAGGTACAGAGTAAAGCTCCCTCTACACTGTCCCATCAAACACTCCCAGGGCAGATACAGCACAGGTTAGATACAGAGTAATGCTCCCTCTACACTGTGCCATCAAACACTCCCAGGGCAGGTACAGCACGGGTTAGATACAGAGTAAAGCTCCCTCTACACTGCCCCGTCAAACACTCCCAGGGCAGGTACAGCACGGGTTAGATACAGACTAAAGCTCCCTCTACACTGTCACATCAAACACTCCCAGGGCAGGTACAGCACGGGTAAGATACAGAGTAAAGCTCCCTCTACACTGTCCCATCAAACATTCCCAGAGCAGGTACAGCAAGGGTTTGAGACAGTGTAAAGCTCCCTCTACACTGTCCCATCAAACACTCCCAAGGCAGGTACAGCACGGGTTAGATACAGAGTAAAGCTCCCTCTACACTGTCCCATCAAACACTCCCACGGCAGGTACAGCACAGGTTAGATACAGAGTAAAGTTCCCTCTACACTGTCCCATCAAACAATCCCAGGACAGGTACAGCACGGGGTTAGATACAGAGTAAAGCTCCCTCTACACTGTCACATCAAACACTCCCAGGACAGTTACAGCACGGGGTTAGATACAGAGTAAAGCTTCCTCTTCACTGTCCCATCAAACACTGCCAGGGCAGGTACAGCACGGGTTAGATACAGAGTAAAGCTCCCTCTACACTGTCCCATCAAACACTCCCAGGGAAGGTACAGTACGGGTTAGATACAGAGTAAAGCTCCCTCTACACTGTCCCATCAAACACTCCCAGGGCAGGTACAGCACAGGTTAGATACAGAGTAAAGCTACCTCGACACTGTCCCATCAAACACTCCCAGGGCAGGTACAGCACGGGTTAGGTACAGAGTAAAGCTCCCTCTACACTGTCCCATCAAACACTCCCAGGGCAGATACAGCACAGGTTAGATACAGAGTAAAGCTCCCTCTACACTGTGCCATCAAACACTCCCAGGGCAGGTACAGCACGGGTTAGATACAGAGTAAAGCTCTCTCTACACTGTCCCATCAAACACTCCCAGGCAGGTACAGCACGGGTTAGATACAGAGTAAAGCTCTCTCCACACTGTCCCATCAAACACTCCCAGGGCAGGTACAGCATGGGTTAGATACAGAGTAAAGCTCCCTCTACACTGTCCCATCAAACACTCCCAGGGCAAGTACAGCACGGGTTAGATACAGAGTAAATCCCCCTCTACACTCTCCCATCAAACACTCCCAGGGCAGGTACAGCACGGGTTAGATACAGAGTAAAGCTCCCTCTGCACTGTCCCATCAAATACTCCCAGGGCAGGTACAGGACGGGTTAGATACAGAGTAAAGCTCCCTCTACACTGTCCCATTAAACACTCCCAGGGCAGCTACAGGACGGGTTAGATACAGAGTAAAGCTCCCTCTACACTGTCCCATCAAACACTCCCAGGGCTGGTACAGCACGGGTTAGATACAGAGTAATGCTCCCTCTACACTGTCCCATCAAACACTCCCAGGGCAGGTACAGCACGCGTTAGATACAGAGTAAAGCTCCCTCTACACTGTACCATCAAACACACCCAGGGCAGGTACAGCATGGGTTAGGTACAGAGTAAAGCTCCCTCTACACTGTCCCATCAAACAGTCCCAGGGCAGATACAGCACGGGTTAGATACAGAGTAAAGCTCCCTCTACAGTGTCCCATCAAACACTCCCAGGGCAGGTACAGCACGGGTTAGATACAGAGTAAAGCTCCCTCTACACTGTCCCGGCAAACACTCCCAGGGCAGGTACAGCACGGCTTAGATACAGAGTAAAGCTCCCTCTACACTGTCCCATCAAACACTCCCAGGGCAGGTACAGCACGGGTTAGGTACAGAGTAAAGCTCCCTCTAAACTGTCCCATCAAACACTCCCAGGGCAGATACAGCACAGGTTAGATACAGAGTAATGCTCCCTCTACACTGTGCCATCAAACACTCCCAGGGCAGGTACAGCACGGGTTAGATACAGAGTAAAGCTCCCTCTACACTGCCCCGTCAAACACTCCCAGGGCAGGTACAGCACGGGTTAGATACAGATTAAAGCTCCCTCTACACTGTCCCATCAAACACTCCCAGGGCAGGTACAGCACGGGTTAGGTACAGAGTAAAGCTCCCTCTACACTGTCCCATCAAACACTCCCAGGGCAGGTACAGCACGGGTTAGATACAAAGTAAAGCTCCCTCGACACTGTGCCATCAAACACTCCCAGGGCAGGTAAAGCACGGGTTAGATACAGAGTAAAGCTCTCTCTACACTGTCCCATCAAACACTCCCAAGGCAGGTACAGCACGGGTTAGATACAGAGTAAAGCTCTCTCTACACTGTCCCATCAAACACTCCCAGGGCAGGTACAGCACGGGTTAGATGCAGAGTGAAGCTCCCTCTAGACTGTCCCATCAAACACTCCCAGGGCAAGTACAGCACGGGTTAGATACAGAGTACAGCTCCCTCTGCACTGTCCCATCAAACACTCCCAGGGCAGGTACAGCACGGGTTAGATACAAAGTAAAGCTCCCTCTACACTGTGCCATCAAACACTCCCAGGGCAGGTACAGCACGGGTTAGATACAGAGTAAAGCTCTCCCTACACTGTCCCATCAAACACTCCCAAGGCAGGTACAGCATGGGTTAGATACAGAGTAAAGCTCTCTCTACAATGTCCCATCAAACACTCCCAGGGCAGGTACAGCACGGGTTAGATACAGAGTAAAGCTCCCTCGACACTGTCCCATCAAACACTCCCAGGGCAGGTACAGCACGGGTTAGGTACAGAGTAAAGCTCCCTCTACACTGTCCCATCAAACACTCCCAGGGCAGGTACAGCACGGGTTAGATACAAAGTAAAGCTCCCTCGACACTGTGCCATCAAACACTCCCAGGGCAGGTACAGCACGGGTTAGATACAGAGTAAAGCTCTCTCTACACTGTCCCATCAAACACTCCCAAGGCAGGTACAGCATGGGTTAGATACAGAGTAAAGCTCTCTCTACAATGTCCCATCAAACACTCCCAGGGCAAGTACAGCACGGGTTAGATACAGAGTAAAGCCCCCTCTGCACTGTCCCATTAAACACTCCCAGGGCAGGTACAGGACGGGTTAGATACAGAGTAAAGCTCCCTCTACACTGTCCCATCAAAGTCTCCCAGGGCTGGTACAGTACGGGTTAGATACAGAGTAAAGCTCCCTCTACAATGTCCCATCAAACACTCTCAGGGCAGGTACAGCACCGGTTAGATACAGAGTAAAGCTCCCTCTACACTGTCCCATCAAACACTCCCAGGGCAGGTACAGCACGGGTTAGGTACAGAGTAAAGCTCCCTCTACACTGTCCCATCAAACACTCCCAGGGCAGGTACAGCACGGGTTAGATACAAAGTAAAGCTCCCTCGACACTGTGCCATCAAACACTCCCAGGGCAGGTACAGCACGGGTTAGATACAGAGTAAAGCTCTCTCTACACTGTCCCATCAAACACTCCCAGGGCAGGTACAGCACGGGTTAGATGCAGAGTAAAGCTCCCTCTAGACTGTCCCATCAAACACTCCCAGGGCAAGTACAGCACGGGTTAGATGCAGCGTAAAGCTCCCTCTACACTGTCCCATCAAACACTCCCAGGGCAAGTACAGCACGGGTTAGATACAGAGTAAAGCTCCCTCTGCACTGTCCCATCAAACACTCCCAGGGCAGGTACAGCACGTGTTAGATACAGAGTAAAGCTCCCTCTACACTGTGCCATCAAACACTCCCAGGGCAGGTACAGCACGGGTTAGATACAGAGTAAAGCTCTCTCTACACTGTCCATCAAACACTCCCAGGGCAGGTACAGCATGGGTTAGATACAGAGTAAAGCTCCTCTACACTGTCCCATCAAACACTCCCAGGCAGGTACAGCACGGGTTAGATACAGAGTAAAGCTCCCTCTACACTGTCCCATCAAACACTCCCAGGGCAAGGTACAGCACGGGTTAGATACAGAGTAAAGCTCCCTCTGCACTGTCCCATCAAACACTCCCAGGGCAGGTACAGCACGGTTTAGATACAGAGTAAAGCTCCCTCTACACTGTCCCATTAAACACTCCCAGGGCAGGTACAGGACGGGTTAGATACAGAGTAAAGCTCCCTCTACACTGTCCCATCAAAGTCTCCCAGGGCTGGTGCAGCACGGGTTAGATACAGAGTAAAGCTCCCTCTACAATGTCCCATCAAACACTCTCAGGGCAGGTACAGCACGGGTTAGATACAGAGTAAAGCTCCCTCTACACTGTGCCATGAAGCACTCCCAGGGCAGGTACAGCACGGTTTAGATACAGAGCAAAGCTCCCCCTGCACTGTCCCATCAAACACTCCCAGGGCAAGTACAGCACAGGTTAGATACAGAGTAAAGCTCCCTCTACACTGTCCCATCAAACACTCCCAGGACAGTTACAGCACGGAGTTAGATACAGAGTAAAGCTCCCTCTACACTGTCCCATCAAACACTCCCAGGACAGGTACAGCACATGGTTAGATACAGAGTAAAGCTCCCTCTACACTGTCCCATCAAACACTCCCAGGGCAGGTACAGCACGAGTATGAGACAGAGTAAAGCTCCCTCTACACTGTCCCATCAAACACACCCAGGGCAGGTACAGCACAGGTTAGATACAGAGTAAAGTTCCCTCTACACTGTCCCATCAAACATTCTCAGAGCAGGTACAGCACGGGTTAGATACAGAGTAAATCTCCCTCTGCACTGTCCCATCAAACACTCCCAGGGCAGGTACAGCACAGGTTAGATACAGAGTAAAGCTCCCTCTACACTGTCCCATCAAACACTCGCAGGGCAGGTACAGCACGGGTTAGATACAGAGTAAGTCTCCCTCTACACTGTGCCATCAAACACTCCCAGGGCAGGTACAGCACGGGTTAGATACAGCGTAAAGCTCCCTCTACACTGTCCCATCAAACACTCCCAGGGCAGGTACAGCACAGGTAAGTTACAGAGTAAATCTCCCTCTCCACTGTCCCATCAAACACTCCCAGGGCAGATACAGCACGGGTTAGATACAGAGTAAAGCTCCCTCTACACTGTCCCATCAAACACTCCCAGGGCAGGTACAGGACAGGTTAGATGCAGAGTAAAGCTCCCTCTACACTGTCCATGTTCTTCGCAGCCTTCAACATGTCATCGATGACGACAAACACCTCGCTAAGACCATCCCCACGCCTCCACTACTTGCCTTCAAACAGCCGCCTAACCTCAGAAGTACCATCGTTCGCAGCAAATTACCCAGCTTTCAGGATAACAGCGACCACGACACCACACAACCCTGCCACGGCGAACTCTGCAAGACATGCCAAATCATCAACACAGATACCATCATCACACGTGAGGCCACTACCCACCAGGTACATGGTACATACTCATGTGACTCGGCCAACGTTGTCTACCTCATACGTTGAAGGAAAGAATACACCGCGGCATGGTACATCGGCGAGACCATGCAGACACTGAGACAACGTATGAACAAGCACCGCGCAACAATCGCCAGGCAGGATTGTTACCTCCCAGTCGGGGAACACTTCAGCAGTCAAGGACATTCAGCCTCGGATCTGCGGGTAAGCGTTCTCCAAGGCGGCCTTAGGAAAACACGACAACGCAAAATCATCGAGCAGAAACTGATAGCCAAGTTCCGCACTCATGAAGACGGTCTCAACCGGGATCTTGGGTTTATGTCACGATACATGACGTGATCCGGACTCGAGTCGTCGTTGGCTTGTTCACAGATGTGATTCCCAGTAAAAAGTAAAAATTTTAAAGTTAATCGTTTTACATACAGACGGCCGCTTTTGACATGTTGGACCCCATTCGACTCCACCTCATTGTCTCAGTTGTATCTTGCTATGTCTTTGATGTGGTACCTTCCTGGCTGACCTGATTAACTTTCTCACACCTCAGCAGATAAACGGTCAGGATGATTGAATTTAGTTGTCTGCAATTGTAAGTTACACATGCATTGTTCTCTATCTATATATGCTTTGACGATTCTGTATCTCCTCACTTCACCCGACAAAGGAGTTGTAACTCCGAAAGCTTGTGATTTAAAATAAAACTGTTGGACTATAACCTGGTGTTGTGCGACCTCTCAATTCTATCAAACACTCCCAGGGCAGGTACAGCACGGGTTAGATACAGAGTAAAGCTCCCTCTACACTGTCCCATCAAACACTCTCAGGGCAGGTACAGCACGGGTTAGATATAGAGTAAAGCTCCCTCTACACTGCCCCATCAAACACTCCCAGGGCAGGTACAGCACAGGTTAGATACAGAGTAAAGCTCCTTCTACAGTGTCCCATCAAACACTCCCAGGACAGGTACAGCACGGGTTAGATACAGAGTAAAGCTCCCTCGACAAACGTTGTTCATCAATGTGTCTAAGCCTTTGTGTCAGAACACTGCTGCCTATTTGTACCACAGGGCTATGAACTTGTATTTGCCTGATCACATGGTGCTGTTTGAAGGAAAGCAGAGCATTCTGCCAGTGTCCCAGCTACCCAACAGTCACAAAGCATAGATTACTTGAGAAATGCTTGCTGCATTCACCGAACAACAGCCACTGCACTTCAAGCAACTTTGAGATCGTTCTGTGAGCCAGGGGCTTTAAGAATAAGAATTGTTTTCCATGACATTTATTGTGCATGTTCCAGACACTGTGTGAGCTAGACTGTGGATTATACTCTTTCAAACCTGCTCTCAGAAACCCCCTCCCCAAATATCCCAGTCCTTGCAAACTACCGCCCCATTACCAACTGTCCTTTCCTCTCCAAAGTCCCTAAACGTGTTGTCGCCTCCCAAATCCGTGCCCATCTTTCCTGCAACTCCATGTTTCAATCCCACCAATCAGCTTTCCACCCTGCCACATCATTGAAACAGCCCTTATCAAAGTCACAAATGCCATCCTATGCGACTGTGACCGTGGTAACCTATCCCTCCTCGTCCTACTCGATCTGCCTACCCTTTTTTATATGGTTGACCATTTCATCCTCCTTCAACGCCACCCATTTGTTGTCCAGCTGAGTGGGACTGCACTCGCCTGGTTCCATGCTTACTTAACCAGTTATAGCCAGAGAATCACCTGCGATGGCTTCTCTTCCCACCCCCGCACCATAACCTCTGGAGACTCCCAATGATATATCCTCGGCCCCATCCTATTTCTCATCTACATGCTACCCTCGGTGATATCACCTGAAAAAACGTCAGTTTCCACATGTACGCTGATAACACTCAGCTCTACCTCACCAACGCCTCCCTCGACATCTCCAATGCCTCTGTGGTGTCAGACTGCTTGTCCGACATCCAGTTCTGGACAAGCCATAATTTCCTCCAGTTAATCAATGGGAAGACCAAAGCCATTGTTTTCGGTTCCCGCCATGAAATCCATTCCCTCGCCACTGACTCCATTCCCCTCCCTGGCCACTGTCACAGGTTTTACCAGACCATTCGCAACCTCAACGTCCTATTTGACCCTGAGCTGAGCTTCCGACCCCATATCCTCTCCATCACAAAGACCACCTACTTTCACCTCCGTAACATCGCCCATCTCCGTCCCTGCCTTTGCTTATCTGCTGCTGAAAACCTCATCAATGCATTTGTCACCTCCACACTCGACTATTCCAGCACACTCCTGGCCGGCCTCCCACCTACCACCCTCCATAAACTTGAGGTAATTCAAAGCTCTGCTGCCAGGGTCCTAACACGCACTGAGTCCTGTTCACCCATTGCTCCTGTGCTCGCTGACCCACATTGGCTCCTGGTCCTCCAACGCATCAATTTAAAAATTCTCATCCTTGTTTTCATATCCCTCCATGGCCTTGCCCCCTCCCTATCTCTGTAATCTTCTCCAGCCCTACAAACCTCCAAGATCTCTGCGCTCCCCTAATTCTGGTCTCTTGCGCATCCCCGATTTCCATCGCTCCACCATTGGCGGCCGTGCCTTTAGCTGTCTAGACCCTAAGCTCTGGAATTACCACCCAAAACTCACTGCCTCTCGACCTCTCTCTCCTACTTGAAAACCCGCTTTAACACTGACCTCGGTCCTAATACCGAGCTGTCACCTGTCATAATAGGGCTGCTTTCTCACCCGGTCAATTAGTGTCATATTACTCTACATAAAGGCAAGTTATCGTTGTTATAATTATCAGTAATACAGCCCTCCAGCGAAAATTAATCAAACACTACAACACTCTCTGATATACCCAACACCCCTCACTGTAATACTCTGATATACCCCACACCCCTCACTGTAACACTCTCTGATATACTCAACACCCCTCACTGTAACACTCTGATATACCCCACACACCTCACTGTAACACTATGATATACCCCACACCCCTCACTGTAACACTCTGATATACCCCACACCCCTTGCTGTAACACGCTGATATATCCCACCCCCCTCACTGTAACACCCTGATATACCCCGCACCCTTTACTGTAACGCTCTCTGATATACCCCACACCCCTCACTGTAACACTCTGATATACCCCACATCCCTCACAGTAACACTCTGATATACCCCACACCCTCACTGTAACACTATCTGATATACCCCACACCCCTCACTGTAACACTCTGATATACCCCAAACCCCTCACTGTAACACTCTGATATACCCTACACCCAACACTGTAACATTCTGATATACCCCACATCCGTCACTGTAACACTCTGATATACCCCACAGCCCTCACTGTAACACTCTGATATACAGCACACCCCTCACTGTAACACCCTGATATACCCCACACCCCTCACAGTAATACTCTGATATACCCCACACCCTCACTGTAATACTCTCTGATATACCCCACACCCCTCACTGTAACACTCTGATATACCCCACACCCCTCACTGTAACACTCTGATATATCCTACACCCAACACTGTAACACTCTGATATACCCCGCACCCCTCACTGCAACACTCTGATATACCCCACACCCCTCCATCTAGCACTCTGATATATCCCACACCCCTCAATGTAACACTATGATATACCCTACACCGTTCACTGTAACACCCTGATATACCCCGCAACCTTCACTGTAACACTCTCTGATATACCCCACACCCCTCACAGTAACACTCTGATATACCCCACACCCTCACTGTAACACTCTCTGATATACCCCACACCCCTCACTGTAACACTCTGATATACCCCACACCCCTCACTGTAACACTCTGATATACCCCACACCCCTCACTGTAACATTCTGATATACCCCACACCCCTCACTGTAACACTCTGATATATAGCACACCCCTCACTGTAACACTCTGATATACCCCACTTCCCTCGCTGTAACACGCTGATATACCCCACACCCCTCACTGTAACACTCTGATATACCCCACACCCGTCACTGTAACACTCTGATATACAGCACACCCCTCACTGTAACACTCTGATATACCCTACACCCAACACTGTAACACTCTGATATACCCCACATCCGTCAGTGTAACACTCTGATATACCCCACAGCCCTCACTGTAATACTCTGATATACATCACACCCCTCGCTGTACCACTCTGATATAACCCATACCCCTCACTGTAACATTCTGATATACCCCACACCCCTCACTGTAACACTCTGATATACTCCACACACATCACTGTAACACCCTGATATAAGCAATACCCCGCACTGCAACACTCTGATATAACCCACACCCCTCATGGTAACACTCTGCTATACACCACACCCCTCAATGTAACACACTGATTTACCCCACACCCCTCACTGTTACACTCTGATACACCCCACACCCCAACTGTAACACTCTGATACACTCCACAGACGTCACTGTAACACTATGATATACCCAAAAACCCTCACTGTAACACTCTGATATACCACGCACCTCTCACTGTAACACTCTGATATACCCCACACCCCTCACTGTAGCACTCTCTCATATACCCCACACCCCTCAATGTAACACTCTGATATACCCCACACCCCTCACTGCAACATTCTCTGATATAACCCCACACCCCTCAATGTAACACTCTCTGATATACCCCACACCCCTCACTGTAAACACTCTGATATACCCCACAATCCTCACTGTAATACTGTGATATACACCACACCCCTCAATGTAACACTCTGCTTTTACCCACACCCTTCACTGTAAAACTCTGATATACCCCACACCCCTCATTGTAACTTTCTGCTTTAACCCACACCGTTCACTGTGAAACTCTGATATACCCCACACCCCTCACTGTAACACTCTCTGATATACCATACACCGCTCACTGTAACACTCTGATATACCCCACACCCCTCATTGTAACTCTCTGCTTTAACCCACACCCTTCACTGTGAAACTCTGATATACCCCACACCCCTCATTGTAACACTCTCTGATATACCACACACCCCTCACTGTAACACTCTGATATACCCTACAATCCTCACTGTAACACTGTGAAATACACTACACCCCTCACTGTAACACTCTGATATACCCCACACCGCTCACTGTAACACTCTCTGATATACCCAACATCTCTCACTGTAACACTCTGCTATACCCCACACCCCTCGCTGTAACACTCTGATATACCCCAAAACCCTAATTGTAACACACTGATATACCCCACACCCCTCACTGTAACACTCTGATATACCCCACACCCCTCACTGTAACACTCTGATATACCCCACATCCCTCACTGTAACACTCTGATACACCCCAAAACGCTGACTGTAACACTCTGATATACAACACATCCCTTACTGTAACGCTATAATATAACCCATAACCCTCACAGTAACACTCTGATATACCCCACACCCCTAACTGTAACACTCTGATATACCCCACATCCCTCAGTGTAACACTCTGATATACCCCGAACCCCTCACTGTAACACTCTGATATACACCACACTCCTCACTGTAACACTCTGATAGATGCCACAACCGCTCACTGCAACACTCTCTGATATACCCAAAATCTCTCATTGTAACACTCTGATATACCCCACACCTCTCACTGTAACACTCTGATATACCCCACACCCCTCACTGTAACATTCTGATATACCCCACACCCCTCACTGTAACACTCTGATATATAGCACACCCCTCACTGTAACACTCTGATATACCCCACTTCCCTCGCTGTAACACGCTGATATACCCCACACCCCTCACTGTAACACTCTGATATACCCCACACCCGTCACTGTAACACTCTGATATACAGCACACCCCTCACTGTAACACTCTGATATACCCTACACCCAACACTGTAACACTCTGATATACCCCACATCCGTCAGTGTAACACTCTGATATACCCCACAGCCCTCACTGTAATACTCTGATATACATCACACCCCTCGCTGTACCACTCTGATATAACCCATACCCCTCACTGTAACATTCTGATATACCCCACACCCCTCACTGTAACACTCTGATATACTCCACACACATCACTGTAACACCCTGATATAAGCAATACCCCGCACTGCAACACTCTGATATAACCCACACCCCTCATGGTAACACTCTGCTATACACCACACCCCTCAATGTAACACACTGATTTACCCCACACCCCTCACTGTTACACTCTGATACACCCCACACCCCAACTGTAACACTCTGATACACTCCACAGACGTCACTGTAACACTCTGATATACCCAAAAACCCTCACTGTAACACTCTGATATACCACGCACCTCTCACTGTAACACTCTGATATACCCCACACCCCTCACTGTAGCACTCTCTCATATACCCCACACCCCTCAATGTAACACTCTGATATACCCCACACCCCTCACTGCAACATTCTCTGATATAACCCCACACCCCTCAATGTAACACTCTCTGATATACCCCACACCCCTCACTGTAAACACTCTGATATACCCCACAATCCTCACTGTAATACTGTGATATACACCACACCCCTCAATGTAACACTCCGCTTTTACCCACACCCTTCACTGTAAAACTCTGATATACCCCACACCCCTCATTGTAACTTTCTGCTTTAACCCACACCGTTCACTGTGAAACTCTGATATACCCCACACCCCTCACTGTAACACTCTCTGATATACCATACACCGCTCACTGTAACACTCTGATATACCCCACACCCCTCATTGTAACTCTCTGCTTTAACCCACACCCTTCACTGTGAAACTCTGATATACTCCACACCCCTCATTGTAACACTCTCTGATATACCACACACCCCTCACTGTAACACTCTGATATACCCTACAATCCTCACTGTAACACTGTGAAATACACTACACCCCTCACTGTAACACTCTGATATACCCCACACCGCTCACTGTAACACTCTCTGATATACCCAACATCTCTCACTGTAACACTCTGCTATACCCCACACCCCTCGCTGTAACACTCTGATATACCCCAAAACCCTAATTGTAACACACTGATATACCCCACACCCCTCACTGTAACACTCTGATATACCCCACACCCCTCACTGTAACACTCTGATATACCCCACATCCCTCACTGTAACACTCTGATACACCCCAAAACCCTGACTGTAACACTCTGATATACAACACATCCCTTACTGTAACGCTATAATATAACCCATAACCCTCACAGTAACACTCTGATATACCCCACACCCCTAACTGTAACACTCTGATATACCCCACATCCCTCAGTGTAACACTCTGATATACCCCGAACCCCTCACTGTAACACTCTGATATACACCACACTCCTCACTGTAACACTCTGATAGATGCCACAACCGCTCACTGCAACACTCTCTGATATACCCAAAATCTCTCATTGTAACACTCTGATATACCCCACACCTCTCACTGTAACACTCTGATATACCTCACACCCTTCACTGTAACACTCTCTGATATAACCCACACCCCTCACTGTAACACTCTGATATACCCCACACCGACTCATTGTAACACTCTGAAATACCCAACACCTCTCACTGGAACACTCAGATATACCCCACACAATCCCAGCTCTGACATCCTGTGTAACACATTCCCAGCTCTGACACTCCGTGTAACACACTCCCAGCTCACTGACAACTCGTGTAACACCCTCCCAGCTCTGACACCCCGTTTAAAACACTCCCAGCTCACTGACACCCCATGTAACACACTCCCAGCTCACTGACACCCCGTGTAACACACTCCCAGCTCTGACACCCCGTGTAACACACTCCCAGCTCACTGACACCCCGTGTAACACACTCCCAACTCACTGACACCCCGTGTAACACACTCCCAGCTCACTGACACCCCATGTAACACACTCCCAACTCACTGACACCCCGTGTAACACAATCCCAGCTCTGACACCCTGTGTAACACACTCTCAGCTCACTGACACTCCGTGTAACACACTCCCAGCTCTGACACCCAGTGTAACACACTGCCAGCTCACTGACACCCCGTGTAACACAATCCCAGCTCACTGACACCCCGTGTAACACACTCCCAGCTCACTGACACCCCATGTAAGACACTCCCAACTCACTGACACCCCGTGTAACACACTCCCAGCTCTGACACCCCGCGTAACACACTCTCAGCTCACTGACACTCCGTGTAACACACTCCCAGCTCTGACACCCAGTGTAACACACTGTCAGCTCACTGACACCCGGTGTAACACAATCCCAGCTCTGACACCCTGTGTAACACACTCACAGCTCACTGACACCCCGTGTAACACACTCCCAGCTCAGACACCCCGTGTAACACAGTCCCAGATCACTGACACTCCGTGTAACACACTCCCAGCTCACTGACACCCTATGTAACACACTCCCAGCTCACTGACACCCCGTGTAACACACACCCAGCTCACTGACACCCCGTGTAACACACACCCAGCTCACTGACACTCCGTGTAACACACTCCCAGCTCTGACACCCCGTGTAACACAGTCTCGGCTCACTGACACCCCGTGTAACACAATCCCAGCTCTGACACCCTGTGTAACACACTCACAGCTCACTGACACCCCGTGTAACACACTCCCAGCTCTGACACCCCGTGTAACACACTCCCAGCTCACTGACACTCCGTGTAACACGCTCCCAGCTCACTGACAACCCGTGAAACACACTCCCAGCTCACTGACACCCCTTGTAACCAACTCCCATCTCACTGACACCCCGTGTAACACAATCCCAGCTCACTGACACCCCGTGTAACAAACTCCCATCTTACTGACACCCCGTGTAACACACTCACAGCTCTCTGACACCCCGTGTAACACACTCCCAGCTCACTGACACCCCATGTAACACACTACCTGCTCTGACACCCTGTGTAACACACACCGAGCTCTGACATCCCGTGTAACACACTCTCAGCTCACTGACACCCCGAGTAACACACTACCAGCTCTGACACGCCACGTAACACACTCCCAGCTTACTGACACCCTGTGTAACACAGTCCCAGCTCTGACACACCGCGTAACACACTCTCAGCTCACTGACACTCCGTGTAACACACTCCCAGCTCTGACACCCAGTGTAACACACTGCCAGCTCACTGACACCCGGTGTAACACAATCCCAGCTCTGACACCCTGTGTAACACACTCACAGCTCACTGACACCCCGTGTAACACACTCCCAGCTCAGACACCCCGTGTAACACACTCCCAGCTCACTGACACTCCGTGTAACACACTCCCAGCTCACTGACACCCTATGTAACACACTCCCAGCTCACTGACACCCCGTGTAACACACACCCAGCTCACTGACACCCCGTGTAACACACTCCCAGCTCTGAAACCCCGTGTAACACACTCCCAGCTCACTGACACCCCATGTAACACACTCCCAGCTCTGACACCCCGAGTAACACACTTTCAGCTCACTGACACTCCGTGTAACACACTCCCAGCTCTGACACCCCGTGTAACATACTCTCGGCTCACTGACACCCCGTGTAACACAATCCCAGCTCTGACACCCTGTGTAACACACTCACAGCTCACTGACACCCCGTGTAACACACTCCCAGCTCTGACACCCCGTGTAACACACTCCCAGCTCACTGACACTCAGTGTAACACACACCCAGCTCACTGACAACCCGTGTAACACACTCCCAGCTCACTGACACCCCTTGTAACCAACTCCAATCTCACTGACACCCCGTGTAACACAATCCCAGCTCACTGACACCCCGTGTCACAAACTCCCATCTTACTGACACCCCGTGTAACACACTCACAGCTCTCTGACACCCCGTGTAACACACTCCCAGCTCACTGACACCCCGTGTAACACACTACCAGCTCTGACACACTGTGTAACACACACCGAGCTCTGACATCCCGTGGAACACACTCTCAGCTCACTGACACCCCGAGTAACACACTACCAGCTCTGACACGCCATGTAACACACTCCCAGCTCACTGACACCCCGTGTAACACACTTCCAACTCTGACACCCTGTGTAACACACTCCCAGCTCACTGACAACTCGTGTAACACACTCCCAGCTCACTGACACCCTGTGTAACACAGTCCCAGCTCTGACACCCCGTGTAACACACACGCAGCTCACTGACACACCGTGTAACACACTCCCAGCTCACTGACACCCCGTGTAACACACTCCCAGCTCTGACACGCCATGTAACACACTCCCAGCTCACTGACACCCCGTGTAACACACTCCCAGCTCTGACACACCGTTTAACACACTCCCAGCTCTGACACCCCGTGTAGCACACTCCCAGCTCACTGACACTCGGTGTAACACACTCCCAGCTCACTGACACTCGGTGTAACACACATCCCAGCACACTGACTCTCCGTGTAACACACTCCCAGCTCACTGACACCCCGTGTAACACACTCACATCTCTGACACCCCGTGTAACACAGTCCCATCTCACTGACACCCCGTGTAACACAATCCCAGCTCTGACACCCCGTGTAACACACTCACAGCTCTCTGACACCCCGTGTAACACACTCCCAGCTCACTGACACCCCGTGTAACACACTACCAGCTCTGACACCCTGTGTAATACACACCCAGCTCTGACATCCCGTGTAACACACTCTCAGCTCACTGACACCCCGTGTAACACACTTCCAACTCTGACACCCTGTGTAACACACTCCCAGCTCACTGACAACTCGTGTAACACACTCCCAGCTCACTGACACCCTGTGTAACACAGTCCCAGCTCTGACACCCCGTGTAACACACACGCAGCTCACTGACACACCGTGTAACACACTCTCAGCTCTGACACATCGTGCAACACACTCCCAGCTCACTGACACTCCGTGTAACACACTCCCAGTTCACTGACACCCCATGTAACATACTCACAGCTCACTGACACCCCGTGTAACAGAATCCCAGCTCACTGACACACCGTGTAACACACTCTCAGCTCTGACACATCGCGCAACACACTCCCAGCTCACTGACACCCCGTGTAACACACTCCCAGCTCTGACACGCCATGTAACACACTCCCAGCTCACTGACACCCCGTGTAACACACTCCCAGCTCTGACACACCATGTAACACACTCCCAGCTCACTGACACCCCATGTAACAAACGCCCAGCTCACTGACACACCGTGTAACACACTCCCAGCTCTGACACACCGTGTAACACACTCCCAGCTCACTGACACCCCGTGTAACACACTCCCAGCTCTGACACGCCGTGTAACACACTCCCACCTCTGACACCCCGTGTAACACACTCCCAGTTCACTGACACCCCATGTAACATACTCCCAGCTCACTGACACCCCGTGTAACAGAATCCCAGCTCACCGACACCCCATTTAACACACTCCCAGCTCTGACACACCGTGTAACACACTCCCAGCTCACTGACACTCGGTGTAACACACTCCCACCTCTGACACCCCGTGTAACACACTCCCACCTCTGACACCCCGCGTAACACACTCCCACCTCTGACACCCCGTGTAACACACACCCAGCTCACTGACACCCCGTGTAACACACTCCCAGTTCACTGACACCCCATTTAAAATACTCCCAGCTCACTGACACTCCGTGTCCCACACTCCCAGCTCACTGACACCCCGTGTAACACACTCCCAGCTCACTGACACTCCGTGTAACAAAATCCCAGCTCACTGACACCCCGTGTAACACACTCCCAGCTCAATGACGCTCCGTGTAACACACTCCCAGCTCTGACACCCCGTGTAACACACTCCCAGCTCACTGACACACCGTGTAACACACTCACATCTCTGACACCCCGTGTAACAAAATCCCAGCTCACTGACACTCCGTGTAACACACTCCCAGCTCACTGACACCCTGTGTAACACACTCCCAGCTCACTGACACCCCGTGTAACACATTCCATCTCACTGACACCCCGTGTAACACAATCCCAGCTCTGACATCCTGTGTAACACATTCCCAGCTCTGACACCCAGTGTAACACACTCCCAGCTCACTGACAACTCGTGTAACACCCTCCCAGCTCTGACACCCCGTGTAAAACACTCCCAGCTCTGACACCCCGTGTAACACACTCACTGCTCTGACACCCCGTGTAACACACTCCCAGCTCACTGTCAGCCCCTGTAACACTCTCCCAGCTCAATGACACCCCGTGTTACACACTCCCAGCTCACTGACAACTCGTGTAACACACTCCCAGCTCACTGACACCCCGCGTAACACACTCCCAGCTCTGACACACCGTGTAACACACTCCCAGCTCACTGCCACCCCGTGTAACACACTCCCAGCTTACTGACACCCCGTGTAACACAATCCCAGCTCTGACACCCCGTGTAACACACTCCCAGCTCACTGACACTTGGTGTAACACACTCCCAGCTCACTGACAACCCGTGTAACAGACACCCAGCTCTCTGACACCCCGTGTAACATACTCCCAGCTCACTGACACTCCGTGTAACACACTTTTAGCTGACTGACACTCGTGTAACACGCTCGCAGCTCACTGACACCCCGTGTAACACATTCCCAGCTCTGACACCCAGTGTAACACACTCCCAGCTCACTGACAACTCGTGTAACACACTCCCAGCTCTGACACCCCGTGTAAGACACTCCCAGCTCACTGACACCCCGTGTAACACACTCCCAGCTCACTGACACCCCGTGTAACACACTCCCAGCTCACTGACACCCAAGTAAAACAAACCCAGCTCACTGACATTCCGTGTAACACACACCCAGCTCACTGACACACCGTGTAACACAATCCCAGCTAACTGACACCCCGTGTAACACACTGCCAGCTGTGACATGCCATGTAACACACTCCCAGCTCACTGACACCCCGCGTAACACACTCCCAGCTCTGACACACCGTGCAACACACTCCCAGCTCTGACACGCCATGTAACACACTCCCAGCTCACTGACACCCTGTGTAACACACTCCCAGTTCTGACACCCCGTGTAACACAATCCCAGCTCTCGGACACCCCGTGTAACACACTCCCACCTCTGACACCCCGTGTAACACACACCCAGCACACTGACACCCCGTGTAACACACACCCAGATCACTGACACCCCGTGTAACACACTCCCAGCTCTGAAACCCTGTGTAACACACTCCCAGCTCACTGACACCCCGTGTAACACACACCCAGCTCACTGACACCCCGTGTAACACAATCCCAGCTTACTGACACTCTGTGTAACACACTCCCAGCTCACTGACACCCCGTGTAACACACTCCCATCTCACTGACACCCCGTTTAACACACTCCCAGCTCTGACACCCCGTGTAACACACTCCCAGCTCACTGACACTCCGTGTAACACACTCCCAGCTCAATGACACGCCGTGTAACACACTCCCAGCTCTGACACCCCGTGTAACACACTCCCAGCTCACTGACACACCGTGTAACACACTCACATCTCTGACACCCCGTGTAACAAAATCCCAGCTCACTGACACTCCGTGTAACACACTCCCAGCTCACTGACACCCTGTGTAACACACTCAGAGCTCTGACACCCCGTGTAACACATTCCATCTCACTGACACCCCGTGTAACACAATCCCAGCTCTGACATCCTGTGTAACACATTCCCAGCTCTGACACCCAGTGTAACACACTCCCAGCTCACTGACAACTCGTGTAACACCCTCCCAGCTCTGACACCCCGTGTAAAACACTCCCAGCTCACTGTCAGCCCGTGTAACACTCTCCCAGCTCAATGACACCCCGTGTTACACACTCCCAGCTCACTGACAACTCGTGTAACACACTCCCAGCTCACTGACACCCCGCGTAACACACTCCCAGCTCTGACACACCGTGTAACACACTCCCAGCTCACTGACACCACGTGTAACACTCTCCCAGCTCTGACACCCCGTGTAACACACTCCCAGCTCACTGACACTTGGTGTAACTCACTCCCAGCTCACTGACACCCCGGGTAACACACACCCAGCTCTCTGACACCCCGTGTAACATACTCCCAGCTCAATGACACTCCGTGTAACACACTTTTAGCTGACTGACACTCGTGTAACACGCTCGCAGCTCACTGACACCCCGTGTAACACATTCACAGCTCTGACACCCCGTGTAACAAAATCCCAGCTCACTGACACCCCGTGTAACACACTCAGAGCTCTGACACCTCGTGTAACACACTCCCAGCTCTGACACCCCGTGTAAGACACTCCCAGCTCACTGACACCCCGTGCAACACACTCCCAGCTCACTGACACCCCGTGTAACACACTCCCAGCTCACTGACACCCCGTGTAACACACTCCCAGCTCACTGACACCCAAGTAAAACAAACCCAGCTCACTGACATTCCGTGTAACACACACCCAGCTCACTGACACACCGTGTAACACAATCCCAGCTAACTGACACCCCGTGTAACACACTCCCAGCTGTGACACGCCATGTAACACACTCCCAGCTCACTGACACCCCGCGTAACACACTCCCACCTCTGACACACCGTGCAACACACTCCCAGCTCACTGACACCCTGTGTAACACACTCCCAGCTCTGACACGCCATGTAACACACTCCCAGTTCTGACACCCCGCGTAACACACTCCCACCTCTGACACACCGTGCAACACACACCCAGCACACTGACACCCCGTGTAACACACTCCCAGCTCTGACACCCTGTGTAACACACACCCAGCACACTGACACCCCGTGTAACACACACCCAGCTCACTGACACCCCGTGTAACACACTCCCAGCTCTGAAACCCTGTGTAACACACTCCCAGCTCACTGACACCCCGTTTAACACACTCCCAGCTCTGACACCCCATGTAACACACTCCCAGCTCACTGACACTCCGTGTAACACACTCCCAGCTCAATGACACTCCGTGTAACACACTCCCAGCTCTGACACCCCGTGTAACACACTCCCAGCTCACTGACACACCGTGTAACACACTCACAGCTCTGACACCCCGTGTAACAAAATCCCAGCTCACTGACACTCCGTGTAACACACTCCCAGCTCACTGACACCCCGTGTAACACACTCAGAGCTCTGACACCACGTGTAACACATTCCATCTCACTGACACCCCGTGTAGCAAAATCCCAGCTCTGACATCCTATGTAACACATTCCCAGCTCTGACACCCCGTGTAAAACACTCCCAGCTCACTGACACCCCGTGTAACACATTCACTGCTCTGACACCCCGTGTAACAAAATCCCAGCTCACTGACACCCCGTGTAACACACTCCCAGCTCTGACACCCCGTGTAAAACACTCCCAGCTCTGACACCCCGTGCAACACACTCCCAGCTTACTGACACCCCATGTAACACAATCCCAGCTCTGACACCCCGCGTAACACACTCCCAGCTCTGACATCCCGTGTAACACACTCCCAGCTCACAGACACCCCATGTAACACACTCCCAGCTCACTGACACCCCGTGTAACACGCTCCCAGCTCTGACACCCCGCGTAACACACTCTCAGCTCACTGACACTCCGTGTAACACACTCCCAGCTCTGACACCCCGTGTAACACACTCTCAGCTCACTGACACCCCGTGTAACACAATGCCAGCTCTGACACCCTGTGTAACACATTCCCAGCTCACTGACACCCCGTGCAACACACACCCAGCTCATTGACACCCCGTGTAACACACTCCCAGCTCTGAAACCCCGTGTACACACTACCAGCTCACTGACACCCCGTGTAACACACCCCCAGCTCTGACACCCCGTGGAACACACTCTCGGCTCACTGACACCCCGTGTAACACAATCCCAGCTCTGACACCCTGTGTAACACAATCACAGCTCACTGACACCCCGTGTAACACAATCCCAGCTCTGACACCCCGTGTAACACACTCCCGGCTCTCTGACACCCCTTGTAACAAACTCCCATCTCACTGACACCCCGTGTAACACACTCACAGCCCACTGACACCCCGTGTAACACACTCCCAGCTCTGACACGCCATGTAACACAGTACCAGCTCACTGACACCCCGTGTAACACACTCCCAGCTCTGACACCCCGTGTAACACACTCCCAGCTCACTGACACTCCGTGTAACACACTCCCAGCTCACTGACTACCTGTGTAACACACTCCCAGCTCTCTGACACCCCTTGTAACAAACTACCATCTCACTGACACCCCGGTTAACATAATCCCAGCTCACTGACACCCCGTGTAACAAACTCCCATCTCACTGACACCCCGTGTAACACATTCACAGCTCCCTTACACCCCGTGTAACACACTCTCAGCTCACTGACGCCCCATGTAACACACTACCAGCTCTGACATGCCATGTATCACACTCCCAGCTCACTGACACCCCGTGTAACACACTACCAGCTGTGACACCCGGTGTAACACACTCCCGGCTCACTGACACCCCGAGTAACACACTACCAGCTCTGACATGCCATGTAACACACTCCCAGCTCACTGACACCCCGTGTAACCCAATTCCAGCTCTGACACCCTGTGTAACACACTCACAGCTCACTGACACCCCGTGTAACACACTCCCAGCTCACTGACACCCCGAGTAACACACTACCAGCTCTGACACGCCATGTAACACACACCCAGCTCACTGACACACCGTGTAACACACTCCCAGCTCTGACACGCCATGTAACACAGTACCAGCTCACTGACACCCCGTGTAACACACTCCAAGCTCTGACACCACGTGTAGCACACACCCAGCTCACTGACACACCGTGTAACACACTCCCAGCTCTGACACGCCATGTAACACATTACCAGCTCACTGACACCCCGTGTAACACACTCCCAGCTCACTGACACCCCGTGTAACACACTCCCAGCTCTGACACACCGTGTAACACACTCCCAGCTCACTGACACCCTTTGTAACACACACCCAGCTTACCGACAGCCCGTGAAACACATTCCCAGCTCTGACACCCCGTGTAACACACACCCAGCTCACTGACACCCCGTGTAACACACTCCCAGCTCTCTGACACCCCTTGTAACAAACACCCATCTCACTGACACCCCGGTTAACATAATCCCAGCTCACTGACACTCCGTGTAACACACTCCCAGCTCAATGACACGCCGTGTAACACACTCCCAGCTCTGACACCCCGTGTAACACACTCCCAGCTCACTGACACACCGTGTAACACACTCACATCTCTGACACCCCGTGTAACAAAATCCCAGCTCACTGACACTCCGTGTAACACACTCCCAGCTCACTGACACCCTGTGTAACACACTCAGAGCTCTGACACCCCGTGTAACACATTCCATCTCACTGACACCCCGTGTAACACAATCCCAGCTCTGACATCCTGTGTAACACATTCCCAGCTCTGACACCCAGTGTAACACACTCCCAGCTCACTGACAACTCGTGTAACACCCTCCCAGCTCTGACACCCCGTGTAAAACACTCCCAGCTCACTGTCAGCCCGTGTAACACTCTCCCAGCTCAATGACACCCCGTGTTACACACTCCCAGCTCACTGACAACTCGTGTAACACACTCCCAGCTCACTGACACCCCGCGTAACACACTCCCAGCTCTGACACACCGTGTAACACACTCCCAGCTCACTGCCACCCCGTGTAACACACTCCCAGCTCACTGACACCACGTGTAACACTCTCCCAGCTCTGACACCCCGTGTAACACACTCCCAGCTCACTGACACTTGGTGTAACACACTCCCAGCTCACTGACACCCCGGGTAACAGACACCCAGCTCTCTGACACCCCGTGTAACATACTCCCAGCTCACTGACACTCCGTGTAACACACTTTTAGCTGACTGACACTCGTGTAACACGCTCGCAGCTCATTGACACCCCGTGTAACACATTCACAGCTCTGACACCCCGTGTAACAAAATCCCAGCTCACTGACACCCCGTGTAACACACTCAGAGCTCTGACACCTCGTGTAACACACTCCCAGCTCTGACACCCCGTGTAAGACACTCCCAGCTCACTGACACCCCGTGCAACACACTCCCAGCTCACTGACACCCCGTGTAACACACTCCCAGCTCTGACACGCCATGTAACACAGTACCAGCTCACTGACACCCCGTGTAACACACTCCCAGCTCTGACACCCCGTGTAACACACTCCCAGCTCACTGACACTCCGTGTAACACACTCCCAGCTCACTGACTACCCGTGTAACACACTCCCAGCTCTCTGACACCCCTTGTAACAAACTACCATCTCACTGACACCCCGGTTAACATAATCCCAGCTCACTGACACCCCGTGTAACAAACTCCCATCTCACTGACACCCCGTGTAACACATTCACAGCTCCCTTACACCCCGTGTAACACACTCTCAGCTCACTGACGCCCCATGTAACACACTACCAGCTCTGACATGCCATGTATCACACTCCCAGCTCACTGACACCCCGTGTAACACACTACCAGCTGTGACACCCGGTGTAACACACTCCCGGCTCACTGACACCCCGAGTAACACACTACCAGCTCTGACATGCCATGTAACACACTCCCAGCTCACTGACACCCCGTGTAACCCAATTCCAGCTCTGACACCCTGTGTAACACACTCACAGCTCACTGACACCCCGTGTAACACACTCCCAGCTCACTGACACCCCGAGTAACACACTACCAGCTCTGACACGCCATGTAACACACACCCAGCTCACTGACACACCGTGTAACACACTCCCAGCTCTGACACGCCATGTAACACAGTACCAGCTCACTGACACCCCGTGTAACACACTCCAAGCTCTGACACCACGTGTAGCACACACCCAGCTCACTGACACACCGTGTAACACACTCCCAGCTCTGACACGCCATGTAACACAGTACCAGCTCACTGACACCCCGTGTAACACACTCCCAGCTCTGACACCCCGTGTAACACACTCCCAGCTCTGACACACCGTGTAACACACTCCCAGCTCACTGACACCCTTTGTAACACACACCCAGCTTACCGACAGCCCGTGAAACACATTCCCAGCTCTGACACCCCGTGTAACACACACCCAGCTCACTGACACCCCGTGTAACACACTCCCAGCTCTCTGACACCCCTTGTAACAAACACCCATCTCACTGACACCCCGGTTAACATAATCCCAGCTCACTGACACTCCGTGTAACACACTCCCAGCTCAATGACACGCCGTGTAACACACTCCCAGCTCTGACACCCCGTGTAACACACTCCCAGCTCACTGACACACCGTGTAACACACTCACATCTCTGACACCCCGTGTAACAAAATCCCAGCTCACTGACACTCCGTGTAACACACTCCCAGCTCACTGACACCCTGTGTAACACACTCAGAGCTCTGACACCCCATGTAACACATTCCATCTCACTGACACCCCGTGTAACACAATCCCAGCTCTGACATCCTGTGTAACACATTCCCAGCTCTGACACCCAGTGTAACACACTCCCAGCTCACTGACAACTCGTGTAACACCCTCCCAGCTCTGACACCCCGTGTAAAACACTCCCAGCTCACTGTCAGCCCGTGTAACACTCTCCCAGCTCAATGACACCCCGTGTTACACACTCCCAGCTCACTGACAACTCGTGTAACACACTCCCAGCTCACTGACACCCCGCGTAACACACTCCCAGCTCTGACACACCGTGTAACACACTCCCAGCTCACTGCCACCCCGTGTAACACACTCCCAGCTCACTGACACCACGTGTAACACTCTCCCAGCTCTGACACCCCGTGTAACACACTCCCAGCTCACTGACACTTGGTGTAACACACTCCCAGCTCACTGACACCCCGGGTAACAGACACCCAGCTCTCTGACACCCCGTGTAACATACTCCCAGCTCACTGACACTCCGTGTAACACACTTTTAGCTGACTGACACTCGTGTAACACGCTCGCAGCTCATTGACACCCCGTGTAACACATTCACAGCTCTGACACCCCGTGTAACAAAATCCCAGCTCACTGACACCCCGTGTAACACACTCAGAGCTCTGACACCTCGTGTAACACACTCCCAGCTCTGACACCCCGTGTAAGACACTCCCAGCTCACTGACACCCCGTGCAACACACTCCCAGCTCACTGACACCCCGTGTAACACACTCCCAGCTCACTGACACCCCGTGTAACACACTCCCAGCTCACTGACACCCAAGTAAAACAAACCCAGCTCACTGACATTCCGTGTAACACACACCCAGCTCACTGACACACCGTGTAACACAATCCCAGCTAACTGACACCCCGTGTAACACACTCCCAGCTGTGACACGCCATGTAACACACTCCCAGCTCACTGACACCCCGCGTAACACACTCCCACCTCTGACACCCCGTGCAACACACTCCCAGCTCACTGACACCCTGTGCAACACACTCCCAGCTCTGACACGCCATGTAACACACTCCCAGTTCTGACACCCCGCGTAACACACTCCCACCTCTGACACACCGTGCAACACACACCCAGCACACTGACACCCCGTGTAACACACTCCCAGCTCTGACACCCTGTGTAACACACACCCAGCACACTGACACCCCGTGTAACACACACCCAGCTCACTGACACCCCGTGTAACACACTCCCAGCTCTGAAACCCTGTGTAACACACTCCCAGCTCACTGACACCCCGTTTAACACACTCCCAGCTCTGACACCCCATGTAACACACTCCCAGCTCACTGACACTCCGTGTAACACACTCCCAGCTCAATGACACTCCGTGTAACACACTCCCAGCTCTGACACCCCGTGTAACACACTCCCAGCTCACTGACACACCGTGTAACACACTCACAGCTCTGACACCCCGTGTAACAAAATCCCAGCTCACTGACACTCCGTGTAACACACTCCCAGCTCACTGACACCCCGTGTAACACACTCAGAGCTCTGACACCACGTGTAACACACTCCCAGCTCACTGACACCCCGTGTAGCACAATCCCAGCTCTGACATCCTATGTAACACATTCCCAGCTCTGACACCCCGTGTAAAACACTCCCAGCTCACTGACACCCCGTGTAACACATTCACTGCTCTGACACCCCGTGTAACAAAATCCCAGCTCACTGACACCCCGTGTAAAACACTCCCAGCTCTGACACCCCGTGCAACACACTCCCAGCTTACTGACACCCCATGTAACACACTCCCATATCACTGACACCCCGTGTAACACACTCCCAGCTCACTGACACCCCATGTAACACACTCCCAGCTCACTGACACCCCGTGTAACACACTCCCAGCTCACTGACACCCCGTGTAACACAATCCCAGCTCTGACACCCCGCGTAACACACTCCCAGCTCTGACATCCCGTGTAACACACTCCCAGCTCACAGACACCCCATGTAACACACTCCCAGCTCACTGACACCCCGTGTATCACAATCCCAGCTCTGACACCCCGCGTAACACACTCCCGTCTCACTGACACCCCGTGTAACACGCTCCCAGCTCTGACACCCCGCGTAACACACTCTCAGCTCACTGACACTCCGTGTAACACACTCCCAGCTCTGACACCCCGTGTAACACACTCTCAGCTCACTGACACCCCGTGTAACACAATGCCAGCTCTGACACCCTGTGTAACACATTCCCAGCTCACTGACACCCCGTGCAACACACACCCAGCTCATTGACACCCCGTGTAACACACTCCCAGCTCTGAAACCCCGTGTACACACTACCAGCTCACTGACACCCCGTGTAACACACCCCCAGCTCTGACACCCCGTGGAACACACTCTCGGCTCACTGACACCCCGTGTAACACAATCCCAGCTCTGACACCCTGTGTAACACAATCACAGCTCACTGACACCCCGTGTAACACAATCCCAGCTCTGACACCCCGTGTAACACACTCCCGGCTCTCTGACACCCCTTGTAACAAACTCCCATCTCACTGACACCCCATGTAACACACTCACAGCCCACTGACACCCCGTGTAACACACTCCCAGCTCTGACACGCCATGTAACACAGTACCAGCTCACTGACACCCCGTGTAACACACTCCCAGCTCTGACACCCCGTGTAACACACTCCCAGCTCACTGACACTCCGTGTAACACACTCCCAGCTCACTGACTACCCGTGTAACACACTCCCAGCTCTCTGACACCCCTTGTAACAAACTACCATCTCACTGACACCCCGGTTAACATAATCCCAGCTCACTGACACCCCGTGTAACAAACTCCCATCTCACTGACACCCCGTGTAACACATTCACAGCTCCCTTACACCCCGTGTAACACACTCTCAGCTCACTGACGCCCCATGTAACACACTACCAGCTCTGACATGCCATGTATCACACTCCCAGCTCACTGACACCCCGTGTAACACACTACCAGCTGTGACACCCGGTGTAACACACTCCCGGCTCACTGACACCCCGAGTAACACACTACCAGCTCTGACATGCCATGTAACACACTCCCAGCTCACTGACACCCCGTGTAACCCAATTCCAGCTCTGACACCCTGTGTAACACACACCCAGCTCTGACACCCCGTGTAACACACACTCAGCTCACTGACACCCCGAGTAACCCACTACCAGCTCTGACACGCCATGTAACACACACCCAGCTCACTGACACACCGTGTAACACACTCCCAGCTCTGACACGCCATGTAACACAGTACCAGCTCACTGACACCCCGTGTAACACACTCCAAGCTCTGACACCACGTGTAGCACACACCCAGCTCACTGACACACCGTGTAACACACTCCCAGCTCTGACACGCCATGTAACACAGTACCAGCTCACTGACACCCCGTGTAACACACTCCCAGCTCTGACACCCCGTGTAACACACTCCCAGCTCTGACACACCGTGTAACACACTCCCAGCTCACTGACACCCTGTGTAACACACACCCAGCTTACCGACAGCCCGTGAAACACATTCCCAGCTCTGACACCCCGTGTAACACACACCCAGCTCACTGACACCCCGTGTAACACACTCCCAGCTCTCTGACACCCCTTGTAACAAACACCCATCTCACTGACACCCCGGTTAACATAATCCCAGCTCACTGACACCCCGTGTAACAAACTCCCATCTCACTGACACCCCGTGTAACACATTCACAGCTCTCTTACACCCCGTGTAACACACTCCCAGCTCACTGACACCCTGTGTAACACACTCTCAGCTCACTGATGCCCCATGTAACACACTACCAGCTCTGACATGCCATGTATCACACTCCCAGCTCACTGACACCCCGTGTAACACACTACCAGCTCTGACACCCTGTGTAACACACACCCAGCTCTGACACCCCGTGTAACACACACTCAGCTCACTGACACCCCGAGTAACACACTACCAGCTCTGACACGCCATGTAACACAGTACCAGCTCACTGACACCCCGTGTAACACACTCCCAGCTCTGACACCCCGCGTAACACACTCCCAGCTCTGACATCCCGTGTAACACACTCCCAGCTCACAGACACCCCATGTAACACACTCCCAGCTCACTGACACCCCGTGTATCACAATCCCAGCTCTGACACCCCGCGTAACACACTCCCGTCTCACTGACACCCCGTGTAACACGCTCCCAGCTCTGACACCCCGCGTAACACACTCTCAGCTCACTGACACTCCGTGTAACACACTCCCAGCTCTGACACCCCGTGTAACACACTCTCAGCTCACTGACACCCCGTGTAACACAATGCCAGCTCTGACACCCTGTGTAACACATTCCCAGCTCACTGACACCCCGTGCAACACACACCCAGCTCATTGACACCCCGTGTAACACACTCCCAGCTCTGAAACCCCGTGTACACACTACCAGCTCACTGACACCCCGTGTAACACACCCCCAGCTCTGACACCCCGTGGAACACACTCTCGGCTCACTGACACCCCGTGTAACACAATCCCAGCTCTGACACCCTGTGTAACACAATCACAGCTCACTGACAGCCCGTGTAACACAATCCCAGCTCTGACACCCCGTGTAACACACTCCCGGCTCTCTGACACCCCTTGTAACAAACTCCCATCTCACTGACACCCCATGTAACACACTCACAGCCCACTGACACCCCGTGTAACACACTCCCAGCTCTGACACGCCATGTAACACAGTACCAGCTCACTGACACCCCGTGTAACACACTCCCAGCTCTGACACCCCGTGTAACACACTCCCAGCTCACTGACACTCCGTGTAACACACTCCCAGCTCACTGACTACCCGTGTAACACACTCCCAGCTCTCTGACACCCCTTGTAACAAACTACCATCTCACTGACACCCCGGTTAACATAATCCCAGCTCACTGACACCCCGTGTAACAAACTCCCATCTCACTGACACCCCGTGTAACACATTCACAGCTCCCTTACACCCCGTGTAACACACTCTCAGCTCACTGACGCCCCATGTAACACACTACCAGCTCTGACATGCCATGTATCACACTCCCAGCTCACTGACACCCCGTGTAACACACTACCAGCTGTGACACCCGGTGTAACACACTCCCGGCTCACTGACACCCCGAGTAACACACTACCAGCTCTGACATGCCATGTAACACACTCCCAGCTCACTGACACCCCGTGTAACCCAATTCCAGCTCTGACACCCTGTGTAACACACACCCAGCTCTGACACCCCGTGTAACACACACTCAGCTCACTGACACCCCGAGTAACCCACTACCAGCTCTGACACGCCATGTAACACACACCCAGCTCACTGACACACCGTGTAACACACTCCCAGCTCTGACACGCCATGTAACACAGTACCAGCTCACTGACACCCCGTGTAACACACTCCAAGCTCTGACACCACGTGTAGCACACACCCAGCTCACTGACACACCGTGTAACACACTCCCAGCTCTGACACGCCATGTAACACAGTACCAGCTCACTGACACCCCGTGTAACACACTCCCAGCTCTGACACCCCGTGTAACACACTCCCAGCTCTGACACACCGTGTAACACACTCCCAGCTCACTGACACCCTGTGTAACACACACCCAGCTTACCGACAGCCCGTGAAACACATTCCCAGCTCTGACACCCCGTGTAACACACACCCAGCTCACTGACACCCCGTGTAACACACTCCCAGCTCTCTGACACCCCTTGTAACAAACACCCATCTCACTGACACCCTGGTTAACATAATCCCAGCTCACTGACACCCCGTGTAACGCACTCCCATCTCACTGACACCCCGTGTAACACATTCACAGCTCTCTTACACCCCGTGTAACACACTCCCAGCTCACTGACACCCTGTGTAACACACTCTCAGCTCACTGATGCCCCATGTAACACACTACCAGCTCTGACATGCCATGTATCACACTCCCAGCTCACTGACACCCCGTGTAACACACTACCAGCTCTGACACCCTGTGTAACACACACCCAGCTCTGACACCCCGTGTAACACACACTCAGCTCACTGACACCCCGAGTAACACACTACCAGCTCTGACACGCCATGTAACACAGTACCAGCTCACTGACACCCCGTGTAACACACTCCCAGCTCTGACACCCCGCGTAACACACTCCCAGCTCACTGACACACCGTGTAACACACTCCCAGCTCTGACACGCCATGTAACACAGTACCAGCTCACTGACACCCCGTGTAACACACTCCCAGCTCTGACACCCCGTGTAACACACTCCCAGCTCTGACACACCGTGTAACACACTCCCAGCTCACTGACACCCTGTGTAACACACACCCAGCTTACCGACAGCCCGTGAAACACACTCCCAGCTCTGACACCCCGTGTAACACACTCCCAGCTCACGGACACCCCGTGTATCACAATACCAGCTCTGACACCCTGTGTAACACACTCACAGCTCACTGACACCCCGTGTAACACACTCCCAGCTCTGACACCCCGTGTAACACACTCTCAGCTCACTGACACTCCGTGTAACACACTCCCAGCTCTGACACCCCGTGTAACACACTCTCAGCTCACTGACACCCCGTGTAACACAATGCCAGCTCTGACACCCTGTGTAACACATTCCCAGCTCACTGACACCCCGTGCAACACACACCCAGCTCATTGACACCCCGTGTAACACACTCCCAGCTCTGAAACCCTGTGTACACACTACCAGCTCACTGACACCCCGTGTAACACACCCCCAGCTCTGACACCCCGTGGAACACACTCTCGGCTCACTGACACCCCGTGTAAAACAATTCCAGCTCTGACACCCTGTGTAACACACTCACAGCTCACTGACACCCCGTGTAACACAATCCCAGCTCTGACACCCCGTGTAACACACTCCCGGCTCTCTGACACCCCTTTTAACAAACTCCCATCTCACTGACACCCCGTGTAACACACTCACAGCCCACTGACACCCCGTGTAACACACTCCCAGCTCTGACACGCCATGTAACACAGTACCAGCTCACTGACACCCCGTGTAACACACTCCCAGCTCTGACACCCCGTGTAACACACTCCCAGCTCACTGACACTCCGTGTAACACACTCCCAGCTCACTGACACCCCGTGTAACACACTCCCAGATCTCTGACACCCCTTGTAACAAACTACCATCTCACTGACACCCCGGTTAACATAATCCCAGCTCACTGACACCCCGTGTAACAAACTCCCATCTCACTGACACCCCGTGTAACACATTCACAGCTCCCTTACACCCCGTGTAACATACTCTCAGCTCACTGACGCCCCATGTAACACACTACCAGCTCTGACATGCCATGTATCACACTCCCAGCTCACTGACACCCCGTGTAACCCAATTCCAGCTCTGACACCCTGTGTAACACACACCCAGCTCTGACACCCCGTGTAACACACACTCAGCTCACTGACACCCCGAGTAACACACTACCAGCTCTGACACGCCATGTAACACACACCCAGCTCACTGACAAACCGTGTAACACACTCCCAGCTCTGACACGCCATGTAACACAGTACCAGCTCACTGACACCCCGTGTAACACACTCCCAGCTCTGACACCCCGTGTAACACACTCCCAGCTCTGACACACCGTGTAACACACTCCCAGCTCACTGACACCCTTTGTAACACACACCCAGCTTACCGACAGCCCGTGAAACACATTCCCAGCTCTGACACCCCGTGTAACACACACCCAGCTCACTGACACTCCGTGTAACACACTCCCAGCTCACTGACACCCCGTGTAACACACTCCCAGCTCTCTGACACCCCTTGTAACAAACTCCCATCTCACTGACACCCCGGTTAACATAATCCCAGCTCACTGACACCCCGTGTAACAAACTCCCATCTCACTGACACCCCGTGCAACACATTCACAGCTCTCTTACACCCCGTGTAACACACTCCCAGCTCACTGACACCCTGTGTAACACACTCTCAGCTCACTGATGCCCCATGTAACACACTACCAGCTCTGACATGCCATGTATCACACTCCCAGCTCACTGACACCCCGTGTAACACACTACCAGCTCTGACACCCTGTGCAACACACTCACAGCTCACTGACACCCCGTGTAACACACTCCCAGCTCTGACACCCCGTGTAACACACTCTCAGCTCACTGACACTCCGTGTAACACACTCCCAGCTCACTGACACCCCGTGTAACACACTCTCAGCTCACTGACACTCCGTGTAACACACTCCCAGCTCTGACACCCCGTGTAACACACTCTCAGCTCACTGACACCCCGTGTAACACAATGCCAGCTCTGACACCCTGTGTAACACATTCCCAGCTCACTGACACCCCGTGCAACACACACCCAGCTCATTGACACCCCGTGTAACACACTCCCAGCTCTGAAACCCTGTGTACACACTACCAGCTCACTGACACCCCGTGTAACACACCCCCAGCTCTGACACCCCGTGGAACACACTCTCGGCTCACTGACACCCCGTGTAAAACAATTCCAGCTCTGACACCCTGTGTAACACACTCACAGCTCACTGACACCCCGTGTAACACAATCCCAGCTCTGACACCCCGTGTAACACGCTCCCGGCTCTCTGACACCCCTTTTAACAAACTCCCATCTCACTGACACCCCGTGTAACACACTCACAGCCAACTGACACCCCGTGTAACACACTCCCAGCTCTGACACGCCATGTAACACAGTACCAGCTCACTGACACCCCGTGTAACACTCTCCCAGCTCTGACACCCCGTGTAACACACTCCCAGCTCACTGACACACCGTGTAACACACTCCCAGCTCACTGACACCCCGTGTAACACACTCCCAGATCTCTGACACCCCTTGTAACAAACTACCATCTCACTGACACCCCGGTTAACATAATCCCAGCTCACTGACACCCCGTGTAACAAACTCCCATCTCACTGACACCCCGTGTAACACATTCACAGCTCCCTTACACCCCGTGTAACACACTCTCAGCTCACTGACGCCCCATGTGACACACTACCAGCTCTGACATGCCATGTATCACACTCCCAGCTCACTGACACCCGGTGTAACACACTCCCGGCTCACTGACACCCCGAGTAACACACTACCAGCTCTGACATGCCATGTAACACACTCCCAGCTCACTGACACCCCGTGTAACCCAATTCCAGCTCTGACACCCTGTGTAACACACACCCAGCTCTGACACCCCGTGTAACACACACTCAGCTCACTGACACCCCGAGTAACACACTACCAGCTCTGACACGCCATGTAACACACACCCAGCTCACTGACACACCGTGTAACACACTCCCAGCTCTGACACGCCATGTAACACAGTACCAGCTCACTGACACCCCGTGTAACACACTCCAAGCTCTGACACCCCGTGTAGCACACACCCAGCTCACTGACACACCGTGTAACACACTCCCAGCTCTGACACGCCATGTAACACAGTACCAGCTCACTGACACCCCGTGTAACACACTCCCAGCTCTGACACCCCGTGTAACACACTCCCAGCTCTGACACACCGTGTAACACACTCCCAGCTCACTGACACCCTGTGTAACACACACCCAGCTTACCGACAGCCCGTGAAACACATTCCCAGCTCTGACACCCCGTGTAACACACACCCAGCTCACTGACACTCCGTGTAACACACTCCCAGCTCACTGACACCCCGTGTAACACACTCCCAGCTCTCTGACACCCCTTGTAACAAACTCCCATCTCACTGACACCCCGGTTAACATAATCCCAGCTCACTGACACCCCGTGTAACAAACTCCCATCTCACTGACACCCCGTGTAACACATTCACAGCTCTCTTACACCCCGTGTAACACACTCCCAGCTCACTGACACCCTGTGTAACACACTCTCAGCTCACTGATGCCCCATGTAACACACTACCAGCTCTGACATGCCATGTATCACACTCCCAGCTCACTGACACCCCGTGTAACACACTACCAGCTCTGACACCCGGTGTAACACACTCCCGGCTCACTGACACCCCGATTAACACACTACCAGCTCTGACATGCCATGTAACACACTCCCAGCTCACTGACACCCCGTGTAACCCAATTCCAGCTCTGACACCCTGTGTAACACACACCCAGCTCTGACACCCCGTGTAACACACACTCAGCTCACTGACACCCCGAGTAACACACTACCAGCTCTGACACGCCATGTAACGCACACTCAGCTCACTGACACCCCGAGTAACACACTCCCAGCTCTGACACGCCATGTAACACAGTACCAGCTCACTGACACCCCGTGTAACACACTCCCAGCTCTGACACCCCGTGTAACACACTCCCAGCTCTGACTCCCCGTGTAAAACACTTACAGATCTGACACCCCATGTAACAAAATCCCAGCTCACTGACACTCCGCGTAACACACTCCCAGCTCACTGACACCCCATGTAACACACTCAGAGCTCTGACACCCCGTGTAACACACTCCCATCTCACTGACACTCTGTGTAACACACTCCCAGCTCTGACACCCTGTGTAACACACTCCCAGCTCACTGACAACTCGTGTAACACACTCCCAGCTCTGACACCCGTGTAACACACTCCCAGCTCACTGACACCCCGTGTAACACACTCACTGCTCTGACACCCCGTGTAACATAATCCCAGCTCACTGACACCCCGTGTAACACACTGCCATCTCACTGACACCCCGTGTAACACATTCCCAGGTCTGACACCCTGTGTAACACACTCCCAGCTCACTGACAACTCGTGTAACACTCTCCCAGCTCTGACACCCCGTGTAACATAATCCCAGCTCACTGACACCCCATGTAACGCACTCAGAGCTCTGACACCCCGTGTAACACACTCCCATCTAACTGACACCCCGTGTAACACACTCCCAGCTCACTGACACCCCGTGTAACACACTCCCAGCTCACTGACACTCTGTGTAACACACTCCCAGCTCACTGACACCCCGTGAAACACACTCCCAGCACTGACACCCCGTGTAACGCACTCCCAGCTCACTGACACCCCGTGTAACACACTCACTGCTCTGACACCCCGAGTAACACACTCCCAGCTTACTGACACCCCGTGTAACACACTCCCAGCTCTGACACCCCGTGTAACACACTCCCAGCTCACTGACACCCCGTGTAACACACTCCCAGCTTACTGACACCCCGTGTAACACACTCCCAGCTCACTGACACCCCGTGTAACACACTCCCAGCTCACTGACACCCCGTGTAACACACTCCCAGCTCTGACACCCCGTGTAACACACTCCCAGCTCTGACACCCCGTGTAACACACTCCCAGCTCACTGACACCCCGTGTAACACACTCCCAGCTCACTGACACCCCGTGTAACACACTCCCAGCTCTGACACCCCGTGTAACACACTCCCAGCTCTGACACCCCGTGTAACACACTCCCAGCTCACTCACACCCCGTGTAACACATTCCCAGCTCTGACACCCCGTGTCACACACTCCCAGTTCACTGACACCCCGCGTAACACACTCCCAGCTCTGACACCCCGTGTAACACACTCCCAGCTCACTCACACCCCGTGTAACACATTCCCAGCTCTGACACCCCGTGTAACACACTCCCAGTTCACTGACACCCCGCGTAACACACTCCCAGCTCTGACACCCCGTGTAACACACTCACAGCTCTCTGACACTCCGTGTTACACATTCCCAGCTCACTGACACTCCGTGTTACACACTCCCAGTTCACTGACACCCCGCGTAACACACTCCCAGCTCACTGACACCCCGTGTAACACACTCCCAGCTCACTGGCACCCCGTGTAACACACTCCCAGCTCACTGACACCCCGTGTAACACACTCCCAGCTCACTGACACCCCGTGTAACACACTCCCAGCTCACTGACACCCCGTGTAACACACTCCCAGCTCACTGACACCCCGTGTAACACACTCCCAGCTCACTGACACCCCGTGTAACACACACCCAGCTCTGACACCCCGTGTAACACATTCCCAGCTCTGACACCCCGTGTAACACACTCCCAGCTCACTGACACCCCGTGTAACACACTCCCAACTCTGACACCCCGTGTAACACATTCCCAGCTCTGACACTCTGTGTAACACACTCCCAGCTCACTGACACCCGTGTACACACTCCCAGTTCACTGACACCCCGCGTAACACACTCCCAGCTCACTGACACCCCGTGTAACTCACTCCCAGCTCACTGGCACCCCGTGTAACACACTCCCAGCTCTGACACCCCGTGTAACACTTTCCCAGCTCTGACACCCCGTGTAACACACTCCCAGCTCACTGACACCCCGTGTAACACAATCCCAGCTCACTGACACCCCGTGTAACACACTCCCAGCTCACTGACACCCCGTGTAACACACACCCAGCTCTATGACACCCCGTGTAACACACTTCTGTTCTCTGAACAGAAACTGTTTCCAGTGGCAGGAAGGTCGGTAACCAGAGGATATATATTTAAGATAATTGGCAAAAGAACCAGAGGGGAGATGAGGAGGATTTGATTTTTACACAGCGAGTTGTTGTGATCTGGAATGCGCTGCCTGAAAGGGCGGTGGAAGCAGATTCAGTCGTAACTTTCAAAATGGAATTGGATAAATGATTGAAGGGCGAAAATTTGCAGGGCTCTGGGGAAAGAGCAGGGGAAGTGGGACTAATTGGAGAGCTCTTTCAAAGAGCCGGCACAGGCACGATTGGCCGAATGGCATCCTTCTGTGCTATACGATTCTGTGATTCTATGGTTGTATCGTAATTGAGTGATTAAGTCAGGATTTGGCAGATGTGAGTGAGTTGCTCCCTCTCTTCCCAATCCGTGGCTCTTTATAACAGAACTGACGATTGCAGCGATGACATTCTTCTAAAATTATTTTACCACAAAAATATTAACAGATGTTGAAGTTTACTATCAGCCACTAAACAGAAGTAAAACCACACTTGCTTGTTTAATGCTGCTCTACATCAGCCTGAAGAATTGGTACCTCATGATGCGCATCAATGTGCAGCCATGCAGAAAATAGACACACAGGTCTGAGTCCTGGAAAGTTACAGAATTAAGCCATTCAGGGTTGGCATTGGATGTTCCTGAATGGACCATGTCGTGAAGTGGGAAGAAATGTCGTTTCGGACCCCCATGATGGTGAGTGTGGCCAAGTCGGTGTGGAGGATCATACCTCGATGGTTGGTGGCATTTCCTGGCAACCTACTGATGGGACATCGGTGTTAGTCTCGGCCCAGGAAATGTGAATATAATCACAGCGGCCAGATTGAGGAAAGGGGATTAATAAAACACCAAACTAAAGCTAAAAAACCCCCATAGTTCCCAACATTTAAGAACATACGACGTTCTTTCTCAACTGCCCTTCACCACATGGACTGCAGCGGTTCAAGAAGGTGGCTCACCACCACCTTCTCAAGGGGCAATTAGGGATGGGCAATAAATGCTGGGCCTTGCCAGCGACGCCCACATCCCAGAACAAATAAAAAAATATTGCCCACTGGGTTAATTTCCCACTTGGTGTGGTCCACACCAGAATGTTGCTGAGTTTTATCCTCAGTCTATTTTGAATGAGCTGATCTCAGTCAAGGTGACAATTAGAGGGTTACAGCAGGGCTGAGGGAGGGGAGATAGCAGGGGAAAATCAGCCCTAGTTCTTGCTGCTGAGTGACGTCCGATGATTGTCTTCGGTCCCCGCCACAAACTCCGTTCCCTCGCCACCGACACCATCCCTCTCCTTGACAACTGCCTGAGGCTGAACAGACTGTTTGCAACCTTGAGGGCATATTTGACCCCGAGATAAGCTTCCGACCACATATCCACGCCATCACCAAGACCCCCAACTTCTACCTCCAGAACATCACCCGTCTCCGCCCTCTGCCTCAGCTCATCTGCTGCTGAGACCCTCATCCATGCCTTTGTCCCCTCTGGACTTGACTATTCCAATACTCTCCTGGCCGGCCTCCCTCATTCCGCCCTCCGTAAACTTAAAGTCACTCAAAACTCTGCTGCCCGTGTCTTAACTCACACCAGGCCCCGTTCTCCCATCACACCTGTGCTCGCTGACCTACATTGACTCCCAGTTAAGCAACACCTTGATTTTAAAATTCTCATCCTTGTTTTCAAATCCCTCCATGGCCTCACCCCCTCCCTATCTCTGTAACATCCTCCAGTCCCACAACCCTCGGAGATCTCAGCGCTCCTCCAATTCTGGCCTCTTGAGCATCCCCAATTTTAATCGCTCCACCATTGGCGGCCGTGCCTTCAGCCGCCTGGGCCCTAAGCTCTGGAATTCCCTCTCTAAATCTTGCTACCTCTCTTTCCACCTTTACGACACTCCTTAAAACCTACCTCTTTAATCAAGCTTTTGGTCACCTGCCCTCATCTCTCCTTATGTGGCTCAGTGTCAGATTTTAAAGCATAGAAATATAGAAACATAGAAACATAGAAGATAGGAGCAGGAGTTGGCCATTCGGCCCCTCGAGCCTGCTCCGCCATTCAATGCGATCATGGCTGATCATCCAAATTGAGTACCCTGTCCCTGCTTTCTCCCCATATCCCTTGATCCCCTTAGCCTTAAGAAATAGATCTAACTCCTTCTTGAATATATTTAATGAATTGGCCTCAACTGCCTTCTGTGGTAGAGAATCCACAGGTTCAACATTCTCTGGGTGAAGAAATTCCTCCTCATCTCAGTCCTAAATGGCTTACCCCTTATCCTTAGACTGTGACCCCTGGTTCTGGACTCCCCTGCCATCGGGAACAGCTTTCCTGCATCTAGTCTGTCTCGTCCTGTCAGAATTTTATAAGTTTCAATGAGATCCTCTCTCATTCTTCGAAACTTTAGCGAATATAAGCCTAATCGACCCAATCTCTCTTCATACGTCATTCTGCCATTTTGTTTTATAACACTCCTGTGAAGCACCCTGGGATGTTTTATTACATTAAAGGCGTTATATACATACAAGTTGTTGTTGACCCCAGCCAGCAAGTGTTCGTGCATTGGACATCGGGCTCATCAGCGATGCCACCCATGATCGAACAGCCCGCTGGCACCGGCTGTCTTGGATCTCACAGGTAGAGCGGTCACTTGGCTCAGACGCTGGTGGATCAACCGCTTCTCATGAAGTCCAGGAGGAAAACACGGAGCTGCCAACACACACGGAACTGGAGTACTGGTCACCACATTGAAGAGAGGAGGGTGGGAAAGGCACGGAGGAGGGAGGGCGAAAGGGGGAGAGAAGTGAAGATGGAAGGAGTGCAATGAACTTGAGTAGTCGGGTGGTTAAAGGACACAATCTCTTTCTGAGGAGGTTAATTTAAGGCCAGGGACAGCGAGTGCTTTGTTAAAAGTGCCCACGATATTTTACAATTCTTTTACACTCGCAGAGAATAGTTCAAATAACAAAGAGCTGGTTATATAAACTGTGTAATCAAAAGATAAAAAACAAATGGCCGTTGGAGGGGTGGTTGCCACGCCTGATTATAGAGAACACTTCTGATATGTTCTCCTGCCTTGTCACATGTTTTCTGTTGAGTTTCTGCCTCACGAGCATTTCTCTGCTCTCAGTGAAGGTCGCAGGAGTTAAGACAGGAGCTAAATTCAGGAAAGGATTGAGGGGAAAGGGAAGAGGGGAATTTTTATTTCAACGTTACAATGAAAGTTCCCTTGGTTGGGCAGATAAAGGCATCACCCGGTGTTTTACTGAGTCAAACAGAGCAGCAAAGTCCCCACTTCGAACCAAGCCCAATGCTGGACTCAACGAATATCCTACAAATAGGCCCTTTTTTACTCCAACAACTTGTATCTATATTGCGCCTTTAACATAGTAAAACATGGTGGGGGGCGGGGGGGGTGTGATGGGTGAACTGGACTCGGTGCGAGTTAGAGTCAGTGGGTAATGATTGAATGGAGATCCTTGTCTTATTTCACCCCAAATCAACCCAGGATGCTGAAACCATTTGTAGTCCCTCCGACCGCTGCCTTGGCCGGAATCAGCTAACTCAGCACAGACTGGGATCTTCCTATTCTGTGGGGCTCAGTACCACACTGAGCAGTGCATAATTCCCCTGAGCAACTTCCCCTTCCTAGTTTATATCCATCATTATTTCCGCCTCCGCCCCTTTTAAACATTGAAACTGAACAAAATCCTGGGATTTTTATTTGAACTGAAAACAATGGCGCCTATTCAACGCTCCTGAACCATCAGTTTAGCTGCAGGGTTCTCTGCTGATCACTGTTGCTGACTGACTCATCCAATTTTCCCCTCATTGTCCAGTGGCTGTGGTTCTCATCGGTACTGAACACAACAACACTTTATCCAAACCACTGAGCAAATTAATTTTCCTTAAAAATGTTTTCAACCACAAGCCAAGAAATCCGCTGCCCCTTTCTCTTAAATTACTGAATGGAACAGCAACCTCTTGTGAAAGGTCCAGGAGGCCGGCGGAGGTGAGCAGCTCCCGAGGGAATGGCGAAGTGAGGCTCAGAAAACGTCAGGCAGGGTCAGGCCTTCTTGCAGATGGTTCTTGAACAGTTGTGTTCGAGCAGTCCCCTGTCTGCCCCATGAAAAATCTAATCAGTCAGCGCTGAATCTGAACCCAGGGTCCAGCGGACAGCGTTTTAGAAAGAACTTGCATTTATATAGCGCCCTTCATGACTACAGCCAATGAAGTGCTTTTTTGAAGAGCAGTCACTGTTGTAATGTGGGAAATGCAGCAGCCAATTTGCACACAGCAAGATCCCACAAACAGCTATTTGATATTGACCAGATAATCAGTTTTAGTGATATTAGTTGAGGGATAAATATTGGCCAGGACACCGGGGAGAACGCCTCTAATCTTCTTCGAATAGTGCCGTGGGATATTTTATGTCCACCTGAGAGAGCAGACGGGACCTCGGTTTAATATCTCATCCAAAAGACGGCATCTCAGACAGTACAGCGCTCTACTTGGGCAGTAAGTGTGCATGGGGAGTAGGTGTACATGGGGAGTAGGTGTACATGGGTAGTAGGTGTGCATGGGGAGTAGGTGTGCATGGGGAGTAGGTGTGCATGGGGAGTAGGTGTACATGGGAGTAGGTGTACATGGGGAAGAGGTGTACATGGGGAGTAGGTGTACATGGGGAGTAGGTGTGCATGGGGAGTAGGTGTACATGGGGAGTAGGTGTAGATGGGGAGTAGGTGTACATGGGGAGTAGGTGTGCATGGGGAGTAGGTGTGCATGGGGAGTAGGTGTGCATGGGGAGTAGGTGTACATGGGAGTAGGTGTACATGGGGAAGAGGTGTACTTGGGGAGTAAGTGTACATGGGGAGTAAGTGTACATGGGGAGTAGGTGTGCATGGGGAGTAGGTGTACATGGGGAGTAGGTGTACATGGGGAGTAGGTGTGCATGGGGAGTAGGTGTACATGGGGAGTAGGTGTACATGGGGAGTAGGTGTACATGGGGAGTAGGTGTACATGGGGAGTAGGTGTGCATGGGGAGTAGGTGTACATGGGGAGTAGGTGTGCATGGGGAGTAGGTATACATGGAGAGTAGGTGTACATGGGGAGTAGGTGTGCATGGGAGTAGGTGTACATGGGGAGTAGGTGTACATGGGGAGCAGATGTACATGGGGAGTAGGTGTGCATGGGGAGTAGGGTGTGCATGGGAATGGTTGGTGTACATGGGGAGAAGGTGTGCATGGGGAGAAGGTGTACATGGGGAGTAGGTGTGCATGGGGAGTAGGTGTGCATGGGGAGTAGGTGTGCATGGGGAGAAGGTGTGCATGGGGAGAAGGTGTACATGGGGAGTAGGTGTGCATGGGGAGTAGGTGTACATGGGGAGTAGGTGTGCATGGGGGGTAGGTGTGCATGGGGAGTAGGTGTGCATGGGGAGCAGGTGTACATGGGGAGTAGGTGTACATGGGGAGCAGGTGTACATGGGGAGTAGGTGTGCATGGGGAGTAGGGTGTGCATGGGAATGGTTGGTGTACATGGGGAGAAGGTGTGCATGGGGAGAAGGTGTACATGGGGAGTAGGTGTGCATGGGGAGTAGGTGTGCAGGGGGAGTAGGTGTGCATGGGGAGAAGGTGTGCATGGGGAGAAGGTGTACATGGGGAGTAGGTGTGCATGGGGAGTAGGTGTGCATGGGGAGAAGGTGTACATGGGGAGTAGGTGTACATGGGGAGTAGGTGTACATATGAAGTAGGTGTACATGAGGAGTAGGTGTACATGGGGAGTAGGGTGTACATGGGGAGTAGGTGTACACGGGGAGTAGGTGTACATGTGAAGTAGGTGTACATGGGGAGTACGTGTGCATGGGGAGAAGGTGTACATGAGGAATAGGTGTACATGGGGAGTAGGTGTACATAGGAAGTAGGTGTACATGGGGAGTAGGTGTACATGGGGAGTAGGTGTACATGGGGAGTAGGTGTACATGTGAAGTAGGTGTACATGGGGAGTAGGTGTGCATGGGGAGTAGGTGTACATGGGGAGTCGGTGAACATGGGGAGTAGGTGTACATGGGGAGAAGCTGTACATGGTGAGTAGGTGTACATGGGGAGTAGGTGTACATGGGGAGTAGGTGTACATATGAAGTAGGTGTACATGAGGAGTAGGTGTACATGGGGAGTAGGTGTACATGTGAAGTAGGTGTACATGGGGAGTAGGTGTACATGGGGACTAGGTGTGTATGGGGAGTAGGTGTACATGGAGAGAAGGTGTACATGGGGACTAGGTGTGTATGGGGAGTAGGTGTACATGAGGAGTAGGTGTACATGGGGAGTAGGTGTACATGGGGAGTAGGTGTGTATGGGGAGTAGGTGTGCATGGGGAGTAGGTGTGCATGGGGAGTAGGTGTGTATGGGGAGTAGGTGTGCATGGGGAGTAGGTGTGCATGGGGAGTAGGTGTACATGTAAAGTAGGTGTACATGGGGAGTAGGTGTACATGGGGACTAGGTGTGTATGGGGAGTAGGTGTGCATGGGGAGTAGGGTGTACATGGGGAGTAGGTGTGCATGGGGAGTAGGGAGTACATGGAGAGTAGGTTTACATGGGGAGTAGGGTGTACATGGGGAGTAGGTGTACATGGGGAGTAGGTGTACATGGGGAGTAGGTGTGCATGGGGAGTAGTGTGTACATGGGGAGTAGGTGGGCATGGGGAGTAGGGTGTACATGGGTGTAGGTGTACATGGGGAGTAGGGTGTACATGGGGAGTACGTGTGCATGGGGAGTAGGGTGTACATGGGGAGTAGGGTGCACATGGGAAGTTGGTGTGCATGGAGAGTAGGGTGTACATGGGGAGTAGGTGTGCATGGGGAGTAGGTTTACATGGGGAGTAGGTGTACATGGGGAGTAGGGTGCACATGGGGAGTAGGTGTGCATGGGGACTAGGTGTACATGGGGAGAAGGTGTGCATGGGGAGTAGGTGTACATGGGAAGTAGGTGTGCATGGGGAGTAAGTGTGCATGGGGAGTAGGTGTGCATGGGGAGTAAGTGTACATGGGGAGTAAGTGTACATGGGGAGTAGGTGTACATGGGGGGTAGGTGTACATGGGGAGTAAGTGTACATGGGGAGTAGGTGTGCATGGGGAGTAGGTGTGCATGGGGAGTAAGTGTACATGGGGAGTAGGTGTGCAAGGGGAGTAGGTGTACATGGGGAGTAGGTGAACATGGGGAGTAGGTGTACATGGGGAGAAGCTGTACATGGTGAGTAGGTGTACATGGGGAGTAGGTGTACATGGGGAGTAGGTGTACATATGAAGTAGGTGTACATGAGGAGTAGGTGTACATGGGGAGTAGGTGTACATGTGAAGTAGGTGTACATGGGGAGTAGGTGTACATGGGGACTAGGTGTGTATGGGGAGTAGGTGTACATGGAGAGAAGGTGTACATGGGGACTAGGTGTGTATGGGGAGTAGGTGTACATGAGGAGTAGGTGTACATGGGGAGTAGGTGTACATGGGGAGTAGGTGTGTATGGGGAGTAGGTGTGCATGGGGAGTAGGTGTGCATGGGGAGTAGGTGTGTATGGGGAGTAGGTGTGCATGGGGAGTAGGTGTGCATGGGGAGTAGGTGTACATGTAAAGTAGGTGTACATGGGGAGTAGGTGTACATGGGGACTAGGTGTGTATGGGGAGTAGGTGTGCATGGGGAGTAGGGTGTACATGGGGAGTAGGTGTGCATGGGGAGTAGGGAGTACATGGAGAGTAGGTTTACATGGGGAGTAGGGTGTACATGGGGAGTAGGTGTACATGGGGAGTAGGTGTACATGGGGAGTAGGTGTGCATGGGGAGTAGTGTGTACATGGGGAGTAGGTGGGCATGGGGAGTAGGGTGTACATGGGTGTAGGTGTACATGGGGAGTAGGGTGTACATGGGGAGTACGTGTGCATGGGGAGTAGGGTGTACATGGGGAGTAGGGTGCACATGGGAAGTTGGTGTGCATGGAGAGTAGGGTGTACATGGGGAGTAGGTGTGCATGGGGAGTAGGTTTACATGGGGAGTAGGTGTACATGGGGAGTAGGGTGCACATGGGGAGTAGGTGTGCATGGGGACTAGGTGTACATGGGGAGAAGGTGTGCATGGGGAGTAGGTGTACATGGGAAGTAGGTGTGCATGGGGAGTAAGTGTGCATGGGGAGTAGGTGTGCATGGGGAGTAAGTGTACATGGGGAGTAAGTGTACATGGGGAGTAGGTGTACATGAGGGGTAGGTGTACATGGGGAGTAAGTGTACATGGGGAGTAGGTGTGCATGGGGAGTAGGTGTGCATGGGGAGTAAGTGTACATGGGGAGAAGGTGTGTATGGGGAGAAGGTGTACATGGGGAGTAGGTGTGCATGGGGAGTAGGTGTGCATGGGGAGTAGGTGTGCATGGGGAGAAGGTGTGCATGGGGAGAAGGTGTACATGGGGAGTAGGTGTGCATGGGGAGTAGGTGTGCATGGGGAGAAGGTGTACATGGGGAGTAGGTGTACATGGGGAGTAGGTGTGTATGGGGAGTAGGTGTACATGGCGAGTAGGTGTACATGGGGAGTAGGTGTACATGGGGAGTAGAGTGTACATGGGGAGTAGGTGTGCATGGGGAGTAGGGTGTGCATGGGGAGTAGGTGTGCATGGGGAGTAGGTGTGTATGGGGAGTAGGTGTGTATGGGGAGTAGGTGTGCATGGGGAGTAGGTGTACATGGGGAGTAGGTGCACATGGGGAGTAGGGTGTACATGGGGAGTAGGTGTACACGGGGAGTAGGTGTACATGTGAAGTAGGTGTACATGGGGAGTACGTGTGCATGGGGAGAATGTGTACATGAGGAATAGGTGTACATGGGGAGTAGGTGTACATGGGGAGTAGGTGTACATGGGGAGTAGGTGTACATGGGGAGTAGGTGTACATGGGGAGTAGGTATACATGTGTAGTAGGTGTACATGGGGAGTAGGTGTACATGGGGAGTAGGTGTACATGTGAAGTAGTGTACATGGGGAGTAGGTGTGCATGGGGAGTAGGTGTGCATGGGGAGTAGGTGTACATGGGGAGTAGGTGTACATCGGGAGTAGGTATACATGTATAGTAGGTGTACATGGGAAGTAGGTGTGCATGGGGAGAAGGTGTACATGGGGAGGAGGTGTACATGGGGAGTAGGTGTACATGGGGAGAAGCTGTACATGGTGAGTAGGTGTACATGGGGAGTAGGTGTACATGGGGAGTAGGTGTACATATGAAGTAGGTGTACATGAGGAGTAGGTGTACATGGGGAGTAGGTGTACATGTGAAGTAGGTGTACATGGGGAGTAGGTGTACATGGGGACTAGGTGTGTATGGGGAGTAGGTGTGCATGGGGAGTAGGTGTGCATGGGGAGTAGGTGTGTATGGGGAGTAGGTGTGCATGGGGAGTAGGTGTGCATGGGGAGTAGGTGTACATGTAAAGTATGTGTACATGGGGAGTAGGTGTACATGGGGACTAGGTGTGTATGGGGAGTAGATGTGAATGGGGAGTAGGTGTGCATGGGAAGAAGGTGTGCATGGGGAGTAGGTTTCCATGGGGAGTAGGTGTGCATGGGGAGTAGGGTGTACATGGGGAGTAGGTGTGCATGGGGAGTAGGGAGTACATGGAGTGTAGGTTTACATGGGGAGTAGGGTGTACATGGGGAGTAGGTGTACATGGGGAGTAGGTGTGTATGGGGAGTAGGTGTACATGGGGAGCAAGTGTACATGGGGAGTAAGTGTGCATGGGGAGTATGTGTGCATGGGGAGTAAGTGTACATGGGGAGTAAGTGTGCATGGGGAGTAGGTGTGCATGGGGAGTAGGTGTGCATGGGGAGTAAGTGTACATGGGGAGTAGGTGTACATGGGGAGTAGGTGTACATGGGGTGTAGGTGTACATGGGGACTAGGTGTACATGGGGAGTAAGTGTACATGGGGAGTAAGTGTGTATGGGGAGTAGGTGTGCATGGGGAGTAAGTGTACATGGGGAGTAAGTGTACATGGGGAGTATGTGTGCATGGGGAGTAAATGTGCATGGGGAGTAGGTGTGCATGGGGAGTAAGTGTACATGGGGAGTAGGTGTACATGGGGTGTAGGTGTACATGGGGAGTAGGTGTACATGGGGAGTAAGTGTACATGGGGAGTAAGTGTACATGGGGAGTAGGTGTACATGGGGAGTAAGTGTGCATGGGGAGTAGGTGTGCATGGGGAGTAGGTGTACATGGGGTGTAGGTGTACATGGGGAGTAGGTGTACATGGGGAGTAAGTGTACATGGGGAGTAAGTGTACATGGGGAGTAGGTGTACATGGGGAGTAAGTGTGCATGGGGAGTAGGTGTGCATGGGGAGTAGGTGTACATGGGGAGGAGGTGTACATGGGGAGTAGGTGTACATGGGGAGTAAGTGTGCATGTGGAGTAGGTGTACATGGGGAGTAGGTGTACATGGGGAGGAGGTGTACATGGGGAGTAAGTGTACATGGGGAGTAAGTGTACATGGGGAGTAAGTGTGCATGGGGAGTAAGTCTATATGGGGAGTAGGTGTACATGGGGAGTAAGTGTGCATGGGGAGTAGGTGTACATGGGGAGTAGGTGTACATGGGGAGTAAGTGTACATGGGGAGTAGGTGTTCATGGGTAGTAAGTGTGCATGGGGAGTAGGTGTGCATGGGGATATGTGTACATGGGGAGTAGGTGTGCATGGGGAGTAGGTGTGCATGGGGAGTAGGTGTACATGGGAAGTAGGTGTACATGGGGAGTAAGTGTGCATGGGGAGTAGGTGTGCATGGGGAGTAAGTGTACATGGGGAGTAGGTATACATGGGGAGTAAGTGTACATGGGGAGTAAGTGTTCATGGGGAGTAGGTGTGCATGGGGAGTATGTGTGCATGGGGAGTATGTGTGCATGGGGAGTAAGTGTACATGGGGAGTAGGTGTACATGGGGAGTAGGTGTACATGGGGTGTAGGTGTACACGGGGAGTAGGTGTACATGGGGAGTAAGTGTACATGGGGAGTAAGTGTGTATGGGGAGTAGGTGTGCATGGGGAGTAAGTGTACATGGGGAGTAAGTGTACATGGGGAGTAGGTGTGTATGGGGAGTAGGTGTACATGGGGAGTAAATGTACATGGGGAGTAGGTGTGCATGGGGAGTAAATGTGCATGGGGAGTAGGTGTGCATGGGGAGTAAGTGTACATGGGGCGTAGGTGTACATGGGGAGTAGGTGTACATGGGGTGTAGGTGTACATGGGGAGTAGGTGTACATGGGGAGTAAGTGTACATGGGGAGTAAGTGTACATGGGGAGTAGGTGTACATGGGGAGTAAGTGTGCATGGGGAGTAGGTGTGCATGGGGAGTAGGTGTGCATGTGGAGTAGGTGTACATGGGGAGTAGGTGTACATGAGGAGGAGGTGTACATGGGGAGTAAGTGTACATGGGGAGTAGGTGTACATGGGGTGTAGGTGTACATGGGGAGTAAGTGTGCATGGGGAGTAGGTGTACATGGGGAGTAGGTGTACATGGGGTGTAGGTGTACATGGGGAGTAAGTGTGCATGGGGAGTAGGTGTACATGGGGAGTAGGTGTGCATGGGGAGTAGGTGTGCATGGGGAGTAGGTGTACATGGGGAGTAGGTGTACATGGGGAGGAGGTGTACATGGGGAGTAAGTTTACATGGGGAGTAGGTGTACATGGGGAGTAAGTGTACATGGGGAGTAGGTGTACATGGGGAGAAAGTGTACATGGGGAGTAGGTGTACATGGGGAGTAGGTGTACATGGGGTGTAGGTGTACATGGGGAGTAAGTGTGCATGGGGAGTAGGTGTGCATGGGGAGTAGGTGTGCATGGGGAGTAGGTGTACATGGGGAGTAGGTGTACATGGGGAGTAAGTGTACATGGGGAGTTAGTGTGCATGGGGAGTAGGTGTGCATGGGGAGTAGGTGTGCATGGGGAGTAAGTGTACATGGGGAGTAGGTGTACATGGGGAGTAGGTGTACATGGGGTGTAGGTGTACATGGGGACTAGGTGTACATGGGGAGTAAGTGTACATGGGGAGTAAGTGTGTATGGGCAGTAGGTGTGCATGGGGAGTAAGTGTACATGGGGAGTAAGTGTACATGGGGAGTAGGTGTGCATGGGGAGTAAATGTGCATGGGGAGTAGGTGTGCATGGGGAGTAAGTGTACATGGGGAGTAGGTGTACATGGGGAGTAGGTGTACATGGGGTGTAGGTGTACATGGGGAGTAGGTGTACATGGGGAGTAAGTGTACATGGGGAGTAAGTGTACATGGGGAGTAGGTGTACATGGGGAGTAAGTGTGCATGGGGAGTAGGTGTGCATGGGGAGTAGGTGTACATGGGGAGGAGGTGTACATGGGGTGTAGGTGTACATGGGGAGTAAGTGTGCATGTGGAGTAGGTGTACATGGGGAGTAGGTGTACATGGGGAGGAGGTGTACATGGGGAGTAAGTGTACATGGTGAGTAAGTGTACATGGGGAGTAAGTGTGCATGGGGAGTAAGTCTATATGGGGAGTAGGTGTACATGGGGAGTAAGTGTGCATGGGGAGTAGGTGTACATGGGGAGTAGGTGTACATGGGGAGTAAGTGTACATGGGGAGTAGGTGTACATGGGTAGTAAGTGTGCATGGGGAGTAGGTGTGCATGGGGAGTATGTGTACATGGGGAGTAGGTGTGCATGGGGAGTAGGTGTGCATGGGGAGTAGGTGTACATGGGAAGTAGGTGTACATGGGGAGTAAGTGTGCATGGGGAGTAGGTGTGCATGGGGAGTAAGTGTACATGGGGAGTAGGTGTACATGGGGAGTAGGTGTACATGGGGTGTAGGTGTACACGGGGAGTAGGTGTACATGGGGAGTAAGTGTACATGGGGAGTAAGTGTGTATGGGGAGTAGGTGTGCATGGGGAGTAAGTGTACATGGGGAGGAAGTGTACATGGGGAGTAGGTGTGTATGGGGAGTAGGTGTACATGAGGAGTAAATGTACATGGGGAGTAGGTGTGCATGGGGAGTAAATGTGCATGGGGAGTAGGTGTGCATGGGGAGTAAGTGTACATGGGGAGTAGGTGTACATGGGGAGTAGGTGTACATGGGGTGTAGGTGTACATGGGGAGTAGGTGTACATGGGGAGTAAGTGTACATGGGGAGTAAGTGTACATGGGTTTAGGTGTACATGGGGAGTAAGTGTGCATGGGGAGTAGGTGTGCATGGGGAGTAGGTGTGCATGTGGAGTAGGTGTACATGGGGAGTAGGTGTACATGGGGAGGAGGTGTACATGGGGAGTAAGTGTACATGGGGAGTAGGTGTACATGGGGTGTAGGTGTACATGGGGAGTAAGTGTGCATGGGGAGTAGGTGTACATGGGGAGTAGGTGTACATGGGGTGTAGGTGTACATGGGGAGTAAGTGTGCATGGGGAGTAGGTGTACATGGGGAGTAGGTGTGCATGGGGAGTAGGTGTGCATGGGGAGTAGGTGTACATGGGGAGTAGGTGTACATGGGGAGGAGGTGTACATGGGGAGTAAGTTTACATGGGGAGTAGGTGTACATGGGGAGTAAGTGTACATGGGGAGTAGGTGTACATGGGGAGTAAGTGTACATGGGGAGTAGGTGTACATGGGGAGTAGGTGTACATGGGGTGTAAGTGTACATGGGGAGTAAGTGTGCATGGGGAGTAGGTGTGCATGGGGAGTAGGTGTGCATGGGGAGTAGGTGTACATGGGGAGTAGGTGTACATGGGGAGGAGGTGTACATGGGGAGTAAGTTTACATGGGGAGTAGGTGTACATGGGGAGTAAATGTACATGGGGAGTAAGTGTACATGGGGAGTAAGTGTACATGGGGAGTATGTGTGCATGGGGAGAAGGTCTTAATGGGGAGTAGGTGTACATGGGGAGTAGGTGTGCATGGGGAGTAGGTGTACATTGGGAGTAGGTGTGCATGGGGAGTAGATGTACATGGGGAGTAAGTGTGCATGGGGAGTAGGTGTGCATGGGGAGTAGGTGTGCATGGGGAGTAGATGTACATGGGGAGTAAGTGTGCATGGGGAGTAGGTGTGCATGGGGAGTAGGTGTGCATGGGGAGTAGGTGTACATGGGGAGTAGGTGTGTATGGGGAGTAGGTGTACATGGGGAGCAAGTGTACATGGGGAGTAAGTGTACATGGGGAGTATGTGTGCATGGGGAGTAAGTGTACATGGGGAGTAAGTGTACATGGGGAGTAGGTGTGTATGGGGAGTAGGTATACATGGGGAGTAAGTGTACATGGGGAGTAAATGTGCATGGGGAGTAGGTGTGCATGGGGAGTAGGTGTGCATGGGGAGTAAGTGTATATGGGGAGTAGGTATACATGGGGAGTAAGTGTACATGGGGAGTAAGTGTGCATGGGGAGTAGGTGTGCATGGGGAGTAGGTGTGCATGGGGAGTAAGTGTACATGGGGAGTAGGTGTACATGGGGAGTAGGTGTACATGGGGTGTAAGTGTACATGGGGACTAGGTGTACATGGGGAGTAAGTGTACATGGGGAGTAAGTGTGTATGGGGAGTAGGTGTGCATGGGGAGTAAGTGTACATGGGGAGTAAGTGTACATGGGGAGTAGGTGTGTATGGGGAGTAGGTGTACATGGGGAGTAAATGTACATGGGGAGTAGGTGTGCATGGGGAGTAAATGTGCATGGGGAGTAGGTGTGCATGGGGAGTAAGTTTACATGGGGAGTAGGTGTACATGGGGAGTAGGTGTATATGGGGTGTAGGTGTACATGGGGAGTAGGTGTACATGGGGAGTAAGTGTACATGGGGAGTAAGTGTACATGGGGAGTAGGTGTACAAGGGGAGTAAGTGTTCATGGGGAGTAGGTGTGCATGGGGAGTAGGTGTGCATGTGGAGTAGGTGTACATGGGGAGTAGGTGTACATGGGGAGGAGGTGTACATGGGGAGTAAGTGTACATGGGGAGTAGGTGTACATGGGGTGTAGGTGTACATGGGGAGCAAGTGTGCATGGGGAGTAGGTGTACATGGGGAGTAGGTGTACATGGGGTGTAGGTGTACATGGGGAGTAAGTGTGCATGGGGAGTAGGTGTACATGGGGAGTAGGTGTACATGGGGAGGAGGTGTACATGGGGAGTAAGTTTACATGGGGAGTAGGTGTACATGGGGAGTAAGTGTACATGGGGAGTAGGTGTACATGGGGAGTAAGTGTACATGGGGAGTAGGTGTACATGGGGAGTAGGTGTACATGGGGTGTAGGTGTACATGGGGAGTAAGTGTGCATGGGGAGTAGGTGTGCATGGGGAGTAGGTGTGCATGGGGAGTAGGTGTACATGGGGAGTAGGTGTACATGGGGAGGAGGTGTATATGGGGAGTAAGTTTACATGGGGAGTAGGTGTACATGGGGAGTAAATGTACATGGGGAGTAAGTGTACATGGGGAGTAAGTGTACATGGGGAGTATGTGTGCATGGGGAGAAGGTCTTAATGGGGAGTAGGTGTACATGGGGAGTAGGTGTGCATGGGGAGTAGGTGTACATTGGGAGTAGGTGTGCATGGGGAGTAGATGTACATGGGGAGTAAGTGTGCATGGGGAGTAGGTGTGCATGGGGAGTAGGTGTGCATGGGGAGTAGATGTACATGGGGAGTAAGTGTGCATGGGGAGTAGGTGTGCATGGGGAGTAGGTGTGCATGGGGAGTAGGTGTACATGGGGAGTAGGTGTGTATGGGGAGTAGGTGTACATGTGGAGCAAGTGTACATGGGGAGTAAGTGTGCATGGGGAGTATGTGTGCATGGGGAGTAAGTGTACATGGGGAGTAAGTGTACATGGGGAGTAGGTGTGTATGGGGAGTAGGTATACATGGGGAGTAAGTGTACATGGGGAGTAAATGTGCATGGGGAGTAGGTGTGCATGGGGAGTAAGTGTGCATGGGGAGTAGGTGTGCATGGGGAGTAAGTGTACATGGGGAGTAGGTATACATGGGGAGTAAGTGTACATGGGGAGTAAGTGTGCATGGGGAGTAGGTGTGCATGGGGAGTAGGTGTGCATGGGGAGTAAGTGTACATGGGGAGTAGGTGTACATGGGGAGTAGGTGTACATGGGGAGTAAGTGTGCATGGGGAGTAGGTGTGCATGGGGAGTAGGTGTGCATGGGGTGTAGGTGTACATGGGGCCTAGGTGTACATGGGGAGTAAGTGTACATGGGGAGTAAGTGTGTATGGGGAGTAGGTGTGCATGGGGAGTAAGTGTACATGGGGAGTAAGTGTACATGGGGAGTAGGTGTGCATGGGGAGTAAATGTGCATGGGGAGTAGGTGTGCATGGGGAGTAAGTGTACATGGGGAGTAGGTGTACATGGGGAGTAGGTGTACATGGGGTGTAGGTGTACATGGGGAGTAGGTGTACATGGGGAGTAAGTGTACATGGGGAGTAAGTGTACATGGGGAGTAGGTGTACATGGGGAGTAAGTGTGCATGGGGAGTAGGTGTGCATGGGGAGTAGGTGTACATGGGGAGGAGGTGTACATGGGGAGTAGGTGTACATGGGGAGTAAGTGTGCATGTGGAGTAGGTGTACATGGGGAGTAGGTGTACATGGGGAGGAGGTGTACATGGGGAGTAAGTGTACATGGGGAGTAAGTGTACATGGGGAGTAAGTGTGCATGGGGAGTAAGTCTATATGGGGAGTAGGTGTACATGGGGAGTAAGTGTGCATGGGGAGTAGGTGTACATGGGGAGTAGGTGTACATGGGGAGTAAGTGTACATGGGGAGTAGGTGTACATGGGGAGTAGGTGTACATGGGGAGTAAGTGTGCATGGGGAGTAGGTGTGCATGGGGAGTAGGTGTGCATGGGGTGTAGGTGTACATGGGGACTAGGTGTACATGGGGAGTAAGTGTACATGGGGAGTAAGTGTGTATGGGGAGTAGGTGTGCATGGGGAGTAAATGTGCATGGGGAGTAGGTGTGCATGGGGAGTAAGTGTACATGGGGAGTAGGTGTACATGGGGAGTAGGTGTACATGGGGTGTAGGTGTACATGGGGAGTAGGTGTACATGGGGAGTAAGTGTACATGGGGAGTAAGTGTACATGGGGAGTAGGTGTACATGGGGAGTAAGTGTGCATGGGGAGTAGGTGTGCATGGGGAGTAGGTGTACATGGGGAGGAGGTGTACATGGGGAGTAGGTGTACATGGGGAGTAAGTGTGCATGTGGAGTAGGTGTACATGGGGAGTAGGTGTACATGGGGAGGAGGTGTACATGGGGAGTAAGTGTACATGGGGAGTAAGTGTACATGGGGAGTAAGTGTGCATGGGGAGTAAGTCTATATGGGGAGTAGGTGTACATGGGGAGTAAGTGTGCATGGGGAGTAGGTGTACATGGGGAGTAGGTGTACATGGGGAGTAAGTGTACATGGGGAGTAGGTGTACATGGGTAGTAAGTGTGCATGGGGAGTAGGTGTGCATGGGGAGTATGTGTACATGGGGAGTAGGTGTGCATGGGGAGTAGGTGTGCATGGGGAGTAGGTGTACATGGGAAGTAGGTGTGCATGGAGAGTAGGTGTGCATGGGGAGTAGGGTGTACATGGGGAGTAAGTGGACATGGGGAGTAAGTGTACATGGAGACTAGGTGTGTATGGGGAGTAGGTGTACATGGGGAGTAAGTGTACATGGGGAGTAGGTGTACATGGGTAGTTGGTGTACATGGGGAGTAGGTGTACATGGGGAGTAAGTGTACATGGGGAGTAGGTGTGCATGGGGAGTAGGTGTACATTGGGAGTAGGTGTGCATGGGGAGTAGATGTACATGGGGAGTAAGTGTACATGGGGAGTATGTGTGCATGGGGAGAAGGTCTTAATGGGGAGTAGGTGTACATGGGGAGTAGGTGTGCATCTGGAGCAGGTGTACATTGGGAGTAGGTGTGCATGGAGAGTAGATATACATGGGGAGTAAGTGTGCATGGGGAGTAGGTGTGCATGGGGAGTAGGTGTGCATGGGGAGTAAGTGTGCATGGGGAGTAGGTGTGCATGGGGTGTAGGTGTACATGGGGAGTAGGTTTACATGGGGAGTAGGTGTGTATGGGGAGTAGGTGTACATGGGGAGTAAGTGTACATGGGGAGTAAGTGTGCATGGGGAGTAGGTGTGCATGGGGAGTAAGTGTAAATGGGGAGTAAGTGTACATGGGGAGTAGGTGTGTATGGGGAGTAAGTGTACATGGGGAGTAAGTGTGCATGGGGAGTAGGTGTGCATGGGGAGTAAGTGTGCATGGGGAGTAGGTGTGCATGGGGAGTAAGTGTACATGGGGAGTAGGTATACATGGGGAGTAAGTGTACATGGGGAGTAAGTGTGCATGGGGAGTAGGTGTGCATGGGGAGTAAGTGTGCATGGGGAGTAGGTGTACATGGGGTGTAGGTGTACATGGGGAGTAGGTGTACATGGGGAGTAAGTGTACATGGGGAGTAGATGTACATGGGGAGTAAGTGTACATGGGGAGTAGGTATACATGGGGAGTAAGTGTACATGGGGAGTAAGTGTACATGGGGAGTAAGTGTACATGGGGAGTAAGTGTGCATGGGGAGTAAGTCTATATGGGGAGTAGGTGTACATGGGGAGTAAGTGTGCATGGGGAGTAGGTGTGCATGGGGAGTAGGTGTACATGGGGAGTAAGTGTGTATGGGGAGTAGGTGTATATGGGGAGTAAGTGTGCATGGGAAGTAGGTGTGCATGGGGAGTAGGTGTGCATGGGGAGTAGGTGTGCATGGGGAGTAGGTGTGCATGGGGAGTAAGTGTACATGGGGAGTAGGTGTACATGTGGAGTCGGTGTACATGGGGAGTAGGTGTGCATGGGGAGTAAGTGTACATGGGGAGTAGGTGTACATGTGGAGTAGGTGTACATGGGGAGTAGTGTGTGCGAGATGAGTGGGATGGGTGTTTATGACATAGCTCCTTGGGAATCTGACCAAGATATTTTTTCAGAATGGATAATTTCTGGTTAAATTCCATTGTCTGTGCATCAATGCATTGATGCTGTTCATTGGAGATGTCCGCAAATGACATTAGTCCATCCTGACAACTTAGAGGAGCGGCAGAGAGACAGAACTGGATCACATGACAACTTTCATTGCGATAATGCTCTTCAGATAATGAAGCGTGACAGTGTGCTTTACAGGAGGGGCATGGACACTGACCAGGAGGTAGGAGCTTGTTAGAGTAGGTGGCTGAAAGCCTGATCAAACAGGTAGGATTTGGTGGAGAGAGCTAGAGGTAGGTGAAGAGAACTCCCAACGATAGAGGAATGGGGCTAAAGGCTTTGCCGTCAATGGTTGAGTGAAGGGAGGAGGGGCACAGTATTAGATCAGTTGCTGCATGAGCTGTAAGCAATTAACATGTAGTCATGTGTACCCACCGTAAAGTACAATAATCTGGGCGTGGATCGCATCTACTGATTACTCTGTACAGTGCTGTACAAAGCAGTTAACTTCACCAAATGACTGTCTCAAATTACTTAGCATTGGTCAAGAGCTCAACAATAATCAATGGCGACATTTGATGTTTACTTTTCCCACCACCACCACCCCCCCCCCCGACACACACACACCTAAAATCAAGTGAAGGATTCTGCTGTAGCCTTCAAAAGAATGAAGCATGGAGGCCAAGAGGACCCCTAACTGCACTCAATGTGGGAATGTTCCACAGTCTGGAGATGACAGAAGGAGGTGGCTGCTTTAGATCCACGAGTGTTGGAAGTGCCTGTCCCAAGACTTTCTCCATTGTGTGCTCTGGCTAGGGGACCCTGAATTGGCCTTTATTTCTGATCATAATGATAAAGAAGTGAGACTGCTGTGACTCTCACAATCTCACAGACGATGCTATGGTCCGTTATGTTTTTGGGTTTCTACGGTATGTTCCTTGGGTTCGTCATCACTGCAAGTCGACCTCGTGTTCCTTATGAACCAGAACGTGCCTTTACCTTGTACGAGCAGTGGACCCAGGAAAGAACAGTAAACCAGAGTCAGAAGATCGTGGGTTCAAGCCCCACCGTTAGAGACTTTTGAGGTTGTAACTAGCAGAATAGATAAAGGGGAACCAGTGGATGTGGTGTATTTGGATTTTCAGAAGGCATTCGATAAGGTGCCACACAAGAGGTTATTAGACAAAATTAGGGCTCATGGGATTGGGGGTAATATACTAGCATGGATTGAGGATTGGTTAACGGACAGAAACCAGAGAGTAGGGGCTAGAAATTCAGCTTCTTTGCGCCTGCTGTTAGTGCCTCCGAGGGGCGCTAACGGGGCGCAAAGGGCTTATCGTCCGGGGGGGCGAAAAAGGTCCTCCTGAGAAATTCGGCAGAGTGCTGCTGAGGCGTTACCGATAGCGGCGCGCCCCCACCGGCAGTGCCCTGGCTGCCGCGTTGCCGGCGATGACGTCATCGCCGTGCGCCGTGACCCCTTAGCGCCCCGCGGCAGAAATTCAGCTGCGCCCCGCGAGGCTGCTACGGGCGGTGTCAGCACCAGTGTCGCGGTTCGCGAGCCGGGCCAACCTCCGCTTGCGGGACGGTATTCAAAGCGGAGGTGAGGCCGTGATCCACACCGCCATTTTCTTTTTTTGGTCAACCTACAGGTCGGTGCTCCGTGGTGGGTGGTGGCGTGGTCCTGGCCGCCATCGCGCAGCCCGGCACCACGTCACGGGCTGCGGCCGCAGCACCACGCCACCCTGGTGGCCTAGTATGGGCCATCGGAGGCCCTGCAGTGTGCGCAATGGCCTTCCACTTTAACGCTGCCAATCGCGCCCCGACATCGCCTCGGTTACTGACCCACCAGGAAGTGGAATGCCCGAGATCGCGCTCCACTTCCTGTGTGGGGCGGTAAACTGAATTTAGCGGCCGGGCCGGTACTTCCACGCCGGGCGCTAAATGTCCGGCCTTAACTCGGTTACCGCCCCCAATTGGGGCGTAACTGAATTTCGCGCCCAAGGGACAAACGGGTCATTTTCGGGTTGGCAGGCTGTAACTAGTGGGTTACCGCAAGGATCAGTGCTTGGGCCTCAGCTATTCACAATCTACATCAATGATTTGGATGAGGGGACCAAATGTAATATATTCCAAGTTTGCCGATGATGCAAAGCTGGGTGGGAATGTAAGTTGTGAGGAGGATGCAAAGAGGCTTCAAGGGGATATAGACAGGCTAAGTGAGTGGGCAAGAACATGGCAAATGGAATATAATGGGAGAAATGTGAAGTTATCCACTTTGGTAGGAAAAATTGAAAAGCAGAGTATTTTTTAAATGGTGAGAGATTGGGAAATGTTGGTGTTCAAAGGGAGCTGGGTGTCCTTGTACACGAATCACTGAAAGTTAACATGCAGGTACAGCAAGCAATTAGGAAAACAAATGGTATGTTGGCCTTTATTACAAGAGGATTTGAGTATAAGAGTAAAGACGTCTTCCTGCAATTATATAGGGCCCTGGTGCGACCACACCTGGAGTATTGTGTACAGTTTTGGTCTCCTTACCTAAGGAAGGATATACATAAGAACATAAGAAATATGAGCAGGAGTAGGCCATTCAGCCCCTCGAGCCTGCTCTGCCATTCAATAAGACCATGGCTGATCTGATCTTGGCCTCAACTCCACTTTTCTGCCTGCTCCCCGTAACCCTTGATTCCCCTGTAGTTCAAAAATCTGTCTATCTCCGCCTTGAATATATTCAATGGCTCAGCCTCCACAGCTCTCTCGGGTAGAGAATTCCAAAGATTCACGACCCTCTGAGAGAAGAAATTCTTCCTCATCTCCACCTTAAATGGGCAACCCCTTATTCTGAGACTGTGACCCCTAGATCTAGATTCCCCCACGAGTCAGAAAGAGCTATCCATTCTAATCCCACTTTCCAGCTCTTGGTCCGTAGCCCTGTAGGTTACGGCACTTCAAGTGCATATCCAAGTGTGATGAGGGTTTCTGACTCTACCACCCTTTCAGGCAGTGAATTCCAGACCCCCATCACCCTCTGGGTGAAAAAAGTCCCCTCTAATCCTTCTACCAATTACTTTAAATCTATGCCCCCTGGTTATTGACCTCTCTGCTAAGGGAAATAGGTCCTTCCTATCCACTCTATCTAGGCCCCTCATCATTTTATACACCTCAATCAAGTCTCCTCTCAGTCTCCTCTGTTCCGAAGCAAACAACCCCAGCCGATCCAATCTTTCCTCATAGCTAAAATTCCCCAGTCCTGGCAACATCCTTGTTTCAAGCTTTCTTATATTCTTAAATAAGGACTGACTCTTGATTCTGATACAGACTAACTCTTCATTAGATAGCGGAGTGTTGTATTAGTGATTATCATAGAAATTTCTTGACCAATTATCAATCTCAGGCAAACTTAATCATCCATTACCTTAATCTACCCGAATTGGTTAATATTATAAATTATTTCTGTGGCAAATTGAAGGTGTTCACTGCCTATACTTTAATCCTGAATACTTTAGCCAAATGCGTGATGTTCACTGTGAAATTACCTTGGAATCGTTCCCCAGCAGGAAACCTGAGGTTCTATTCTCAAAGGGAGCCACAGCCTTCAACCCTGACAGGTTTATGGAGAAGTCTGTTATTGTAGATCAGAGTGAACTGCAGATATGTTCAAAGTTTTAAAAAGAAAAGTTCCATGTAAATTGAGTCAATGGAAATAATAGCAAGGTTCCAAATGGACTTGTATGGAAATACTGGCAAAATTCCCAACAATGCTCCCGTAAAAAAAAAGCTTATTGGCAACAAGTCTGAAGATGCTGCCCTTGAAAAGTTGGAAAATTGTCCAAATGTAATCTCATGGAAACTCTGACATGATAGTCAAAGGTAATTCTATCAAAGTCTCAGTAAGCTCGCCAATGATCTGAGAAGTTGCTGTTGAGGTGTGTAGAGATGTCTCTTTACAAACTTGTGAGCAGCATCCAAAAATCATAATTCAATGGGAATAGAGTTATAGCGAAATGCCATAAAACAGGCTTGTCTGGACAAACAGGCAAGGTGTCTGAAAAAGTTGTTCATATCAGTGTGGGCAAGGGTATTGTGATGTGCTTTCATGTGTTGCCTTCATAGAATCAGAGAATGTACAGCACAGGAGGAGGCCATTCAGCCCATCGTGCCTCTGCCGGCTCTTTGGTAGAGCTATCCAATTAGTCTCACTTCCCGGCTCTTTGCCCATAATCCCGCAAATTTTTTCCCTCAAGTATTTATCCAATTCCCTTTTCAAGATTACTATTGAATCTGCTTCCACCGCCCTTTCAGGCAGCGCATTCCAGATCACAACAACATGGTGCTTAAAATTTTTTTTCCTCATGTCACCACTGGTTCTTTTGCCAATCACCTTAAATCTGTGTCCTCTGGTTCTCGACCCTTATAGAGTCATAGAGTCATAATGGCACAGAAGGAGGCCATTTGGCACATCAAGTCCGTGCCGGCTCTCTGTGGAGCAATCCAGTCAGTCCCAATCCCCCGCTCTATCTCCGTAGCCCTGCAAGTTTATTTCCCTCAAGTGCCTATCCAGTCTCCCCTTGAAAACATTGAGTGCCTCCGTTTCCACCACTTCCGTCGGCAGCGAATTCCAGGTCCTCACCACTCGCTGCGTAAAAACGTTTTCCCTCATGTCCCCGCTGTATCTCTTGCCCAAAACCTTAAATCTGTGTCCCCTAGTCCTTGTACCATCAACTAGTGGGAACAGCCTTTCCCCGTCTAGCCTATCCAAACCCGTCATAATCTCGTACACCTCTATCAAATCACCCCTCAACCTCCTTTGCTCTAATGAAAACAAATCCAGCTTCTCCAACCTGTCATTGTAGCTAAGATCCCCCATCCCAGGAACCATTCTGGTAAATCTCCTCTGCACCCTCTCAAGGGCCTTCACATCCTAACTAATGTGTGGTGACCAGAACTGGACGCAATACTCCAGTTGTGGCCTAACCAGCGCTTTATAAAGGTTCAGCATAACTTCTCTACTTTTGTACTCAATACCTCTATTTATGAAGCCCAAGATCCCATATGCTTTGCTAACCACTCTCTCAATATGTCCTGCCACCTTCAGGGACCAATGCACATTAACTCCCAGGTCCCTCTGTCCCTGTACACTCTTTAAAACTGTGCCATTAAGTGTATATTGCCTCTCCCTGTTGCTTCTGCCAAAATGCATTACCTCACACTTCTCTGTATTAAATTCCATCTGTCACTTGTCTGCCCATTCTGCTAGCCTTTCTATGTCCTGTTGCAGTCGTTTGGTATCATTCTCACTGTTTGCCACACCCCCAAGTTTGGTGTCATCGGCAAATTTAGAAATTCTACTCTGTATTCCAATATTCAGGTCATTTATATATATCAAAAAAAGTAGTGGCCCCAGCACTGACCCTTGGGGAACACCACTGTCTACCATCCTCCAGTCTGAAAAACAGCCATTTACCACAACTTGCTGATTTCTGTCCTTAAGCCAATTCCTTATCCAAGCTGCCACTGACCCACCTATTCCATGAGCCTCAATTTTGTTAACCAGCCTTCTATGTGGTACTTGTCAAATGCCTTCTGAAAATCCATGTAGACAACACCCATTGCATTCCCTTCATCAATCCTCCCTGTTACTTCATCAAAAAATTCAATTAGATTAGTCAAACACGATCTGCCTTTTACAAATCCATGTTGGCTCTCCTTAATTAGCTTAAACCTCTCCAAGTGCCCATTAATTTTTTCCTTGATTATTGTTTCTAAAACTTTACCCACCACTGATGTTAAACTGACCGGCCTGTAGTTACTAGAATTGTCCTTACACCCTTTCTTGAACAATGGTGTCACATTTGCCAGTTTCCAATCCTCAGGCACCTCCCCCTCATCTAGGGAAGATTGGAAAATTATGGCAAGCCCTTCCGCTATCTCCTCCCCCAATTCCCTTAGCAACCTGGGATGCAAGCCATCTGGACCAGGCGACTTATCCACTCTAAGCATATCCAGCCTTTCTAGTACATCCTGTCTATCAATTTTCACCCCTTCCATTGCTTCTATCTATTCCACTTCTACCGATATTTTGTCAGCATCCATCTCCTTAGTAAACACCGATACAAAGTACTCATTGAGTATTCTAGCCTTGCCCTGCGCCTCTAAGCATATAACACCTGCTTTGTCCCTGATAGGCCCCACCCCGCCTCTTACTACCCGCTTTCTGTTTACATGCCGGTAGAAGATTTTTGGGTTCCCTTTTATGTTAACTGCCATTCTACTCTCATATTCTCTCTTTGCCAATCTTATTTTCATCTTCACTTCCCCTCTCAACTTATTGTATTTGGTCTGGTTCTCCCTTGAAGAATTCACCTGACATGCATCATACACCATCTTTTTTTTTCATCATCTTCTCTATCTCCCTCGTCATCCAAGGAGCCCTTGCTTTGGTTCCCTTACTCTTCCCTCTTGTTGGAATGTACCTAGCCTATACTTAGTACATCTCCTCCTTAAAGATTACCCATTGTTCCGTTACAGTTTTTCCTGTCAGTCTTTGGTTCCATTTTACCCTGGCTAGATCCTTTTGCATCCCATTGAAGTTAGCCCTATTCCAGTTTAGAAGTTCCACACTAGATTGTTCCTTGCTCCTCTCCATTGCTAATCTAAATCTTATGATACGATGATTACTCGTTCCCAAGTGTTCTCCCACAGACACTTGGTTGACTTGGCCCACCTCATTCCCCAGCACCAGATCCAGCAAAGCCTCCTTCCTAGTTGGGCCAAGAACATACTGGTCAAGGAAATTCTCCTGAACACATTTCAGAAATTCCTCCCCCTACTTTCCCTTTACCCTAGCATTATCCTAATCGATATTCGGGTAATTAAAGTCCCCCAATTTCACCACTCTATAGGTCTTGTATATCTCTGCGAGTTCCCTGCAGATTTGCTCCTCTCCCTTCCTCTCATTATTTGGGGGCCGATAGAATACCCCCATAGCGTGATCATACCCTTTTTGCTCCTCAACTCTAACCAAATGGATTTTGTCCTTGTCCCCTCAAGAATATCCTCCCTTTCCAACACTACAATGTCTTCCTTAATCAGCACTGTCACCCACCTCCCTTTTTTCCTTCCCTATCTTTTCTGAACACCTTGTACCCTTGAATATTAAGTGCCCAGTCCTCACCGCTTTTAAGCCACGTTTCCGTTATTGCCACATCATATTGCCATATGGCTAATTGTGCTTATTCACCACACTTTGTGCGTTTACGTACATGCATTCTAAACCCAGTTTTGAATTTTTCGTAGTCTTTCTTAATCTGCTCCTCTCTAATGTGGTACTACTACCGCCTCTAATACTACTTTCTTCTCTAGTACTATCCAACACACTCACTCTTTCATGCAACTTATTCCTCTTTTCTACTCCTATATGCTGGTGCCCATCCCCCTGCCAAGCTAATTTAAACCCTCCCCAACAGCACCAGCAAACCTCCCCGCGAGACCTTCCGCCAATGGGAACAGTCTCTCCTGATTTACTCTCTCAAAACCCCTCACGATTTTGAACAACTTTATCAAATCTCCTCTGAACCTTCTCTGCTCTAAGGAGAACAATCCCAGCTTCTCCAGTCTCTCTACGTAACTGAAGTCCCTCATCCCTGGAACCATTCTAGTAAATCTCCTCTGCACCCTCTCCAAGGCCTTGACATCCTTCCTAAATTACGGTGCCCAGAATTGAACACAATACTCCTGCTGAGGTCTAACCAGTTTTATAAAAATGAGATGTCGCACAACACCAGGTTATAGTCCAACAGATTTATTTAAAATTACAAGCTTTCGGAGCTGTCGCCCCTTCGTCAGGCAAAGTTACTGTGAGAGAATCTATCAGAATTCACAGAATATAAAAACACAGAGAAAATGCATAGATTAAATCTTTCCCTACATCAAAGACACACTAAGAGCACAGCCAAGACAATGTGATGTGTCCCAGGGGGTCCAACGCGTCAGAACACCTGCTGGCTGCATATCCTCTCCATTTTTTGTGTTTGTTTCTTGTGTTTGTTTGTTTTTTTTTAAAACTGGAAAGACCGGCAACGATGTCAAGTCACGTTCTATAGCATGACATGAACCCGATGTCCCGATTGAGGCCGTCCTCATGAGTGCGGAACTTGGCTATCAGTTTCTGCTCGATGATTTTGCGTTGTTGTGTATCACGAAGGCCGCCTTGGAGAACGCTAACCCGCAGATCCGAGGCTGAATGTCCTTGACTGCTGAAGTGTTCCACGATTGGGAGGCAACCATCCAGCTTGGCGATTGTTGCGCGGTGTCCGTTCATACGTTGTCTCAGTGTCTGCATGGTCTCGCCGATGTACCATGCTCTGGGGCATCCTTTACTGCAACGTATCAGGTAGACAACGTTGGCCGAGTCACATGAGTATGTACCATGTACCTGGTGGGTAGTGTCCTCACGTGTGATGACGGTATCTGTGTTCATGATCTGGCATGTCTTGCAGAGGTTGCCGTGGCAGGGTTGTGTGGTGTCGTGGTCGCTGTTCTCCTGACAGCTGGGTAATTTGCTGCGAACGATGGTACTTTTGAGGTTAGGCGGCTGCTTGAAGGCGAGTAGTGGAGGCGTGGGGATGGCCTTAGTAAGGTGTTCGTCGTCATCGATGACATGTTGAAGGCTGCGAAGAACATGGCGTAGTTTCTCCGCTCCAGGGAAGTACTGGACGACGTAGGGTACTCTGTTGGTTGTGTCCCGTGTTCGTCTTCTGAGGAGGTCTGTGCGGTTTTTCGCTGTGGCCCGTCGGAACTGTCGATCGACGAGTCGAGCGTCATATCCCGTTCTTACGAGGGCGTCTTTCAGTGTCCGTAGGTGTCCATCGCGTTCCTCCTCGTCTGAGCAGATCCTGTGTATTCGCAGGGCTTGTCCATAGGGGATGGCTTCTTTAACGTGGTTAGGGTGAAAGCTGGTGAAGTGGAGCATCGTGAGGTTGTCCGTGGGCTTGCGGTAGAGTGAAGTGCTGAGGCGTCCATCTTTGATAAGTTTTATAAAGGTTTAGCAAAGCTTCCTGGCTTTTGTACTCAATGCCTCTATTTATAAAGCCCAGGATCCCATATGCTTTATTAACTGCTTTGTTAACCTGTCCTGCCACCTTCAAAGATGCGTGCACAAACACCCCCAGGTCTCTCTGTTCTTGCACCCCATTTAAAATTGTACCATTTAGTTTATATTGCCTCTCCTCATTCTGCCTACCAAAATGTATCATTTCACACTTCTCTGCGTTAATTTTCATCTGCCACGTGTCTGCCCATTTCACCAGTCTATCCATGTCCTCCTGAAGTCTGCCACTATCCTCCTCATTGTTTAGTGCATTTCCGAGATTTGTGACACCTGCAAACTTTGAAATTTTGCCCTGTATACCCAAGTCCTGGTCATTAATTTATATCAAAAAGAGCAGTGGTCCTAATACCGACCCCTGGGGAACACCACTCTATACTTCCCTCGTTGGGCTGGAAACACACTGATCAAGAAAGTTCTCTTGTACACGTTCCAAGAATTCCTCCCTCTCATTGCCCTTTACACTGTTACGGTCCCAGTCTATATTTGGATAATTGAAGTCCCCCATTATCACTACTCTATAGTTCTTGCATCTTTCTGTAATTTGCCTGAAAATTTGCTCCTCTATCTCCTTCCCACTATTTGGTGCCCTATAGTATACACCCAGTAGCTTAACAGCTTCTCTATTGTTCCTTAACTCTAACCAAATAGACTCTGTCTTTGACCCTCAACTACATCATCTCTTTCCGGGAGTGCTATAATAGTTTCTTTGATCAATACTGCCACCCCCCTTGTTTTTTGCCTTCCCTATCTTTCCTGAATACCTTGTTGTCAGGAATATTAAGTGGCCATTCCTCCACTTCTTTCAGACAGGTCCTTGTTATTGTCACTATATCATAGTCCCGTGTGGTGATTTGTGCCTGCAGCTCACCAACCTTATTCAACAGGCGACGTGCATTTATGCACTTGCATTCCAAACCCATCTTAGACTGCTTCGCATTTGCCCTCCTATTTCTGAACTATTCTTTACTCTAGTGCTATTTCCTCTCCCAATCCTCTGTGCACCTTGTTTCTTCTCGCTAATGTTTCATCCTGGTGCCCCTCCCCCTGCCAAATTAGTTTAAACCCTCCCCCACAGCACTAGTTAACCTTCTTGTGAGGACATTGGTCCCAGCTCTGTGGAGGTGCAACCTGTGTACCTTGACCAGTTCGCTCCTGCCTCAGAACTGGTCCCAATGCCCCTGGAATCTGAAGCCCTCCCTCCTGCACCATGTCTCCACCCATGCGTTAACCTGTCATTGCCTACTATTTCTATATGCACTAGCGCGTAGCACTGGGAGAAATCCAGAGATTACCTTTGAGGTCTTGTTTTTTAACTTCCTCCCGAGCTCCTGAAACTCTGACTGCAGGACCACAACCCCTCTCCTTCTTATGTCATTGGTTCCTACATGGACCACGACTTCTGGCTGTTCTGCACATTCTCCATGATGTCCCTTACACTGGCATCAGGGAGGCAACATACCATGCGAGACTCACGTCAGCGGTTACAGAAACCCCTGTCTATCGAATCCCCGATAACCACTGCATTTCTACACTTTGCTGTACCCCGTTGTGCAGTCCTTTGTCTCACGGTGCCAGGCTCCGGACTGCGCTCCTTTGATATGTCGTCGCCCTCAGTACTGAAAACTGGTTAGTGAGCACCACGCTCCTGGAGCATTCCAGCATTGCCTGCCTCTTCCTACCCTGTCGGATGGCCACCCACCCACTTACTGTCCTGAGCTTTCTGTGGCTGCAGGGCGACCACCTCCTGGAACCTATGATCCAGGCAATTCTCAGCCTCCCGTCTGCCCTGCAGTGATTCCAGCCGCTCCTCAAGCTCAGAAACTTGAGTTTGAGCAACTGGAGGCATTTCCTGCACACATTGTTATCCAGGACACATGAAGCGTCCTGGAGTTCCCACATGGCACAGGAATTGCAGGCAACTGTAGAATTCGCAATATATCGCGATTTTATAAATAAGGAGAAAACACATAGTTTCGTTCAAACAGCTTTATTTCAGCAGAATGCTGTCAGGTTTTCAAAGTGGACACAAGCAGCCTGTAAAATGGCCACCACGCCTCGTGGCAGAACATTCTAGACTTTTCGATAAGCAGACAAGATGGCGTTCCAATAAACATTTGTGCGAGATCGATCAAGATTCAGCACATTTGAGATAAATACACGAGACATTATGGGTTTGCAGTATACACATAAATACTGAAATCGGTCTCCCAGGTGCGAATAAGGGCTATTGTACCAAGCGATCAAGAACCCATCCAAAGACATTAATATGCAAAATCCCCACGACTCTACGATGAGAGAGCCGTTTGCGGGTAGTTACAGAAAATATTTGGAAGCCCCAAAACCCCTCCAGGGAGAATACTGACCGGTTACACATTGGGAAAAGTATTAACAGGTACTCAGACAGTTACAAGTATCACCGAAACCCATTAAAACGGAGATCACCCTATACAAGAAGTTTGAGCGCCAAAACCCTAACAAAAGAAAAGACATTAAGGTTGGGCGGGAAAAGAAGAGTTTCAGCACTATAACTGTAAGCTACAACCGTCCATCTCTCTCTTATTCTCCTGCCTCTTGCCGCTTGCATCGTGCCTCTGCCTCTTGCAGCTCTTGCTGTTTGACTTGCTGAAAGACTGTTGAACTTTCTGATCCGCCAGGATCAGCCTCGTGGCTTGCCGCGAAGATCTGTGTGGAACTGAGCTGTGAAGCCTTGAAACGGGCACACCATCCCGAGAAGTCGGTAAACGGTGTTGGAACCAAAGGCCCGAGATGAGATGAGAAGAGAAGAAGACGACCATACGTATCGCCACGGTCAGTAAGCCCCGACCGCGCCTGTAGATCGAATAGACACTTTCCTTGCCCAGGAAGACTATCTTTTGAGTTCTACAGAACTGGCATCGGAAGACTATTCTTCGAATTTTATCGCACCAGGGCGAGGGCACAGGAAGACTCTTTTTTTGAGTAGTGTCGGAACTCCGAGGATAACACAGATCTTCATGACAGCAGACGGTCCAGCCTGCTAGCCGGTGCAGAAACGAGTAAACAAGTGGGGTACAGAGACCCCTGATCAACACGTGGGTGATCAGGTGCTGCGGTAAAAACATCCGAGCAGAGTTTTCGGAATTCTCCGAGTTATCACAAGTGGTGAGGATGAGTCTCGATCCTACAAATCTAGTTTAGAGCAGGTATTGATAGGGGAGGGTTTAAGTTTTAAGGATAACTGTAATGTGCGCCCCCATTTACGATGTGTCGTTCGTTCCTCGTTTCCCTGAAATTAGTTACATAACTGCGTGTAAGATTGTACTGTCATTAATCTGTGCTTATGACATGTATTTCGTAATCTTGAATAATATGCAATAAAGATTTTCCATTTCGTACCATTCAACCGGGTCTACCTGAGTTTTCTCTCCATTATTGCTCTCGCACCTAAGTCCAGTGTCAGAACCGTAAGGGCGAGTGGGTCGAACCACTCACAGGTGTCTAGTGCTCCCAGACTGGCTGGAGACCAGAACAGGCAACAAGGCCTAACCTCGCACTAGCACCCAGGCTGAGCACAGAGCCACACGGGTCAAAAATCCTTACACAGCGGGCCTCAGCTGTCCCTCCATTCTAATTCGAGTCTAATTATATTATATATTTGCCTCTTACAGTATATGTTTTATCTTAGTTCCCCTTTAACTCCTATTATTATTTCTTTATTTAATATTTAAATTTACCAGATTCTTATTTAAATTAATTTTGGATCAGTTTAGTGTTAGTATCCCCGACTTAGTTTATTTTATTCCCCCTTAGATACTTAACCTAGGAACGTAGGAACAGGAGGAGGCCATTCAGCCCCTCGAGCCTGTTCCGCCATTCAATGAGAGCATGGCTGATCTGTGACCTAACTCCATATACCCGCCTTTGCCCCATATCCCTTAATACCTTTGGTTAACAAAAAGCTATCAATCTCAGATTTAAAATTAACAATTGATCTAGCATCAATTGTCGTTTGTGGAAGAGAGTTCCAAACTTCTACCACCCTTTGTGTGTAGAAGTGTTTCCTAATTTCACTCCTGAAAGGTCTGGCTCTAATTTTTAGACTATGCCCCCTCGTCCTAGAATCCCCAACCAGCGGAAATAGTTTCTCTCTATCTACCCTATCTGTTCCCCTTAATATCCTGAAAACTTTGATCAAATCACCCCTTAACCTTCTAAATTCCAGGGAATACAACCCTAATTTGTGTAATCTCTCCTCGTAACTTAACCCTTAGAGTCCGGGTATCATTCTGGTAAACCTACGCTGCACTCCCTCCAAGGCCAATATATCCTTCCTAAGGTGTGCTGCCCAGAACTGCTCTCAGTACTCCAGGTGTGGTCTAACCAGGGTTTTGTATAGCTGTAACCTAAATACTTACTTGTTTATTAGTTCGCAATACATTCTTTCTAGAACTAATAGAGTCACTAGAGGTCTAGATTATAATTAGTAAATAGATTTAGCTTGATTTCAAATCAATTAGTAATTATTCATTTCGACAATTATTACTTAATTATTCCTTTATTTATTTACCCATTATTAAGATAGTTATTTCTCAATCAATGCTAACAAACTACAATTAATATTATAGTTATTTTTTAATTATTCTCGGGATGTGGGCGTCGCTGGCAAGGCCGGCATTTATGTCCCATCCCTAATTGCCCTTGAGTGTAAACTAATTGAGATACTTCGGCTTTCACCGGCTCCTCCGCTACTTCCACTCTGACTCTCCCGACTCTCCCGACCCTCTTCCGACCCTCTCCTGACCCTCTCCCAACTCTCCCGACCCTCTCCCGACTCTCCCGACCCTCTCCTGACTCTCCCGACTCTCTCCCGACCCTCTCCTGACTCTCCCGACCCTCCCGACTCTCTCCCGACCCTCTCCTGACTCTCCCGACCCTCTCCTGACTCTCCCGACCCTCTCCCAACTCTCCCGACCCTCTCCCGACTCTCCCGACCCTCTCCCAACTCTCCCGACCCTCTCCCGACTCTCCTGACCCTCTCCCGACCCTCTCCCAACCCTCTCCCGACCCTCTCCTCCGACTCTCCTGAACCTCTCCTGAATCTCCCGACCCACACCCGACTTTCCTGACCCTCTCCCGACCCTCCCGACCCTATCCCAACCCTCTCACGACCCTCTCCAGACCCTCTCCTGCCTCTCCCGACTTTCCTGACCCTCTCCCGACCCTCCCGACCCTCTGCTGACTCTCCCGACCCTCTCCTGACTCTCCCGACCCTCTCCTGACTCTCCCGACCCTCTCCTGACCCTCTCCCGACCCTCCCGACCCTCTCCCGACCCTCTCCTGACTCTCCCGACCCTCTCCCGAATCTCCCGACCCTCTTGTCTGTGACTAGTTGTTAATCTCTAATGGCTACTTTAACAGGGCCATCCCAGAACATGTTTAAGTAGAAGGTATCCAGTATCCCCTGATCCTGAAGTCTATGCAGTGTTCCCTGCTCCTGGTCACTGTCCAGGGTTCCTGCTTCAGGTAATTATGCATTACCCTGCAGTACTGAGGGAGATGCCGTCTTTTGAATGAGACTTTAAATTGAGGCCCCGTCTGCCCTCTCGGGTGGATGTAAAAGGTGGTGCTATTTGAAGAAGAGCAGGCGAGTTATCCCCGGTGTCCTGGCAAATATTTATCCCTCAACCAAATCCACCAAAACAGATTATCTGGTCATTATCACATTGCTGTTTGTGGGAGCTTGCTGTGCGCAAATTCACTGCTGCATTTCCTACATTACAACAGTGACTACACTTCAAAAAGTACTTCATTGGCTGTGAAGCGCTTTGGGATGTCCTGAGGATGTGAAAGACGCTATGGAAATAGAAGTTATTTCTTTCAAATTATCTACTAAACTTTAATATGGTTCAGCTATTAGAGCTGTTTCTCGCTTCAGTTGCATAGCACACAGAAACGTGAGGTATTGTAATGGTTAAGCCCTCTTAAGCCTGGCTGGAAAGAAATGTATGCAGTGCTTGTTCTAATGCACCTTGCTGTGGGTGTAAGAACTGTTATCACAACAGAGAGCGACCCTGAACGAGTTGCACCGCTACAAGACCAATAGTAAAAGATTTGAGCCGCAAGTGAGCTGGCGAGGGATTTAGGCAAGAATTTCCTGGGTCAACTCATTTGTTTATCCATTGGAGTCGTGATTGACGTAAAATGGGTGTAATCTGTTGTAACATGGAAATTAGAGTGTAGTCTAAAGCAGGTGAGGGAAGAACAGGGCTGGCGTCACTCACTTGACTCTCAGATAACTTCACTGCCCCTCTCATCCATCTGTTTTTGCCACTTTTCAAGAATGTCCACTATTGCAGCTGGCACATTCAGCCAACCAGGCAAGGCATGGCGCACAGGCACAGAACACGATGCCACAATATCTGAGCTGATCTGTGAACCCTCCTCGAGGAAACTAACATCAGGAGACTCGTGGTGTCCGTGGCAGAAAACTTGGCAGAAATGTTACTCGTGCCACTTAGAGAGAGGTGGCACTGACATAGAGTCCCAATCCCCTCACCCCAGGACAGGGCACTGAGCACCAACTCTCTCACTCCAGAGCTGGGCAGGCAAGGTAACACACCAGCCACTCTCCCCTTTCTTTTGCGGCCACACAGGGCACCAGTTCACTCTTCACCTTCTAAAAGGAACAAGAATATAACTAACCCTTTGCCATGGACTCTGACTAAGGGAACATTAACTCAGGATCTTGTACTGTGGCTGCCCATCTCCCTTAACAGAAATGACATACCTGCACAACCAGAGTACACAGATTTAAGATAATTGGCAAAAGAACCAGAGGGGAGATGAGGAGAATTTTTTTTTACACAGCGAGTTGTTGTGATCTGGAACGCGCTGCCTGAAAGGGCGGTGGAAGCAGATTCAATAATAACTTTCAAAAGGAAATTGGATAAATACTTGAAAAGGAAAACTTTGCAGGGCTCTGGGGAAAGAGCAGGGGGGAGTGGGACTAATTGGAGAGCTCTTTCAAAGAGCCGGCACAGGCACGATGGGTCGAATGGCCTCCTTCTGTGCTGTATCATTCTGTGATTCTAAAATGCATCCAGGAACCAGTCTCTACCTCGGATGGGAGCAAAGACTGCAGCTCTGCTGACAATAGGGTAGGGGGTAGAGAACAGCCTACATACCTCCTCCCAGACCATGGCACTCATGACACAGGCTGCTGGCTCTCACCGCTTTCAGGATCTGCTCTTCAAGAACAATATCACACTAGAATCTATTAAAGAGGTCAGTTTGTGAGACACCGAGTTCATCGTAGAGTCTACTGGGTAAATGGGCTAGTGTGTGACCCAGCTGTCCCAGGTTTGACTCCTGCTCTGCTCAGTGTTTGCCAATCTCATCCCGACCAGCAGTCAAGACAGGCGGCTAGGAGACCCAGGCTGGGCAGGCAATCTTAAAAAATTCAACCAAGGCTCCCGTACCTGATCGCTACTCAATCATCCCCGTTGGAAGATGCCCAGATTTCAGCGGAAGATAGGATCAGGATTGGCTGTTAAGTCTCCCATGATGGAACAACCCATCAACAACCATTCCCTACATCACAACAGTGACTACGCTTCAAAAGTACTTCAGTGGCTGTAAAGCGCTTTAGGAGGTCCTGAGGCCGTGAAATGAGCTTTGTAAATGCAAGTTCTTTCTTTCTTTCTTTATTGCCAAGGCTTACACCTTTAAGAATGCCCTTTAGGGAAGGAAACCTGCCGTCCTTACCCGGTCTGGGCCGATATATGTGACTCCAGTCCCGCACCAACGTGGTTGACTCTGAACTGCCCTGTGAAGTGGTCTAGCGAGACATTCAGTCGTGTCAAAACCACTACCAGCGGTTCAAGTAGAAGACTCACCACCATCTTCTCAGGGCAACTAGGGCTGGGCAATAAATGCCGGCCTTGCCAGCAACGCCCACATCCCGTGAACAATGGCTACTTGTGTGAGGTCTGTTGGTGCTTGTGGCACAATGACTCATCTGCTCAGGATAAGGTGGGAGGACATTTATTTGCAGACGTAAGGTGGTTTTTCAAAGAAAGAAAGGGAAGCTGCTCACCCCCAGATACAGCTAGCGATGTGAGTCGGTGGGTAAACAGCATTACGGCAAATGTATAGCAAAAAAATAACGCTGTAGTTTGTGTGTCAGGTATGTATTGTTGCTGGAGGCAGAATTAGTCATGTAAGTCAGACAGAGCATCTGCCTGTCTGGAGGGAAAGACGTTTTACATACCCAGCCATGGGACAGAATGAAAAATAGTTCCAATGGATGACCTTTGACTTATTTAGCAAATGTGGAAAATTCCTATTTTAGTGCAGGTTTTACAGCAGATATATAGCAGGCATCCTTAAAGGGGAATGCGATGTGCCTGCAGTTGTTTTATAGTCTCCTATTTGGATTATATATCCGTACTCACTTATTAAATGTCCACTAACTTGCTCAAATGTGTGAGTCTAGAGAACGAATTTCTGCAAAGCTGCTCGACTCCCTTAACATTCACACCTGCTCATTCCAGCAGCGATCACTAGTAATGATCCAGGGCACCAAACCCGCCTGATCACCTCCTTGCCCCCAGCCCAGACGCCACCCTGCCTGAAGATAGTTAACTCAGCACAGAGCCGAGATGCAAGCTCGACCTTGTAATCTGGGCAGTGCACTTATACACCGAGACATCACTGGCACTAATCTGCAGGGCCCAAGCCACCACCCAGGTCTGGACCCCTGGTGGGTCCCACATCTACCATTCAGCAAGCCCGTACTGATGTCCTCACCCAGGATACTGACCCGTACTGATGTCCTCACTCAGGATACTGACCCGTACTGATGTCCTCACCCAGGATACTGACCCGTACTGATGTCCTCACCCAGGATACTGGCTCGTACTGATGTCCTCACCCAGGATACTGACCCGTACTGATGTCCTCACCCAGGATACTGACCCGTACTGATGTCCTCACCCAGGATACTGACCCGTACTGATGTCCTCACCCAGGATACTGACCCGTACTGATGTCCTCACCCAGGATACTGACCCGTACTGATGTCCTCACCCAGGATACTGGCTCGTACTGATGTCCTCACCCAGGATACTGGCTCGTACTGATGTCCTCACCAGGATACTGACCCGTACTGATGCTCCGCCAGGTTGGGACCGAGGAAACACCTAGCCTCGAATTCCACCCTTGGCCATGTCCTCTCTTGCACCAGTGTCCTTGTTTGTGGCCGGCCCACTGGATTGCAGCGGGGAGGATGAGACCCAGCGTATCCAGGGCCCTGTCGAAGTTAGGAGTCTTCCAACGGATTCCCCTGGGCTAATGGCAGGAGCACGCTGGAAGAGATGCAGATTTTTAGTCCCAATGTGATTGAGCATCTCAAGGTGGAGTCATTAAGAGTCAACTATGTAGTTTGGGACTGGCATGTAGGTTGGACTGGGCAGGTGTGACAGGCACTAAAGGGCATTAGTGAATCTGTTGGGTTTTTACAACAATCTGACATCTTTCTTGGTCATTTTTCTGGTGCCAGCCGCAAATTGTTAGGGGGTTGGGTCATCTGCCATCTCAGCCCTCCGCTCACCAACACTCTGAAACCCCTCTACTCTCAGCCCCCTCCCCTAACCTGAATCCATCGCTGCTTGCTGTCTGATTGTTGTTTTATGATTCGTGAGGTTCCACCATGTTTAAATGCATTCTCCAAACGAAAATTGATATTTGAATCATTGTTATAAATGTTTAATCTTTCTTTGCCCCCATGAATGGTTGTTCTGTGTTAACGGGATCCCTTTAATTCAGGGCCCCTCACAATGGCTGGCAAATGCGGAGAGTCACACATCATTTATTTATTTTTTGGGGTATTTTTAGCGAAGCCATTTCGAGGTTAGGGTTTGTTTTCAGTAAATCCCAGATGTCAAATATTAGCAGAACAAACAACATTCTCAGCATTGTAACCTGGAGCCCGCTGCTAATCATTTCAGCCCCTTCACCTGCCACTGGCGTCGGTGTAAACTGTAAGGCCTCGAAATTCGTTCACGCTGGCCGCTGTCATGAACTGGGCGCAGAGAATGATCCCAGGCCCAAGGCACACCTGTTATTGGGCCTCGGACTTCATTATCATTGAGCTAATGATCCATGGACAGTTAATGGGCGGCCCCAGGCAGCTCGAGGTTCAGCCGCAATATTTCCAGCATTGTCCTTAAAGGGGGACTGGGAGAGGGGAGCAACCGCGAAGGGGGGGCTAATCAGAAAGAGGGAGGGCACCGGAAACAAGGGTAATCGGGAAGAGGAGCAATCAGGAGGGAGGATAGCGGTGGAGATCGGAGAGACGGGGGCTGGGGGCGGGCGGGGTGGGTGGGAGAGGTCAGAGGGTGGGATGAGCGGTTTTAATGTGTGGTCGGTAGTATTCTTAACAAACTTACCGGGTTGGTGGCGGCTGCCAGCGGCCCCTTTAAGGATTGGCCATTAGGCCGCATGCACACCTGGATTTCCTGAATACAGCCAGCCCTCAGGGCAAAGCAATGTGGCAGAGGGGGGCCTCAAACAGGCGCTAGGCCCTTGATTTGCATATTTTATGCAAATTCGACGATTATTTTTGCCTACAGCAATATGGTGGGCACCGCACTTCCAGCTCATAATGAGCGTGCGCTTCCTGCCCGCCATATTGGAGAATCAGGCACCCATTTAGCGCCTGAATTTCTAGGTCTAAGCATCTTAGAACGCTGCTTTTGCACAGTACTGAAAATGTTCTGTCATTTTGCACTAAAGCCACATCTAAAGTTTGAATCAATGCTTCCATCAATTCTCAGATATCTCAAGTTTCTGATACTAACAGGTCTTGGTGTTCTTTCGGATAAGACGTTAAACCGAGGCCCCGTCTGCTCTCTCAGGTGGACTTAAAAGATCCCATGGCACTATTTCGAAGAAGAGCAGGGGAGTTCTCCCCGGTGTCCTGGGGCCAATATTTATCCCTCAACCAACATCACTAAAACAGATTATCTGGTCATTATCATATTGCTGTTTGTGGGAGCTTGTTGTGCGCAAATTGGTTGCCGCGTTTCCCACATTACAACAGTGACCACACTTCAAAAAGTACTTCATTGGCTGTAAAGCGCTTTGGGGCATCCTGAGGTCATGAAAGGCGCTGTAGAAATGCAAGTCTTTCTTTCTTTCTCTCTTTCTTCGGATTTATCTGCTATTGAGGTAACAGTGCTAAGAATAGCCCTTTCCAAACCTCCAGGCCCACAAAATGCAAACAGGACCAACCAGTGAATATAAGAACAGAAGAAATAGGAGCAGGAGTAGGCCACACGGCCCCTCGAGCCTGCTCCGCCATTCAATAAGATCATGGCTGATCTTCTACCTCATCTCCACTTTCCCACCCGATCCCCATATCCCTTGGTTTCCTTACTATCCAAAAATCTATCGATCTCAGCCTTGAATATACTCAACGACTGAGCCTCCACAGCCCTCTGGGGTAGAGAGTTCCAAAGATTCACCACCCTCTGAGTGAAGAAATTTCTCCTCATCTCAGTCCTAAATGGCCAACCCCTTATTCTGAGACTGTGGCCCCTGGTTCTAGACTCCCCAGCCAGGGGGAACAACCTCCCTGCATCTAGCCTGTCAAGCCCTGTAAGAATTTTGTATGTTTCAATGAGATCACCTCTCATTCTTTTAAACTCTAGGGAATATAGGCCTAGTCTACTCAATCTCTCCTCATAGGGCAATCCCCCCATCCCAGGAATCAGTCTGGTGAACTTTCATTGCACTCCCTCTAAGGCAAGTATATTTTTCCTTAGGTAAGGAGACCAAAACTGTACACAATACTCCAGGTGTGGTCTCACCAGGGCCCTATATAATTGCAGTAAGATGTCTTTACTCTTATACTCCAATCCTTTTGTAATAAAGGCCAACATACCATTTGCTTTCCTAATTGCTTGCTGTACCTGCATGTTAACATTCTGTGATTCGTGTACAAGGACACCCAGGTCCCTCTGAACACCAACATCTCTCACCTTTTAAAAAATATTCTGCTTTTCTATTTTTCCTACCAAAATGGAATAACTTCACATTTCTCCACATTATATTCCATCTGCCATATTCTTGCCCACTCACTTAACCGGTCTATATCCTTTTGCAGGTTCTTTGCGTCCTCCTCAGAACTTACTTTCCCACCTAGCTTTGTATCGCCATCAAACTTGGATATATTACATTTGGTCCCTTCATCTAACTCATTGATGTAGATTGTGAATAGCTGAAGCCCAAGCACTGATCCTTGCGGCACCCCACTAGTTACAGCCTGCCAACCAGAAAATGACACATTTATCGCTATTCTCTGTTTTCTGTCCATTGACCAATCCTCTATCCATGTTAATATATTGCCCTCAACCCCATGAGTCCTAATTTTGTGTAGTATCATAGAATTCTAGAATGGTTACAGCACAGAAGGAGGCCATTCGGCCCGTCGAGCCCGTGCCGGCTCTCTGCAAGAGCACTTCAGCTAGTCCCACTCCCCCGCCCTTTCCCCGTAGCCCTGCAAATTTCTTTTCTTCAGATACTTATCCAACTCCTTTTGAAACCCACGATTGAATCTCCACCACCTTTCAGGCAGTGCATTCCAGATCTTAACCACTCGCTACGTCGCCTTTGGTTCTTCTGCCAATCACCTTAAATCTGTGTCCTTTGGTTCTCGACCCTTCTGCCAATGGGAACAGTTTCTCTCTATCTACTCTGTCCAGACCTGTCATGATTTTGAACACCTCTATCAAATCTCCTCTCAATCTTCTCTGCTCCAAGGAGAACAACCCCAGCTTCTCCAGTCTATCAACGTAACTGAAGTCCCACATTCCTGGAATCATTCTCATAAATCTTTTCTGTACCCTCTCTAAGGCCTTCACATCCTTCCTAAAGTGTGGTGCCCAGAATTGGACACAGTACTCCAGTTGGGGCCAAACCAGTGTTTTATAAAGGTTCATCATAACTTCCATGCTTTTGTACTCTATGGGCTCGATTTTGTCATTGGAGCGGGCTGGGGTCGTGTCATCCGCTTTTCGTGTTAGCCACCCGACTCCAATTGGATGTGGGAGAATTATTCGATTTTCCCCTAATTGGGCGATTGAGTTCCAGCATGTGGGAACCCATGACCCAATTAGTGTTTTCAGTCTGAAAGTCGCCTCTGATGATGTCATCATTGCTGCTGCATTTAAGGTCTGCAAAGACTGGGAAGCTTTTGGCCTTTGCTGTGAGAGGGACCTGGAGGCAAAATGAGCAGCAGGAGACCTAAGTCTGCTCCCAGATTTTTTTTCCACCACCACCCCCACCACCACCACCACCACTACTACTCCAGGCTCCAAAGTTCCACACCAATGGTTATGCCTGCTAAAAGTTCCCCCAAAACGATGATTGATCAAATCTCCTTCTTAATGGTGGACCTGCAGCTGATAGTCAGCAATCCAAGTGTGCCAGGTTTCACCGTCGTGTTTCAGAGGAGGCGTGCCTCACGTCGGAAAAGTGTTAAAATCAGAAAGGCCTCTCAAAATGGGATTATAGAGGCAATTAAGTGGTTCTTAAGGGCCTTAAGGGCCTATCCCGCCTCTTGGAGGCGGGACGGAGACGGGATCAGAAACTACGCATTTGGGAAAATTGCTCGGAAGCGGGATGGAGGCGGGGTCGGGCCCGCCCGCCATTTTTTGCAATTTTAACACCCCACACGCCTCCATTCCCGCCTCCTCGGGCCTGGCAAAATCGAGCCCTATACCTCTATTCATGAAGCCCAGGATCCCATAAGCCTTTTTAACTGCTTTCTCAACCTGCCCTGCCACCTTCAACGATTTGTGCACACATACCCCCAGGTCTCTCTGTTCATGCACCCCCTTCAGGATTATACCATTTAGTTTATATTGCCTCTCCTCATTCTTTTTACCAAAATGTATCACTTCAAACTTTTCTGCGCTAAATTTCATCTGCCACATGTCCGCCCATTTCACCAGCCTGTCTATGTCTTCCTGAAGTCTATCATTCTCCTCCTCACTGTTCACTATACTTCCAAGTATTCATCTGCAAATTCTGAAATTGTGCCCTGTACACCCATGTCCAAGTCATTAATATATATCAAGAAAAGCAGTGGTCCTCGAACCGACCCCTGGGGAACACCACTGTATAACTTCCTCCAGTCCGAAAAACAACTGTTCACCACTACTCTCTGTTTCCTATCACTTAGCCAATTCCGTATCCATGTGCTGTACAGCACTGTCCATTTTATTCCATGGGCTTCAACTTTGCCGGTTAGCCTATTATGTGGCACTTTGTCAAACGCCTTTTGGAAGTTCATGTACACTACATCAACTGCATTACCCTCATCAACCCTCTCTGTTCCCTCATCAAAGAACTCAATCAAGTTAGTTAAACATGGTTTGCCTTTAACAAATCCATGCTGGCTTTCCTTAATTAATCCACACTTGTCCAAGTGACTGTTAATTTTGTCCCTGATTACTGATTCTACCGAGGTCAAACTGACTGGCCTGTAGTTGCTGTGATATCTTGAGACACAGCATATATATACAACAGCACAACATGGGTTCCGGTAAGAACTGTACAGCACATGGCTTTATTATTATATACATCAGTAGTCCACAAGGTGGCTCTATTACACTTTTCCCTCCTTATTGAAGAAGTTAATCTTAGCAAATAACTCTTGGTATACATTTCTCAAATGGAACCCATTTTATGTTTCCAAATTCTACTATAGAATTCTGTAACACAAACAAAAGATATGAACTTATTTTCCATATTTACTGATAAAACTTAACCACTGGTTTTCTGTTTCGAAGAGGATACCTTCTTTCTTTAACAGAACTTTCAGATCTTGTTGTAGGACTTTGACTCATTCTAGGTTGAGCCTGCAGAGAATTTTTCTCCAAGGGCTGACCTTCATCTACATTTGGACTCTACACTTTCAGACTGTTTGTCTGCCTGACTCGGGCTCAGACTTAAATTCTGACTTTGTCTTGGACTTGTTTCTGGTACGTCTAATGTAGGATTTGTTACTGGTACTCTGCTTGTAACAAGACTATCTGACTTATCAGAATAAATTGAATCAACTCCTTCCACATCTGTAGGTAAGATATGATCAATGTGAACAAACCTAACCTTTCCATGATCAAACATCTTGACCAAATATGTGTGAGGGCCACATATCTTCACTACTCTTCCTGGTAACCACTTTAACCATTTATGGTGATGGTTCTTCACTCTAACCTGGTTCAACTTCACACTTCTCCCTCTAACTCTACCTTTATCATGACTCTCTTTCTGCCTTGATTGTTTCTCTTCTACGGACTGTGCCAAGTTTGGCTCTAACAACGAGAACCTGGTTTGTGGCTGTCGTTTGAGAAACAACTCTGCTGGTTTTCTACCAGTAGTGGTATGAGGAGTATTCCGATAGGTAATCAGAAAATTTGCCAGTTTGTGGTCCAACGACAACTGACGTTTCTTTGGATTTGGATCCAACAGACACAATTTCTTCTGGGAGGCCATATAAAGAAAACAATCTTCGCAAATTGTCTAGTCTTTTGCTTGTTGTTATTATCCGCATCGGAAACACCTCTACCCACTTCAAATGACTATGTTATCACTATGAACAATTGCTGTCCTTCTAGCTCAGCAAAATCTACATGTAACCTTTGCCACATTCTGGGAGGCCATTTCCATGGCTGTAATGGTACTGATGATGGTTTCTTGCTCACTGATTGACATGTTGTACACTGACTGACTATGTACTCTATCTCTTTATCTAAACCTGACCACCATAAGTAACTGCGTGCAAAGCTCTTGGTCAAGCACATTCCCAAGTGCTGGTCATGAAGATCTCCTAACAATTTAGACCTGAACCTATTTGGGATAACCACTCTTGCTCCCCACATGATACAATCTTTATCCACTGACAATTCATTTCTATGAACGAAGTATGGATGGATATCTTCCTCTGATATCTGGTTTGGCCATCCATTTGCTATGTAATCATACACCTTTGACACAATTGGGTCATGTTTGGTTGCCCAAACAATCTTTTCAGCTATGACTGGCAGCTCATCAATGCATGAGAAATAGAACACTTCTTCCTTATTGGGTGTAACTTGTGATGGAGATGGCAACCTGGACATAGCATCAGCATTACTGTGATCAGCTGATCGTCTGTACTCAATGTCATACGGATATGCTGACAAAATCAAAGCGCATCTTTGCATTCGGGCTGCAGCTAAGGTTGGAACTAGGGATTTTGGATAGAGGGTTGCTGTCAGGGGCTTATGGTCAGTAACTATGGTAAACTTACGACCAAACAAGTATTTGTGAAACTTCTTGACCCCATCACAAAGCTTCCCTTTCAATCTGCACATAATTCTGCTCACTGGCACTGAGAGTGCATGAAGCAAAAGCAATTGGTCTCTCCTCCCCACTATCTAGTACATGAGAGATCACTGCCCCAACTCCGTACGGAGAGGCGTCACACGCTAGCTTGATCTCCCTCTCTACTAACTGGCTTTTACACTCTTTGAATGCTGTGTCGCATTCTTTTGACCACTTCCAAGGGACCTGTTTTCTCAGCAGCTCATTCAGTGGATGTAACAATATAGCCCAGATTGGGAGGAACTTTCTGTAATAATTCAAAAGACCCAAAAATGATCGCAGTTCAGAGACATTCTTGGAGTGGGTGCATTCCTGATTGCATCCAGCATTCCCTTGGTTGGATGTAAACCATCTTTGTATACTCTGTGCCCTAAGTACTGCACTGAGTTTTGAAACAACTCACACTTGTGAGCTGTCACGCATACTCCGTGCTTCTCTAGCTGTTTGAGCACTTCATTCAACACCTCATCATGGATTTGCCTGTTTGGTACTGTAATGAGTAGGTCATCCAAATAACACACTACCCCTTCAATCCCTTGCAAAATTTGGTTCATCACCCCCTGGAATATGTCGGGGGCAGAAGACACTCCAAATGGTAGCCTATTGAACTGATATAGGCCTCGGTGAGTATTTATAGTCAAGCATGATTTGGACTCTTCATCTAACTCAAGTTGTAGGTAGGCGTTTGTTAGATCTAACTTCGAAAAGATCTGGCCACCTGTCAGCATTGTGAACAAATCTTCCACATTTGGCAACGTATTGGGTAGATTACACTCTAGAACCTGGTTTATGGTTACCTTATAATCACCACACAGCCTTACCATACCATCTGACTTAGCCCAATTACTCAGATCTACCTTAGAGATAATGTTCTCAGTTTCTAGTCTTTTGAGTTTTTGCTCAACTTTCTCCTTGAGTGTGTATGGTACGGGACGTGGCTTGCAGTAAACTGGTCTTGCATCCTTCTGCACTCTGACACTCGCCTTGAAGTCTTGGATTGGACTGCCCGTTTCGCTGAACACCTTCGGATACTGCTTGATGACATCATCTTTCGATGCAAATTTCGCTTCCACACGAAAAATCTCATTCCATTCCAGCTTCAGTGATCCCAACCATTTCTACCTAGCAAGGCAGGCTTGTCTCCTGCCACTACTATGAGAGGCAAGCTTTGACACTGATCCTTGTATTTCACTGGTATGGTGACACTTCCTACTACAGGGATTTGCTCTCCTGAGTAGCCTCGCAGCTCTACCTTCGATTTCTCTAGTCGATAATCACGCAACTTGTCGCGATACAGCGATTCCGGTACTACGCTCACGAATGCACCAGTGTCGATTTCCATTGGTATCCTGGTTCCTGCCACATCTACTTGGATGACGTTACCTCGCGAATCGCTGTTAGTTACCTTCGTGCTCCTGATGATGTGAATCTCCAGAAACTCCTTGTCCTGCTGCTTCTCTTCAGCGGTGTGTAGTGTCTGGCGATGTCTAATTCGAGTATTGCCAGTCGGTTTACTCTTCTGTCGGCACGCCTTCACAAGATGCCCAGTTTTCTTGCAGTAGAAACACTCTGCCTTCACATATGGACAGCTTTGAGCGATGTGTTGTCCCAGGCACCGATAGCATGACTTCAATGCACTGTTACCTTGGCCAGTTGCTGAGGCTTTGGGGCCCAACTGCCTTTTACTTTTGGCCTGCAGCCGATTCACCTCGGTTGTCTGACGACTGGAAATGGCGCGGAACTCTCGGGAGTATCGGTCGGCCATACCCATCGACATAGCTGTCTGACAAGCTAAGTCAAAAGTCAAGTTAGGGGTTGTCAACAATTTACTTCTGATACGTTCGTTTTTCAACCCACAAACAAAGCGGTCACACAAAGCTCGGTCCTGAAATTTCCAAAATGACAGTGAATGGATAGCCTTTTTAAAGCTACAATACTCACTGATACCCTCATCATTTAATTGATCGCGTGTTCCAAAACGATAACTTTCAGCAAGTTCCAGGGGCTCAGGACTGTAGTGCTGTTCTAACTTGGTTAGGATCTCCTTCAGTGGCGTGCCCTTCGGTTGGCGGGAACAAGCACATTTTTCAGGGTTTCATACACCTCGGGACCTGCTTCAGTCAAAAAAATAACCCGTTTCATTTCAAAAACCACCCGGTTACAGTTTACATCATCGGGACTTCGACAATACTATTCGCGGTGAAAAACATTTCTAGCCGCTCCACATATGCTCTGAAAGTCTCTCGGTTGCGATGGAACTCAACCAAGCACCCTATTATTCCCATAGGCGCGGCCATCTGGACTCTGGCAATGTTGACAGTTCAGCCACATGTGCTTGAAATTTACCTCGGATTTTTAAGTTTTTCTGCAAAACAAAGAACCTCTAACAGTCCCTCCGTCGGTTGGCAGGATTATCCTCCAACAAAAATTTCAGCTAGGGAATCCGCAATCGCATCCTCATCGCCAATTCTGTGATATCTTGAGACACAGCATATATATACAACAGCACAACATGGCTTCCGAGTAAGAACTGTACTGCACATGGCTTTATTATTATATACATCAGTAGTCCAGGTGGCTCTATTACAGTTGCTGAGTTTATCTTTACACCCTTTTTTGAACAAGGGTGTAACATTTGCAATTCTCCAGTCCTCTGGCACCACTCTTGTATCTAAGGAGGATTGAAATATTATGGCCAGTACCTCCACGATTTCCTCCCTTAATTCTCTCAGCATCCTAGGATGCATCCCATCTGCTCCTGGTGACTTACCTACTTTAAGTACAGCCAGCCTGTCTACTACCTCCTCTTTATCACTTTTTACCCTATCAAGTATCTCCACTACCTCCTCCTTTACTATGTCTATGGCAGCATCCTCTTCCTTGGTGATAATCTCTTGTGTGGCACCTTATCGAATGCTTTTTGAAACTCTAAATACACTACATCCATTGGTTCCCCCTTATCTATCCTGCTTACCTGCTAGTCAGAAAATCTAACAGAATTGTCAAACATAAATTGACAAATGTTTGCTATCAATTCCGATATCGATCACTAAAACAGTAATGCATTAACCATCCATTTTTTATTCTGGTTTATAAACCCTGCCTGGTGTCATTTTAACTCTTTAGGTAGACCAATTTTACATTTATTCCCTCAACAAAATATTTACTAATGCACCATCCCTAAATTGGAATGGAATGCATTTATCGATATGTATTCTGATGGAAACACGCATTCGGATCAATAGTCCATGTTAAAATTAGCGATTGACACTGTTCAGGGACCAGAGATCAGTGAATCGATGCAAACATTAAATGGTTTTCAAAAATTTAATTCCATTTAACAGGAAACGTTCTGGCCAGCTCGTCTGTCGGATGGATCATTATTTTTGCATTAGTTAAATAGATCAGTAAATCTCGGTGGAAAGACATCTTTGTTTAAGTGAAGTCGATCTCGGAGCAATAAGTCACCGTTCTGCCAGGCCCTCAGTGCCGTCCTGGTTCAGTCCAACTGGAAGTGACGATCAAAGCAGCGTCAGTCCAGCAGATTGGACATTGATTTTATAGAGAGGGCCAGAGCTACGATATTGATATTCAGTTAAATTCACGGTGCAGAGGACGTGGTGTAAGTAATGGTCACTCACGCCTTAATTTGCTGGAAATAGTCATGGCAGGTGCCGTAGATGCACCATTACTATGGCGCAAGCTTCCAGCAAGTTCTGGCCCATTGGCCTGGATTTCAGCCTGGAGGCGAGTTCTGTGCGGGGGAACGGTTATGAGGTCGGCAGGGCCCCTTTAAATGAGTTCCCGCCCACAGGCGGCCTGATTGACAGGTTGGAGGCCTATCGGGCGGGTAGCCTGCTTCACAAGTCTAGGAGAGCAGGAAGGTGTATTGGGGTGTGAGAGAGATCGCGGGGGGTCTGGGTCGCGGGGGGTCTGGAACGCGGGGGGTCTGGATCACGGAGGGGTCTGGATCACGGAGGGGTCTGGATCATGGGGGTGTCTGGATCACGGGGGGTCTGGATCACGGAGGGGTCTGGATCACGGGGGGTTTGGATCACGGCGGGTCTGGATCACGGAGGGTCTGGGTCGCGGGGTGTCTGGATCATGGGGGGTCTGGATCACGGCGGGTCTGGGTCGCGGGGGGTTTGGATCACGGGGGGGTCTGGATTACGGGGGGGTCTGGATCACGGGGGGGTCTGGATCACGGCGGGTCTGGATCACGGAGGGTCTGGGTCGCGGGGTGTCTGGATCACGGGGGGTCTGGATCATGGGGGGTCTGGATCACGGGGTGTCTGGGTCGCGGGGGGTCTGGATCACGGGGTGTCTGGGTCGCGGGGGGTCTGGATCACGGGGGGGGTCTGGGTCGCGGGGGGGTCTGGGTCGCGGGGGGTCTGGGTCGCGGGGGGGTCTGGGTCGCGGGGCGTCTGGATCACGGGGGGGGTCTGGGTCGCGGGGGGGGGTCTGGGTCGCGGGGGGGTCTGGGTCGCGGGGGGTCTGGATCACGGGGGGGTCTGGGTCGCGGGGGGTCTGGGTCGCGGGGGGTCTGGATCACGGGGGGGTCTGGATCACGGGGTGTCTGGGTCGCGGGGGGTTTGGATCACGGGGGGGTCTGGATCACGGGGTGTCTGGGTCGCGGGGGGTTTGGATCACGGGGGGTCTGGATCACGGGGTGTCTGGGTCGCGGGGGGTCTGGATCACGGGGTGTCTGGGTCGCGGGGGGGGGGTCTGGGTCGCGGGGGGTCTGGATCACGGGGGGGTCTGGGTCGCGGGGGGTTTGGGTCGCGGGGGGTTTGGATCGTGGTGGGGTCCGGGTCGTGGGGGATCTGGGTCGCGGGGGGGGTCTGGATCATGGGGGGGGGTCTGGATCACGGGGGGTCTGGGTCGCGGGGGGGGTCTGGATCATGGGGGGGGTCTGGATCGCGGGGGGTCTGGGTCGCGGGGGGTCTGGGTCGCGGGGGGTCTGGGTCGCGGGGGGTCTGGGTCGCGGGGGGTCTGGGTCGCGGGGGGGGTCTGGGTCGCGGGGTGTCTGGGTCGCGGGGGGTCTGGGTCGCGGGGGTTTGGATCGTGGTGGGGTCCGGGTCGTGGGGGATCTGGGTCGCGGGAGGAAGGGTTCGACAGTGGTCTGGGGTTCCTGATTGTGGAGGGGGGGGGTCCAATGGTGATCGGTGGGGCAGATGGTGGTCGAGGGCAACAGACAGATGGCGGGAGGGGGTTGGGTTTACTGGATAGCTCACTGAGCCAGGAGGAAACACTCCTGCTCCTCCTGGCACACAAGCAGTCCTGTCTCCCAATTATCTCATGGATTCGGTCCTTCTCGCCTCCTTTAAGCTGCCGAGTTTCCCGAGGCCCGGGAAACCCAGCCGCCTGTGGTTAAAAATAGAATGACTGTTAAGATGAAGGCAGGCGACCTTATTATAATATCTAAATGACTAGCCCGCTTCCCGGTACGGATTGGTCGCTCGCAACTTGACTCGCCTCCGTTAAACAGGAAGTGGATGGGTTCGAGGCGGGTTCGGTTCCTGTTCCAGATTTCTTGCATTTTAACCTCTGACATGACCCCAACCCACCCCATTATGTCCGTGAATCGTTTCCATCGTGACACCTCCCAGCCTCTCTCTGTGAATCTTTCGAATTCTCTGCCCCAGAGGCCTGTGGAGGCTCAGTCGTTGAGTATATTCAAGGCAGAGATCGATAGATTTTTGGATATTAAGGAAATCGAGGGATATGGGGAGCAGGTGGGAAAGTGGAATTGAGGTAGAAGATCAGCCGTGATCTTATTGAATGGCAGAGCAGGCTCGAGGGGCCGAATGGCCGACTCCTGCTCCTATTTCTTATGTTCTTATGTATCAGGCAGTCATGCACTGATCTGCATCAAGTTGTATTTGAAGGCTTGATCTATGAGGCTCAGTATCACACCGACCATCAGAGAACAGAAGCATCTTATTCTTAATCAAGGAATACTGAATAATCCTCCGTATATTGTTGTATAAGACCCGCACAGGAAGCAAGAAATGTAGAATATTAATAAAGAACAAATGCTTGGTGAACAAGGCAAGAACCTGCTAGAATTTGGAGCAGAGAATATTTTGCCACAGGGAGTGGCTGAGGCAGAGACCATCGCATCTATAAAGGGAAATGAGGATAAATATTTGAAGCAGAGGAAGATACAGGGCTATGGGGGGAGAGCAGGGCAGTGGGATTAGTCTGGGATTGATACAGGGCTATGGGGAGAGAGCGGGTCAGTGGGATTAGTTTGGGTTTGTTCTAGCAAAGAGCCAACACAGACATGATGGGCCGAATGGCCTCCTTCTGTGCTATAAGCCTCTATAGACATAATGGGATCAACGTTAACCTTACCTGCGTTGAAGTGAGTGGAGAGTAATATCGGGTGGATTGTAAAACCAGCGTTCTACCCGATCTCGTGAATTTCTCACCCAGAGAGTTGGTTTTAAAATTACCTCTAATAAGTTATTTGACCTTCTGTCACACATTAATAACATCATCAGAGCTTCGCCTAACTGCAGCCTGATAACCCAACACCCTGTCCTTCACAAACGCGATGGATCTTGTGACAGAGCTCCTGTAGTCATTGCCAGTGGGTTAATACCATCCAGCAGGAATTTTATTCAAGTAGAGCGCAGCTCTGTGCCCGTGAATAACGTGGGCTCCTTGGTTGCAGCGATGAGGCACCACAGGGGGTGTGGAGGTGGGGCGCGGTAGGTTGTAACCTCAGTTCTAAAAATGGGCACAGAACAAAAACCTCTCATCGCATTTTTCAATTAATTGGTCAGAATGTGGAGTCCTGGGGTGAGAAATGCTTGAAACGCTGTCGGGAAATGGTTGCTATGATTTTCTACAGTCATTTTACAATCATTATTTTTGACAGTCATTTAAAAGAAATTGTGGTAATTTTTTTTTGACGTTCATTAAGGTGAGCCGTGTCAGTGGAATAGAAATGTTTTTCTTCTACCTTTTTATATCGCGTGTTGCAGCCCAGCTCCTCTGCCCTGCTCCCCACAACTCTGCCTCCAACCCCAAATTCCGCAGAGCTCCCTACTGCCTCAGCGTCACACTTCCATTTCTGACCAAGTGTCAGTTTGGCTCAGTTACTAACACTCTGAGGCAGACGTTTGTTGGTTCCTTCTCCACTCCAGGACTTGAGCACGTTATCCATTGCAGTACTGAGGCAGGTGTTAAAGATCCTGTGGCATTATTTGAAGAAGAACAGGGTAGTCCTCCCGGTGTCCTGGCTAACGTTCCTCCCGCAGCCAACACCATTTCAAACAGATGACACATGTAATTGTTGTTAGTGGGATCTTGCTGTGTGCAGAATGCCCCATCTCATCTACATGTTGCCTCTTGATAACATCCTCTGCAGACATGGGGTCAATTTCACAATGTACGCTGACGACACCCAGCTCTACCCCTCCACCACCTCTCTTGACTTCTCTGCTCCCTCTTTACTGGCATATTGTCCGACATTCAGTCTTGCATGATCCACAGTTTCCTCCAGGTACATTGGGAAGACCAAAGCCATTGTCTTCAGCCCTGGCTACAGCCTCCCTCACCACCGACACCATTTCCCCTCCCTGGCCACTGTCTCATTGAACCAGAGCATTCACAACCTTGGCATCCTATTTAACCCAGCTGAACTTCTGACCCCCCAGCCGTTCCATCACAAAGACTGCCTACTTCCAGCTCCAATAGTAGGAATAAATGGGTCTTTTTCGGGGTGGCAGGCGGTGACTAGTGGGGTACCGCAGGGATCAGTACTTGGGCCCCAGCTATTCACAATATATATATCAATGATTTGGATGAGGGAACCAAATGTAATATTTCCAAGTTTGCTGACGACACAAAACTAGGTGGGATTGTGAGTTGTGAGGAGGATGCAAAGAGGCTTCAAGGCGATTTAGACAAGTTGAGTGAGTGGGCAAATACATGGCAAATGCAGTATAATGTGGATAAATGTAAAGTTATCCACTTCGGTAGGAAAAACAGAAAGGTAGAGTATTATTTAAATGGTGATAGATTGGGAAATGCTGATGTACAAAGGGACCTGGGTGTCCTTGTACACCAGTCACTGAAAGCAAACATGCAGGTGCAGCAAGCAGTTAGGAAGGCAAATGGCCTTCATTGCAAGAGGATTTGAGTACAGGACCAAGGATGTCTTACTACAGTTGTACAGGGCCTTGGTGAGACCACACCTGGAGTACTGTGTGCAGTTTTGGTCTCCTTACCTAAGAAAGGATATACTTGCCATAGAGGGAGTGCAGCGAAGGTTCACCAGACTGATTCCTGGGATGGCAGGACTGTCGTATGAGGAGAGATTGGGTCAACTAGACCTGTATTCACTAGAGTTCAGAAGAATGAGAGGGGATCTCATTGAAACGTATAAAATTCTGACAGGGCTAGACAGACTGGATGCAGGGAGGATGTTTCCCCTGGCTGGGGGGCGTCTAGAACGAGGGGGCATAGTCTCAGGATAAGGGGTCGGCCATTTAGGACTGAGATGAGGAGAAATTTCTTCACTCAGAGGGTGGTGAATCTTTGGAATTCTCTACCCCAGAGGGTTGTAGATGCTCAGTCGTTGAGTATATTCAAGGCTGAGATCGATAGATTTTTGGACTCTAAGGGAATCAAGGGATATGGGGATCGGGCGGGAAAGTGGAGTTGAGGTCGAAGATCAGCCATGATCTTATTGAATGGCGGAGCAGGCTCGAGAAGCTGTAAGGCCTATTCCTGCTCCTAATTCTTATGTTCTTATGTTCTCTTTGACCAAGCTTTTGGTTACCTGTCCTAATATCTCCTTAAGTGGCTCAGTGTCCATTTTTATCTTATACCTCTGTGAGGTCCCTTGGGACATTTTTCTGTGATAAAGGTGTTATAGATGAATGCAAGCTGACTGTTTACATAATAACAGCCACTGTACTTCAAAGTAACTCATTGTATGTGCAGTAAGTGATTGGCTGCGTGCAATGCACTTTGGGAGGTTTGTGATCAATGCAACACTCTTTTTCTCTCCTACCAGCCTCACTTAGTGAGATTTCCAATTTGACCAATTAGTGCCAAATAATGAGCAGGTTTGTGCCGACCTAGAGCTGAGTTGAAACTTCCCGAAAACCATTTCACTTGGGGCCCATACTGTTGAGTAAGAGAGCGAGATCTTTCACCCCATCCATTTAGATTATATTCAACCCAGGTCCCAGTGCTGAAAGGACAGTGTGATGGTGAATAATGTCATACAGTCCTTGTCTGCACATTATAGAAAACTCTCAGTACAAAACGCAAATATTCCTCAATTACCTGAATTTTAATTCCATAGTCAACCAAGCGCCAACCTTGATTGTGAAACAGGAGCACATGTAGAAGCCCAATCAAATTTGTACAATAAGTTTTTGTTCAGTGTTTCTGCTCAGCCTGAATTGCTACATTAATGGGTTTTGGAATGAAAATGTAAAAACTGAAATTGTTCTATCCCTACAGTACATTGGTCCAAATCAAACATTACTGGCTAAAGTAGAATCATAGAATCTTACAGCACAGAAGGAGGCCATTCAGCCCATCGTGTCTGTGCCGGCTCTTTGAAAGAGCTCTCCAATTAGTCCCACTCCCCTGCTCTTTCCCCACAGCCCTGCAAATTTTTCTCCTTCAAGTATTTATCCAATTCCCTTTTGAAAGTTACTATTGAATCTGCATCCACCGCCCTTTCGGGCAGCGCGTTCCAGATCACAACAACTCGCTGCGTAAAAAAAATCTCTTCATCGCTCCCCTGGATTTTTTTGCCAATTATCTTGGAGCATTTCTGGGTTTACCAGAAGTCAGCACATTAGGACTGAGAGTGTTAAAGACGAGTGCTGGGAATTTTCCCCAGGGATCTCCCGATCTGCCATCGTGATTTTGGTGGAAGATCAGTGGAAACCTCGCTTGCGTGTCTATCTGAACTTTCCGTCAATCTTCCACTGAAGTCCCAGCGGCCGATCGGGATAACCCTTGAATAAATTTCCAGTGTAGTTCTCAGAATGATAGCAACTGGAATCAGGAACTACAAACAAATCTGGATCAAAAGCGCATCCTGGAATCTCGGCCAGTGTGATGAGTGGTCAATCCCTGGAATGGCTCCCCTGATAACTCCGTTGGTCAATACAGAGCAACAGTAAGTCATATAAGAACAGAAACTCCCAGGTCCAAAACCGCAGGTGTGCTGAGGTAAGCTTTGGACTTGAGGTACTGGGGCTATTTCCAATGGAGCAGAGAAGGCGAAGAGGAGATTGAATAGAGATTTTTCCAATGATGAAAGGTTTTGATAGATTGAATAGGGAAAGATGATTTCCTCTGGTTGGGGAGTCACTGACGAGGGGTCATCAATTTAAAATCATCGCTGAGAGAATAGGGAGAGAAGTTAGGAGAAATTTCTTTACACAGAGAGTTGTTGGAGCTTGGGATGCTTTGCCACACCTACTCACCTTCTCCCCAATCCCTCAACCCCACCTCCACACCTTCTCCCCATATCCCTGAACCCCACCTACCCACATTCTCCCCAATCCCTCAACCCCACCTCCACACCTTCTCCCCATATCCCTCAACCCCACCTACCCACCTTCTCCCCATAACCCTCAACCCTACCTACACACCTTCTCCCCAATCCCTCAACCCCACCTATCCACCTTCTCCCCAATCCCTCAACCCCACCCATCCACCTTCTCCCCAATCCCTCAACCCCACCCATCCACCTTCTCCCCAATCCCTCAACCCCACCCATCCACCTTCTCCCCATATCCCTCAACCCCACCCATCCACCTTCTCCCCATATCCCTCAACCCGACCCATCCACCTTCTCCCTAATCCCTCAACCCCACCTACCCACCTTCTCCCCACATCCCTCAACCCCACCTACCCACCTTCTCCCCACATCCCTCAACCCCACCTACCCACCTTCTCCCCACATCCCTCAACCCCACCTACCCACCTTCTCCCCACATCCCTCAACCCCACCTACCCACCTTCGCCCCACATCCCTCAACCTCACCATCCCCTCTCAATATTCTCTCTATATTCGGGGGCAGAACCTCACTATTGTGTATAAAGTACAGAAATGGGACCGCTTATCTTTCTCGATATTCAGACTGTTTTTTACCGGCCTGGGTATTTTGACTGCCAATAACAGAGAGAATGTTCCTGATTTGTTGTCAGATAATTGGGCCAGAAATTACTTCAGGATTAATTTCACTGACTGACACAGAGGAATCCCCCAGCCTCTTCATATTACATATCAGGTAATATACTCCCAGCAGTGAGTTACAAAGCGATGCCTTAATCCAGTATTTCCACTGAAGGCAAAGCAGGAAAGTGAATTATTCCCTTAAATTCACTGCTAGACATTTATCGCATTATAAAGTGTTTTGTTAATTTCTTTATAGTACAAGTACAGTGGCTGCAGCAAGAAGGTATGAATGGTTAAGCGGCGAGGAGGTGTGTGAGGTAATGGAAGTCTGGAACTCTCCCCCTCAAACAGCTGTTGAGACTGTTGGGGGGGGCGTCAATTGAAAATTTCAAACTGAGATTGATAGATTTGTGTGAGGTAAGGATATAGAACTAAGGCGGGTAGATGGAATTAAGATACAGATCAGCCATGATCTAATTGAATGGTGGAACAGGTTCGAGGGGCTGAATGGCCTCCTCCTGTTCCTGTATAACAGGCTCGAGGGGCTGAATAGCCTCCTCCTGTTTCTATGTTCCGATGTGTCACCGTGTAAATGGTGCTAATGTAATGCAGTACTTGCAAAACAGGAAAATAAGTACACAATTTACACTAAACAATAATATCGGCAACTTTTTAAAATTCATTCATGGGATGTGAGCGTCGCCAGCAATTATTGTCCATCCCTAATTGCCCTTGAGAAAGTGGTGGTGAGACACCTTATTGACAACTGAGTGTCTTGTTGGGCCATTTCAGAGGGCAGTTAAGAGTCAACCACATTGCTGTGGGTCTGGAGTCACATATAGGCCAGACCAGGTAAGGACGGCAGATTTCCTTCCCTAAAGGACATTAGTGAACTAGATGGGTTTTTACAACAATCCAGTAGTTTCATGGTCACCATTACTGATACTAGCTTTTATTCAAGATTTATTTAATTAACTGAATTTAAATTGAACTCTTGTCTCCAGATCATTAGTCCAGGCCTCTGGATTACCAGTCCAATAATATTACCACAATGCTACCATTCCAGGAGACTGTGATATACAAAAACTCTACCATATAGTATCTGTTTATACATTATACAGCACTGTATATTACACACTGTACGGCACCCTTTGTACTACATACTCTACTGTTTTGAATATATTTAGTGCTTTTAGTACTTCACCACTTAAACTACAACAGATTTTTTTTGTCCAGTTGGTTTTAGAGCAGTAAGAGGTAGAGATGGATAAGCCTTGTGCCCGTATTTCGAGTGTACAATGGGTGCAAACCAGACCAGGCTGCTCTGCACCCAATCTGCACCGGCGATGGTCCCACGGCTGAACTCGTGGGGATCATTTTTTAGGCATCCTGGGCAGATGCCTAAAATAGGCACTGGGCCCTTTAAATATGTTAATGAGAGGCCCACCATTTGTTGAAGGACCCCTGTACAAAATGTGTTCCCGATGAGTAGGGCAGATGTCGGGCTGCTCCTGGGCAGAAATCCTCAACAGCCGTTAACTAAAGGTAAGGCTTTAAAAATATTGCACTGTCGGAGGGGCAGTACTGAGGGAGTGCTGCACTGTCAGAGGGGCAGTACTGAGGCAGCGCCGCACTATCGGAGGGGCAGTACTGAGGGAGCGCTGCACTGTCGGAGGGGCAGTACTGAGGGAGCGCCGCACTGTCGGAGGGGTATTACTGAGGGAGAGCTGCACTGTCGGAGGGGCAGTATTGAGGGAGCGCTGCACTGTCGGAGGGGCAGTACTGAGGGAGTGCTGCACTGTCAGAGGGGCAGTACTGAGGGAGCGCTGCACTGTCGGAGGGGCAGTACTGAGGGAGCGCCGCACTGTCGGAGGGGCAGTACTGAGGGAGTGCTGCACTGTCGGAGGGGCAGTACTGAGGGAGTGCTGCACTGTCAGAGGGGCAGTACTGAGGGAGCGCTGCACTGTCGGAGGGGCAGTACTGAGGGAGCGTTGCACTGTCGGAGGGGCAGTACTGAGGGAGCGTTGCACTGTCGGAGGGGCGGTACTGAGGGAGCGTTGCACTGTCGGAGGGGCAGTACTGAGGGAGAGCTGCACTGTCGGAGGGGCAGTACTGAGGGAGCGTTGCACTGTCGGAGGGGCAGTACTGAGGGAGAGCTGCACTGTCGGAGGGGCAGTACTGAGGGAGTGCTGCACTGTCGGAGGGGCAGTACTGAGGGAGCGTTGCACTGTCGGAGGGGCAGTACTGAGGGAGCGCTGCACTGTCGGAGGGGCGGTCCTTTGGATCACACGTTAAACCGAGGCACCGACTGTCTGTTCAGGTGGATGAAAAAAATATCCCATGGCACTACTGAAAAAGAGATAGGAATTTCTCCTGGTGTCCTGGCCAATATTAATCCCTGAACCAGCACGGTAAAACAGCCTAACTGATTATTCATCTCATTTACTATTTGTGGGATCTTGCTGTGCAAAGATTGGATGCTGTGTTTGCCTGTGAAATAATAGTGACTACACTTCAAAAGTAATTATTGATTGTGAAGCACTCGGAAATAACCTGAGGACAAACTATTCTGTGGGTAACTGCACGTTTCTTCTTTATCTTTCTAATTCCCCGAAGAGTCAGAAGCGCTCTTTTATTGGAATATTAGGACCAATATAAGCAGAGGTTAGAAACACACTCATAACAAATGTTTGTCTTATTAAAAGCACAACTGTACTGGCAGAATGTGTGAATGTCACATGAAACCCATTACAAACTGCACTTTGTCTCCCTAACCACATCACAGTGTGAGTGTTCCACTGGGCTTCCAACCTCATGGGATTAAGTTTCAGAACATCAAAGGCTTTTTGATGTGTGCAAATATACATACAAGTCCAAAGATTACTGTACACACTGTGTCAAAGGGCCCAATTGACTCATGGTTGGTATTGCGGTGATCATGCGCCAACCCCTGTGCTACACACAAGATTGAAAAGAAGATCTCACTCATGGCTGGTACGGTGCGGGTCGAGAGTGTCAAAGTTGTAACTCCAGGGATAAACAGTGCGCAGTAAGTAAGACGTGACAAAGTTCTTCCTCTCTGCTGCAGTGTGTCTCCTGTGTGCCTCAGTGCCAGCTCCTTCACACTGTAAATCAGCAGTCTCACTGATGAAGAGCCCCAATCGCAACGGTATTTTTAGATCCACGCTGAAGAATGCGGAGTGATGGGACGTGAAGCTACACCTGTGATTCTCCACATGGGGATCTCCTGATTTACCTGTTCCATGCACAGTGTAGGAGAATTAACAATATAGGTTTGCCGAAACTTATAGGTCCCGTAGCTGCAACAGAATTCTTTCATTTACTCTATGGATTCTTGGATAGCCTTGCTTCCTAGTGGCATTCCCTGACACTGACCAAAGGAAATGAAACAGCACCAAACTGGTGATAACTGACGGCTCTGAAGACCCAGAGAGGCACAGCAGGATGGAAGCCAAGGGCCAGAGATGGAGGAGTTAGGTTGCATGTGTTGTAGTATGAGAACCATTGTTGGCGATTTAGCACAGACTGATGTACGAGAGCAGAAAGCTGTGTCAGGAATGCACACCAGACAGGATCAGCAGTTATATAAATGGGATCCATCTCCAGAATTAATGTCGCACAGCCCCTGCACAACATTCCTACCATGTGCAACGCACTGTCACTGTTTCACTGTCGATGGTATCTATCTTTACCTACAGCAACTCCTCTAAGTCATTAACCAGGGGGCATAGATTTAAAGTCATTGGTAGAAGGATTAGAGGGGATTTGAGGAGAACTTTTTTCACCCAGAGGGTGGTGGGGGTCTGGAACTCACTGCCTGAAAGGGTGGTAGAGGCAGAAACCCTCATCGCATTTAAAAGTACTTGGATATGCACTTGAAGTGCCGTAACCTACAAGGCTACAGACCAAGAGCTGGAAAGTGGGATTAGGCTGGAGAGCTCTTTTACGGCCGGCACAGACACAATGGGCCGAATGGCCGCCTTCGGTGCCGTAAACTTCTATGATTCTATTAACCACCAATGGGAGAGGGTAAGAAATGGTGACTGTAACTGGGTGGCCAACGCAGAGGCATGTGGTCAGAATGAGAAACTTTCTTCTTCTTCTTCTTCTTCTTAGGCAGTCCCTCGGAACCGAGGATGACTTGCTTCCACATTAAAAATGAGTTCTCAGGTGACTGATGAGTCCAATGTGGGACCTACAGTCTCTGTTACAGGTGGGGCAGACGGTGGTTGAAGGGGCGGGTGGGTGATGTGCTTGGGTTGACGTGCGCTCCTTCCACTGTTTGCGCTTGGCTTCCGCTTGCTCCCGGCGAAGATACTCGAGGTGTTCGGCGCATTCCCGGATGCTTCTCCTCCACTTTGTTCGGTCTTGGGTCAGGGATTCCCAGGTGTCGGTGGGATGTTGCACTTTTTCAAGGAGGCTTGAGGGTGCCCTTGAAGCGTTTCCTCTGCCCACCTGGGGCTCTCTTGCCGTGTCAGAGCTCCGAGTAGAGCGCTTGTTTTGGGAGTCTCGTATCGGGCATGCAGACGATGTGACCCATCCATCGGAGCTGATCGAGCGTGGCCAAAGCTTCGATGCTGGGGATGTTGGCCTGAGCGAGAACTCTGATGTTGGTGCGCCTATCCTGCCAATGAATTTGCAGGATCTTGCAGAGGCAGCGTTGGTGGTACCTCTCCAGTGCTTTGAGGTGCCTGCTGTACATGGTCCATGTCTCTGAGGCATACAGGAGGGCAGGTATTACTACTGCTCTGTAGACCATGAGCTTGGTGCTGGGTTTGAGGTCCTGGTCTTCAAACACTCTCTTCCTCAGGCGACCGAAGGCTGCACTGGCACACTGAAGGCGGTGTTGAACTTCGTCATCGACATCTGCCCTTGTTGACAGTAGGCTCCCGAGGTATGGAAAGTGGTCCACGTTGTCCATGGATTTTGATAATCGTGGGGCAGTACTGTGTGGCGGGGGCAGGTTGGTTGAGGACCTTTGTCTTACGGATGTTTAGTGTAAGGCCCATGCTCTTGTATGCTTCGGTGAAGGTGTTGACGATGGTTTGGAGTTCGACCTCCGAGTGTGCGCAGACGCAAGCATCGTCTGCATACTGTAATTCGACGACAGAGGAAGGGACGACCTTGGATCTGGACTGGAGGCGACGGAGGTTGAACAGTTTCCCGTTTGTTCTGTAAATTAGCTCCACTCCACCGGGGAGCTTACTGAGGGTGAGATGGAGCATTGCTGCAAGGAAGATCGAGAAGAGTGTTGGTGCGATGACACAGCCTTGCTTGACTCCGGTCCGTACATGAATGAGAAACAGACTGCTCTTGTATAACAAACCTTGCTGCAGCGTTATACATCGACAATTACACAAGTGTAAATTGAAAGTACACACATTTTACAATATATATTAATAACAAATATTGCATTGTATTATTGCACACCATAAATAGAGGTATTGAGTACAAAAGTAGAGAAGTTATGCTGAACCTTTATAAAGTGCTGGTTAGGCCACAACTGGAGTATTGCGTCCAGTTCTGATCACCACACTTTAGGAAGGATGTAAAGGCCCTTGAGAGGGTGCAGAGGAGATTTACCAGAATGGTTCCGGGGATGGGGGATCTTAGATACAAGGACAGGTTGGAGAAGCTGGATTTGTTTTCATTAGAGCAAAGGAGGTTGAGGGGTGATTTGATAGAGGTGTACAAGATTATGACGGGTTTGGATAGGCTAGATGGGTAAAGGCTGTTCCCACTAGTTGATGGTACAAGGACTAGGATTTAAGGTTTAAAGTTTTGGGCAAGAGATACAGGGAGAACCTGGAACTTGCTGCCGATGGAAGTGGAGACGTTCAATGTTTTCAAGGGGAGACTGGATAGGCACTTGAGGGAAATAAATTTGCAGGGCTACGGTGATAGAGCGGGAGAATGGGTCTGACTGGATTGCTCTACAGAGAGCCGGCACGGATCCGATGGGCCGAATGGCCTCCTGCGCTGTATGACTCTATGACTCTATGACCATGTAATAAAAATGGATCATGATTTGATTTCTTGCAGCCTTACATCTTATGTCCTTCTGTATTCTGTCCGTAATACAACTCGTCCTTGTCCCTTAGGCCGCCAGTTTATTAGCCCAACTAAAGGCATCAGGGTAAGTCCCAGGTTTATTCTGCAAAATGCTCTCAATTGTACATTTCATGGGCTTACATCGTGTCAGAGGGCATTTTGCTGCACTCTGGAGTAAAATATTGATCGAAATGAATTGCTCGAAGTCCTGGAGATATTTATAGTGAAGGCGCTATGTAATTGAGGATTTAACTGATTGTTTGATTGACTTAATGAACAGATCGCTTGAAGCAAACCAGAAATTCACATCTTGCTGTCACCACTCTGTAAACAATGGGAGCTTGGACTTCAATGAAGGTGGCAAGTTTGGCAGATGGGCAACTTAGAAAGGTCAATCCCAAAGGTTGGGCTGACAATCCCTCAATTGCAATGTGTTTGAATTAGTGAGAGATCAGCCCCATTGAAATCATTAGATCTTCAAACAACATTTTCAAAACAGTGACTGACCTGGAAAGCTGCCCAATAAGCAAAGTTTGATGTGACAATGTGGCTTAGTTGGCAATAGTCTCATGTCTGTGTCAGAAGGCCATGAGTTCAAGCCCTGCACCAGCACTTACGCTGAGGCTGATGTTCCAGTGCAGTGCCGAAGGAGAGCTGCTTTGTTGGAACTGCTGCCCTTTGGAACACGCAAGGCCATATCTATCTGCCCAAGGGATATTCAAAATCCCATGGTGCCATTTGAAGGGCGATCTCCTGATCTACATTCTTATCGATAAACAGATTAACTGGTCATTTATCTCATTGTTGTTTATGTTGCTGGCACAGAATGATTCCTGTGATTGGCTACAAAAGTATTACATAATGTGACATATTCTGAGACATTTCAGTGCAAAATATGTGAATGTGTGAAGAAATTCACCCGCTATATGAGGACCCGAGACTCCATCGTACACACTCGTGCAGCTCATGAAGACAAAAGCTTGGACACCCCTCGCCCTGAGTCACCGGAGTCTCGATCACAGCACACAGGCCCTGACATACACCTACCCGTTCTCCCAATACTGCCTCACCAGATAAAAGAAAATGAGGAACAGGTTGGCATTACTCGGGGGCAAAGCACCTGTATTTATCCCGCTGGTTCAGTGTCAGCCGCGTTTGCTCTCTCAGGTGGACGTAAAAGGTCCCATGGAACTATTTTGAAGAAGAGCAGGGGAGTTATCTCCGGTGTCCTGGGGCCAATATTTATCCCTCAACCAACATCACTAAAACAGATTATCTGGTCATTATCACATTGCTGTTTGTGGGATCTTGCTGTGCACAAAATGGCTGCTGCGTTTCCCTACGTTACAGCGGTGACTACACTTCAACAATTGGCTGTAAAGCGCTTTGGGATGTCCTGAGGTCGTGAAAGGCACTTGTGAAATGCAAGTCTTGCTTTATTCTTAAAGACCCAGAAAAAAAGGCCTTAAAAAAAGTGTCACATGCCGTAAAATAGTTTCTGTCAGGATCGATGTCCCCCGTAAGCCGCACTGTCTCCTGCGCGGTCCGCCTCCCCCTACGCGCGGCCCGTTGAAATTTCTGCGCACGCACGCCATCCACAATACACAAGCCGGCGAGTGGCCTGCGCGGGACTCCGCAGATGACCACGTGGCCACGAAGCTCAGCAGGAACAGTGGTCAGGATCCCTTCCTCGTGTTCTGTTTCTGCTCCTAAAGACTTGTGCAGGTTATTTAAAAAATGTTGCAAACAAAGAATTAATTCATTATGATGCTCAGATTTGTCAGTCATTATGTGATTAACCCCTTGATTACTGTTGTCATGGAGACATAATTACATTATAATTAGGGTCAGAGTGGCACTGGCACTGGAGTCTGTGATGCGGGTCGTGCTCATTGCAAGCTTCAGAAACAGCACATCCCTTCAAGGCTTAGACTTTTGAAAGGCTGCATTTCAACACGATAATGGGAATGGTATCACGTCCCTGAGATCATTTCAAGAACATAGTTAATAAAGATTTTTTCTCCCCTTTTCCTTTTTTTGACATTGGCATAATTAGACAACAAGATGAGCAAGTTGATACACATTTACTGTGGGTTTCTCACACTGGAGGCGATTTCTCAGTACAAGAGGAAGTCGCGATCCACCACAACCCCTCGCACTGAGGAACGGTGCACACCTTCCCAGGTCACTATTGCTGTCACCTATCATGCAGTGGGCTTTTTTCGGTTGCTGAGTGAGCAGAATCTGAGTCACAATGTCAATCTGCAACTGTACTGATGGGGTAAGATCCTGGCTTTGTTCCCTGGTCTGTATCGAGTTGCTGTGTTGGGGATATGTACAACCAGCCTCAGATTTCCCCGAGAAATGAAGCCACAGTTCCTGCTCCTATCGACTCCTGCCCGGCACTGATACCTCTCTTCCCCCCATGGTCGAATGCCCAGCCGCCCTTCACCATTTAGGCTCATGTCAAGAGTAGCCAGTTGGGCAAGGTGCCCATTGGAGGCGGGTTCGAGACCGTGAGGGCCTTACTCGGCCCGCCGTTCAGATGGCCTAAGCATCCCGATGACATTAGCGGGAAGTGACTTTGGCATTTAAATTAGGCTCCCGCTCCTCTGGGGCGGACTTTCCTTGCCTGGCTTTTAGGGAAGGGAGGAGGCAACACAGCCAAGCTCGATCTCGTCCTCACCCAGCGCCCACACGCTTGCACCTTGCAGCAGCAATCCAGGGATCACCGCAAAGGCCAAGAGTGGGTGGGGACGTCTGGCCGACTTCCACAGCCCAGGTGGTGGCGGCGGGGGGGAGCGGCGGCGGAGGCGGGGGTGTGGAGACAGGGTGGGGGAGGCGGGGCGGAGACAGGGTGGGGGAGGCGGCGCGGAGGGGGGCGGCAGAGGCAGGGTGGGCCGGGGTTGCGGCGGTGGGAGGGGGGGGCTTAGGGTCATTGCAACACCTCTTGGATTGCACCAGGAGCCTTTCTGACATTCACTGAATTGTTTAATGGTGGGAAGGGGAGGGTGGGGGGGAATAGGGCCATCGGTTTTGGGGGGAGTGACGGGACCTCTAACTCCTCCCCATCTCCAGGGAAGGTACTCGCGCTGCAACAGCCAGCTCCCTGTCCTGGGGCCACTTTAAATATCAGTGGGGCACAAGCCTAGAAACAGGCTACATCACACCCAGACATAAGAAATAAAGACTTGCATTTCTGTAGCACCTTTCACGACCTCAGGACGTCCCAAAGCGCTTTACAGCCAATGAAGTACTTTTGAAGTGTAGTCACTGTTGTAATGTGGGAAACGCAGCAGCCAATTTGCGCACAGCAAGCTCCCACAAACAGCAATGTGATAATGACCAGATCATCTGTTTTAGTGATGTTGGTTGAGGGATAAATATTGGCCCCAGGACACCGGGGGAGAACTCCAATAATGCCATGGGATCTTTTATGTCCACCCGAGAGGGCAGACGGGGCCTCGGTTTAGAGTCCCAGGTGGACATCACTTCCACCAGGTGTCAGTGAGATAAGCTGAGTGAGACAATTAAGAACAGGGACATGGCGAAAAACAAAGGTCTGCAGCAGCATGAAAGGAATAGAATCCCGCCCGGCATCAGACCAGTCCCCATTGAAAGCTGAGGTGCAAGAACTCCATTGATGACTCAGTTGGTCCTGGGCCAGGAAGAGCTGGGGTTTGAGCCCTCCCTTGTGGCAAGGTCAGTTGTGATGGGCGGTCGGGCGCTGTCACTGGCCTTGCCGCCTCTGGGCCAGGGAGAGGGGGACAATCAGGCAGGGCTGGCAGTGGTGGAAGAGTGCTGGGGCGGGGTGGGTGGGATCGAGCTGTGCTGTGATGCTCTGATTGTTGATCAGCTGGTGCTGGCTGATGGAGGTGAGCTGCCGCTGGCTGATGGGACCGTTCAACCATCAGTGTCTTCAGGAGAGAGGGGAGGAAGATAGAGGAGGGGGGGGGGGGGTTAAAATAAGGGGTGTCGGTGGAAGAAGCTTGGCTTACTGAGAGAATAAGCCAACAATCAGTGAACCAGTGCCCGAACACAAGCCTTATTATTGCAGCCGTTCCGTGTGAGATAAATAGATCACCGCGTGATTAAAAAATGACTGTACATCCAGCTCATGGCCAGCCCCATAGCTCATCCATAACCTCGCCACACGTGAGCTGAGAGTCTAGCCGACCTGTGCTCCAATCTCCCGGCCCGCTGTCTGAGCCCTGCACATTGCCAGGAGCTCAGACACCCCGCAGACCAGCCTCGGCACAGCATCCGCCCAGTTACTCCACTTTCTCGAATGAATGGTTTGCTTCGGCCTCTCTAATGCAGAAACTCCTCCCGCAAACACAGCTTTTGCACCACTTTCAAAAACACAAAAATGCTGCCAGCAACGCCTGGCCTATTCAAAACTTTATCTGAACAGCGGCTGAGAAAGCTCAGGTGAGCCCGGGAGTGTGTCCAAACACACAGAAGGATGATGTTTGTACAGTTCTAAAGCACCCCACCCAATACCACTCTGGGGAAAAAAGAGTGAGGCCTCAGTTCAACACAGCAGAGAGCGCACTGACATTCCAGCCTCTCCACTCACCCACCTCTTCAAAAGGACATTTTTGCAATAGTTGGCCAACTTTCCTAAAATTTCTCACAAGGTTACAGCAGCAATTATTTTGGTACAAGTTTGTTTTAACAAAACTGAGGGTCAGAAATTCCAATCCGCGGAAATTTATGGGAATGGGGGAGGGGGGAACCAGCAAAGGTCAGGGGTGCAGCCAAAACCCCAGGAGACTCGAGCCGCTGCTTTAGCCTCGATACAAGTTGACTTGTCCCAAAGCCTTTTATTCTGTTTGATACGAGCTGTTTTTTTTTACCGAGAGATCAAGTAACGAGACTTGTGGATAGCAGTGGGAAGTGCTGGGGCCTGGTGGAGGATCGGAACACATGGCAAGCTCGGGATGGCTGTCCTCATTCAGAGACCTCTTCCTGCCAGGCCCTCGTTAACTACGCCTGGTCCACAGTCCTCCCGGTTGGAAAGGCTTTACAGAATTGAGCAGCAAAGAATGGGCAAGAGAACAAGCCCCGACTCTCTAATAAATTTAGTGGAGTCGAACCAACAGCCATTGAACCGTGTTGGCGAAAATACATCATAAAACATGCAATGGGCACTAACAGGGTCATGGTTCAGAACATGGCCCAACTTCGAGAGGTCGGGGATATATTCCCCCATAACCTGCATGAAATGTTATAATAAAAACAGGAAATGCTGGAAATAATCAGCAGGTCAGGCAGCATCTGTGGAGAGAGAAACAGAGTTAACGTTTCAGATCGATGACCTTTTGTCAGAACTGGAAAAAGTTAGAGATGTAACAGGTTTTATGCAAGTACAGGGGCAGGGAAGGGGGGGAGGGGAGGAAAGAACAGAACAAAAGGGAAGGTCTGTGATAGGCTGCAAGACAGGAGAGATTAAATGACAAAAGACATAATAAATGTTTTATAGTTCCCTTCAGAGTGAGGAGTGTCAGGCTCAACAGATACTCAGCGAGCAGAGGAGTGAGAGTCAAAGGGCAGAACAGAAGGCTCCTAAACTGGGCGCTCAGTTATTCTGCATGTCTGTCAATAGCTCACTAAACACCGAGGCACTAATCCCTACCCAATGTATCTACCCAAACACACATACATGGACACACATATATATATGGGGTTCGGGGGGGGGTTTATATACAGAATAACAGATACCCGGGAGTGAGTTACAGGCTGGAATCTAATCGAGGGGGGTTTATATATAGAATAACAGATACCCGGGAGTGAGTTACAGGCTGGAATCTAATCGAGGGGTTCGGATATCATCACAAAACACCAGGAATGACTGAATTGCAATTTTGATTCAAATTATTTGGTAAGATGCCAGCCTTATAATCACTGGGTTTTTTTTTTAAGACAAATAATGCTTGTATTATTTGGTGATTTCTCCCTCAGGTTCTGCTGTGGGGAAAGCCCAGGAAACCACTATGAACATTTAGTAACTTTCACCCAAAGACCGCAGGTTTCTGGATCCTGGAGGGACTCAGTGATAAGGCCAAACCTGTCCCTGCCCAATGCTCGCACACAGGCACCACAGCACCAGTCAGTGGCAAGGCCAGTGAATTCTGGTTTTCATCATTGATTTTTATGTTGGATCTGCACTGTAACTCATAACAGCCAAGTTCCGCACCCATGAGGACGGCCTCAACCGGGATCTTGGGTTCATGTCACGCTACATGACGTAGAGTCATCCAGACTCGAGTTGTCGTTGGCTTGTTCACAGATGTGATTTCCAGTAAAAAAAAGTAAAAAGTTTAAAGTTTATAGTTTCCATACAGACTGCAGCATCTGACACATTAGATCCCCTGTGACCCCACCTCATTGTCTTAGTTGTATTTTGCTATGTCTTTGATATAATGTCTTCCTGACTGACCTGATTGTCTCTCTGCCAAGGTGTGATAAAAGGCAGTCAGAAAGATTAAATGTAGTCGTCTGACATTGTACGCTACACAGGCATTGTTTTCTGTCTATATCTGCTTTGCCGATTCGTATTCCTTCACTTCACCTGACGAAGGAGCAGCAGCTCCGAAAGCTTGTGATTTCAAATAAAACTGTTGGACTATAACCTGGTGTTGTGCGACTTCTCATAATAAAAACAGCTGACTGCTGCCACAGCAGATTCTCATTGCTCCAAGATCACTGGCCTGTCCATATGACCAGCAGAGACGAAGAACATTCATACTGACGGCTGGACGTAGCACATTCTCTAATTTCTGTGAAATGAGTTCTGTGCAGAGTCTCAATCAATTCGTTGTGAATCAGATAATGTAAGGGGAGCGTTCCTCTGTATCTAACCCGTGCTATACCTGCCCTGGGACTGTTTGATGGGACAGTGTAGAGGGAGCTTTACTCTGTATCATACCCGTGCTGTACCTGCCCTGGGAGTGTTTGATGGGACAGTGTAGAGGGAGCTTTACTCTGTATCTAACCCGTGCTGTACCTGCCCTGGGAGTATTTGATGGGACAGTGTAGAGGAAGTTTTACTCTGTAACTAACCCGTGCTGTACCTGCCCTGGGAGTGTTTGATGGGACAGTGTAGAGGGAGCTTTACTCTGTATCTAACCCGTGCTGTACGTGCCTTGGGTGTGTTTGAATCTGAAATTGGGTGCACAAAGTGGCAAAACATTCTATTCCCAGCACTGACAACCCACCTCGAAAAACAAACTCCCATTTTTGTAGAATTTATTCACAACCTGCATAAGTCCCAAACACTTCACAACCAATGAAGTTATTTTGAAGTGTTGTCATCTGTTGTAATGTAGGAAATGTGGCAGCCAATTTGCACACCGCAAGCTCCCAGAAACAGTAATGAGATAAATAACCAGAAAAACAGTTTATTACTGACAATGGTTGTTGAATAAATGCCGATCTGCTATGGAATCTTTACGTCCACCTGAGAGGGCAAACGAGTCCTCGAAAGACGGCCCCTCCAATGGTGCAGCGCTCCCTCAGTACTGCCCCTCCGATGGTGCAGCGCTCCCTCAGTACTGCCCCTCCGATGGTGCAGCGGTCCCTCAGTACTGCCCCTCCGATGGTGCAGCGGTCCCTCAGTACTGCCCCTCCGATGGTGCAGCGGTCCCTCAGTACAGCCCCTCCGATGGTGCAGCGCTCCCTCAGTACTGCCCCTCCGATGGTGCAGCGGTCCCTCAGTACTGCCCCTCCGATGGTGCAGCGGTCCCTCAGTACAGCCCCTCCGATGGTGCAGCGGTCCCTCAGTACTGCCCCTCTGATGGTGCAGCGCTCCCTCAGTACTGCCCCTCCGATGGTGCAGCGGTCCCTCGGTACTGCCCCTCCGATGGTGCAGCGGTCCCTCAGTACTGCCCCTCCGATGGTGCAGTGGTCCCTCAGTACAGCCCCTCCGATGGTGCAGTGGTCCCTCAGTACAGCCCCTCCGATGGTGCAGTGGTCCCTCAGTACAGCCCCTCCGATGGTGCAGCGGTCCCTCAGTACTGCCCCTCTGATGGTGCAGCGGTCCCTCAGTACTGCCCCTCTGATGGTGCAGCGCTCCCTCAGTACTGCCCCTCCGATGGTGCAGCGCTCCCTCAGTACTGCCCCTCCGATGGTGCAGCGGTCCCTCAGTACTGCCCCTCCGATGGTGCAGCGGTCCCTCAGTACTGCCCCTCCGATGGTGCAGTGGTCCCTCAGTACTGCCCCTCTGATGGTGCAGCGCTCCCTCAGTACTGCCCCTCCGATGGTGCAGCGCTCCCTCAGTACTGCCCCTCTGATGGTGCAGCGCTCCCTCAGTACTGCCCCTCTGATGGTGCAGCGCTCCCTCAGTACTGCCCCTCCGATGGTGCAGCGGTCCCTCAGTACTGCCCCTCCGATGGTGCAGTGGTCCCTCAGTACAGCCCCTCTGATGGTGCAGCGGTCCCTCAGTACAGCCCCTCCGATGGTGCAGCGGTCCCTCAGTACTGCCCCTCCGATGGTGCAGTGGTCCCTCAGTACAGCCCCTCCGATGGTGCAGCGCTCCCTCAGTACTGCCCCTCTGATGGTGCAGCGGTCCCTCAGTACAGCCCCTCTGATGGTGCAGCGCTCCCTCAGTACTGCCCCTCCGATGGTGCAGTGGTCCCTCAGTACAGCCCCTCCGATGGTGCAGCGCTCCCTCAGTACTGCCCCTCTGATGGTGCAGCGGTCCCTCAGTACAGCCCCTCTGATGGTGCAGCGCTCCCTCAGTACTGCCCCTCTGATGGTGCAGCGCTCCCTCAGTACTGCCCCTCTGATGGTGCAGCGGTCCCTCAGTACAGCCCCTCTGATGTTGCAGCGCTCCCTCAGTACTGCCCCTCTGATGGTGCAGCGGTCCCTCAGTACAGCCCCTCTGATGGTGCAGCGCTCCCTCAGTACTGCCCCTCTGATGGTGCAGCGCTCCCTCAGTACTGCCCCTCTGATGGTGCAGCGCTCCCTCAGTACTGCATTGGAGTGTAGCCTGGATTATGTGCTCAAGTCTCTGGAGTGGAGCTTGAACCTTCTGACTGAGAGGGGTGAATGCTCCCATTGAGCCAAGGTTGACACCTGAATACGCACAATATTTGTGTCTCTCCCAGCCCCACACCTAAAGAAGATTCCCAAAGTGCCCCTGCTGATAGTTTGACTCAGAAACAAACTAACAAGGGAACAGGCCAGGCCAAATTTTGTGATGAGAAAGAAGTGAGAATTAATGAACAATCTGATGGTACAGGAACATGTTGTAAACAGTGACCATAACATGATCGAATATGATATTAAATTTGTGAGGGAGAGTCAGCAACCAAGGTTTTAAAGTTAAATAAGGCTGACTTCGAAGGAATGAGACAAAAAGTGACAACAACTTGCATTTATATAGCGCCTTTAACAGAGTAAGATGTCTTGAGGTGCTTCATAGGAGCGATTATCAAACAAAATTTGACACCGAGCCTCATAAGGAGATATTAGGACAGGTGACCAAAAGTCAAAGAGGTAGGTTTTAAGGAGCGTCTTAAAGCAGAAGAGAGAGGTAGAGCGGTGGAGAGGTTCAGGGAGGGAATTCCAGAGCTTGGGGCCTTGGCAACTGAAGGCATGGCCGCCAAGGGTGGAGCGATTAAAATCGGGGATGCTCAAGAGGCCAGAATTGGAGGAGCGCAGAGATCTCGGGGGGGTTGTAGGGCGGGAGGAGATTACAGTGATAGGGAGGGGCGAGGCCACGGAGGGATTTGAAAGCGAGGATGAGAATTTTAAACTCAAGGCACTGCTTAACCGGGAGCCAATGTAGGTCAGCGAGCACAGGGGTGATGGGTGAATGGGACTCGGACCACAATAAACTGGATTGAACTGTTAAAGGGTAAACCTACAGGCAGATTGTGGGTGGTATACAAAGAATTATTTGGTACAATACAAGAGCAGTACATAGCCCTAAACAGCAAAAGCTCCACTTGTGCAGTTAAGCAACCATGGTCAATAAATGAGGTAAGAGACAGTCATCAGTGAAAAAGAAAAGGCTTAATCAACTGCAAGGATAAAGTGAAATCCAGCGGACTGGGAGAGCTATAAAAAGCAACAAAGAGATAAAAGAAAGTAATAAGAACTATAAAAAAGAATACAGAATTAACTTGCAATGAATTTCAAAGCTGACAGTAAAAGTTTTTATAAATATATTAAGAGGAAGAGGGTGGCTAAGAGAAATGGGGCCCCTTAAGGACAGGCACAGGCGATACGGTAATAGACAATAAGGAAATGGCAAGCTTGCTAAGTAATTACTTTGTATCGGTCTTCACAGTGGACGATGAGGATAAAATACTAGAGATACGAGGAAAACTAAAAATAAATCAAGGGGAGGAACTAGCTAGATTTAACATGTTAAAAGAATTGGTATTGGAGAAAAGAATGAGACTGAAGATAAATAAATCTCCAGCACCTGATAGATTCCACCCCTGAGTGTTAAAAGTAGTTGAGGACATTGTTGATGCTCCAGTCCAGAACTTCCAAAACTTTCTTGACTCAGGGATTGTCCCTTTGGACTGGAAAATTGCCAATGTCACTCCATTACTTATGAAGGGTGGGAGAGAGAAAACTAGGAAATTATAGGCCTATTAGTCTAACGTCAGTTGTGGGAAAGTTACTAGAATCTGTTATTAGGGACAGAGTGACTGAGCCTTTGGACAATTTTACAATCTATATTAATGACTTGATGAAGGGACCGAGTGCAATGTATCCAAGTTTGCTGACAATACAAAGCTAAATGGGAAAGTAAGCTGTGAGGAGGATGCAAAGAGCCTGCAAAGGGATATAGGCAGGTTAAGTGAGTGCGCAATAAGGTGGCAGATGGAGTATAATGTGGGGAAATGCGAGGTTATTCACTTTGGTAGGAAGAATAGAAAAACAGAATACTTTTAAATGGTGAGAAACTATTAAATGTTGGTGTTCAAAGAGATTTAGGTGTCCTCGCACAGAGAGTTAGCATGCAGGTACAGCAAGCCATTAGGAAGGCAAATGGCATGTTGGCCTTTATTGCAAGGGGGTTGGAATTAAGAGTGAGGAAGTCTTGCTACAATTGTACAGGGGTTTGGTGAGACCACACCTGGAGTACTGTGCACAGTTTTGGTCTCCTTATCTGAGGAAGGACATACTTGCCTTGGAGGCGGTGCAACAAAGGTTTACTAGGCTGATCCCTGGGATGAGTGGGTTGTCCTATGAGGAGAGATTGAATAGATTGGGCCTATACTCTCTGGAGTTTAGGAGAATGAGAGGTGATCATTTAAGACATATAGGGGGAAAAATTCGGTTGATTAGCACCTCCCATTAGTGCTATTTAAAGGTGGCCGCTTCCTGCCTTTTTTTGTCGGCGACATTTTTGCACCATGCATTCTGAGAGAGAGAGAGAGAGAGAGAGAGACTTCTGGAGAGATTCAATGCTGTGTGAAGGAGTTTTGGATACTGAGCAGTACTTTGCAGTTTCATTTTGATTTGACCTTCCTTGCATCGATTTAGATGAGACTATGGGGGCTGCACTCTGAGCTCTTTCCCTGGGCCTCTCCATTGTTCTTTCCAGCAGAATTGATGTACAGGTCTCTCCAGGCCGAGATTCAAGGCTGCAATGAGCAGGGTGTGGATGGAGAGCAAGATCGACCCTTCCCTTTAAGAACTGGCCGGCGCCAGTGTGTCTGTGTTCCATTGCTAACTGACATCACATGAGCTTCGCCAGCGCTCTGAGGTAGCACCTCGCTCCTCGGCGTTAGCGCCTTAAGAGAGGTGTGTAATGCCTGATTTAGCGCTCCAATCACCTCCAGGGGCGATAGAAGCCAAGTTTGGAGTCGGAGGCGATAATTAGCGCCAGGCGCTAAACTTTGCGCCCGGCCGATAATTGCGCCCCAAATGGGCGATATCAAATTTCTCCCCCTACATCTACTGGTTCCCCTTTATCCACTCTACTCGTTACATCCTCAAAGAACTCTAGCAAATTTGTCAAACATGATTTCCCTTTCATAAAATCATGCTGACTCTGCTTGACTATACAGGAATCCCTCCCCAACCGCGGGGGAAACGTCCCTGAAAACCCCCGTGGTTAGTAAAACCGTGGTTGGCAAATACAGTAAAAAGAATATAAAAAGCATAAAAATCATGTTATTTACCTTATTCCTAAATTAAAAACCGCGGATACACGAAATTCACTGCCGCGGTTGGCGAAAATTGTCGCAGAGTGGAAACCGTGTATACGTGAACTCCGCGAATGGCAAAACCGCGGTTGGAGCGGGATTCCTGTATTATGATTTTCTGAATGTCCTGCTACCACTTCCGTAATAATGGACTCCAGCATTTTACAATGACAGATGTTAGGCTAGCTGGCCTATAGTTTCGTGCTTTCTGTCTCCCTCCTTTCTTGAATAGGGGCGTTACATTTGCGGTTTTCCAATCCACTGGGACCTTTCCAGAATCCAGGGAATTTTGGTAGATTACAACCAATATAAAGCCCTCGTATTGTATATAAAGCTCTGATACTGTATATAAAGCCCCGGTACTGTATATAAAGCCCTCGTATTGTATATAAAGCCCCGGCACTGTATATAAAGCCCCGGCACTGTATATAAAGCCCCGGTACTGTATATAAAGCCCCGGTACTGTATATAAAGCCCTGGTACTGTATATAAAGCCCCAGTAATGTATATGAAGCCCCGGTACTGTATATAAAGCCCTGGTACTGTATATAAAGCCCCAGTAATGTATATGAAGCCCTGGTACTGTATATAAAGCCCTGATACTGTATATAAAGCCCTGATACTGTATACAAAGCTCTGATACTGTATCTAAAGCCTCAGTACTGTATATAAAGCCCCGGTACTGTATATAAAGCCCTGATACTGTATATAAAGCCCTGATACTGTATATAAAGCCCTGATACTGTATATAAAGCCCTGATACTGTATATAAAGCCCTGATACTGTATATAAAGCCCTGATAATGTATATAAAGCCCAGGTACTGTATATAAAGCCCAGGTACTGTATATAAAGCCCTGTTACTGTATATAAAGCCCTGGTACTGTATATAAAGCCCTGATCCTGTATATAAAGCCCAGGTACTGTATATAAAGCCCTGGTACTGTATATGAAGCCCAGGTACTGTATATAAAGCCCTGGTACTGTATATAAAGCTCTGGTACTGTATATAAAGCCCTGGTACTGTATATGAAGCCCTGGTACTGTATATAAAGCCCTGGTACTATATATAAAGCCCTGGCACTGTATATAAAGCCCTGGCACTGTATATAAAATTGAGAGGTCGCACAACACCAGGTTATAGTCCAACAGTTTTATTTGAAATCACAAGCTTTCGGAGCTATCGATTGCCCCTTCCTCAGGTGAAGTAAATTAGATACAGAATCGCCAAAGCATATATAGATAGAGAACAAAGCATGTGTACCTTACAATTGCAGACCACTAAATTAAATCATCCTGACTATCTGCCGAGGTGTGATAAAGTTAATCAAGTCAGCCAGGAAGGTACCACATCAAAGACATAGCAAGATACAACTGAGACAATGAGGTGTAGTCGCAGGGGTTCTAACGTGTCAAAAGCTGCCGTCTGTATGTAAAACGAAAAGCTTTAAAATTTTTACTTTTTTACTGGGAAAATTTTTACTTTTTTACTGGGAATCACATCTGTGAACAAGCCAACGACGACTCGAGTCCAGATCACGTCATGTATCGTGACATAAACCCAAGATCCCAGTTGAGACCGTCTTCATGAGTGCGGAACTTGGCTATCCGTTTCTGCTCGATGATTTTGCGTTGTCGTGTGTTTCTAAGGTTGCCTTGGAGAACGCTTACCCGCAGATCCGAGGCTGAATGTCCTTGACTGCTGAAGTGTTCCCCGACTGGGAGGTAACAATCCTGCCTGGCGATTGTTGCGCGGTGCTCGTTCATACGTTGTCTCAGTGTCTGCATGGTCTCGCCGATGTACCATGCCGCGGTGCATTCTTTCCTGCAACATATGAGGTAGACAACGTTGGCCGAGTCACATGAGTATGTACCATGTACCTGGTGGTTAGTGTCCTCACGTGTGATGGTGGTATCTGTGTTGATGATCTGGCATGTCTTGCAGAGTTTGCCTTGGCAGGGTTGTGTGGTGTCGTGGTCGCTGTTATCCTGAAAGCTGGGTAATTTGCTGCGAACGATGGTACTTCTGAGGTTAGGCGGCTGTTTGAAGGCAAGTAGTGGAGGTGTGGGGATGGCCTTAGCGAGGTGTTTGTCGTCATCGATGACATGTTGAAGGCTGCGAAGAACATGGCGTAGTTTCTCCGCTCCGGGGAAGTACTGGACGACGTAGGGTACCCTGTTGGTTGTGTCCCGTGTTTGCCTTCTGAGGAGGTCTATGCGATTTTTCGCTGTGGCCCGTCGGAACTGTCGATCGATGAGTCGAGCGTCATATCCCGTTCTTACGAGGGCGTTTTTCAGCGTCCGTAGGTGTCCATCGCGTTCGTTCTCGTCTGAGCAGATCCTGTGTATTCGCAGGGCTTGTCCATAGGGGATGGCTTCTTTAACATGGTTAGGGTGGAAGCTGGAGAAGTGGAGCATCGTGAGGTTGTCCGTGGGCTTGCGGTAGAGTGAAGTGCTGAGGTGTCCGTCTTTGATGGAGATTCGTGTGTCCAGGAATGAAACCGATTCTGAGGAGTAGTCCATGGTGAGTTTGATGGTGGGATGGAACTTGTTTATGTTATCGTGTAGTCTTTTCAGTGATCCTTCGCCATGGGTCCAAAGGAAGAAAATGTCGTCGATGTATCTGGTGTACAGCGTTGGCTGGAGGTCCTGTGCAGCGAAGAAGTCTTGCTCGAACTTGTGCATGAAGATGTTGGCGTATTGGGGTGCGAATTTGGTCCCCATGGCTGTTCCGTGTGTTTGGGTAAAAAAATGGTTGTCGAAGGTGAAGACATTGTGGTCAAGGATGAAGCGGATGAGTTGTAGGATGGCGTCTGGAGATTGGCTGTTGTTGATGTTGAGTACTGAGGCTGTTGCAGCGATGCCGTCATCGTGGGGGATACTGGTGTAGATCGCGCATATCGACTGTATATAAAGCCCTGGTACTGTATATAAAGCCCTGGTACTGTATATAAAGCCTTGATACTGTATATAAAGCCCCGGTACTGTACATAAAGCCCCGGTACTGTATATAAAGCCCCGGTACTGTATGTAAAGCCCTGATACTGTATGTAAAGCCCTGGTACTGTATATAAAGCCCTGGCACTGTATATAAAGCCCTGGTACTGTATATAAAGCCCTGGTACTGTATATAAAGCCCTGGTACTGTATATAAAGCCCTGGTACTGTATATAAAGCCTTGATACTGTATATAAAGCCCCGGTACTGTACATAAAGCCCCGGTACTGTATTTAAAGCCCTGATAATGTATATAAAGCCCCGGTACTGTATGTAATGCCCCAGTATTGTATGTAAAGCCCCGGCACTGTATGTAAAGCCCCGGCACTGTATGTAAAGCCCCGGCACTGTATGTAAAGCCCCGGCACTGTATGTAAAGCCCCGGTACTGTATGTAAAGCCTTGATACTGTATATAAAGCCCCGGTACTGTATATAAAGCCCTGGTACTGTATATAAAGCCTTGGTACTGTATATAAAGCCCCGGTACTGTATATAAAGCCCCGGTACTGTATATAAAGCCCCGGTACTGCATATCAGACAGCACTCCAATGAGATTGTAACACAGTTCAGAAAGGGGAAAAAGAAGTTGCTAACCTGTTGAACAGAAAGGCTCATTCAGCCTAAAGGAGAACAGAACACTACAGAATTACACTGTCTGAGAGCTTCCTTCAAAAAAAATCTCCCCTCACTTATCCTTCAACCAAGTGTTCTGTCTGTCCCCGGTAACAAGACTCCTCGTCCTCTACAAGATGCCTATTGAATGTGATTAGGTATCAAAGCTCTGAATAACACACAGGGTTTTGATCTGCTTTACACTGACTGACACATATATTGAGATGAGTGACACAGTGACTGCCCAATCCTGTCTGATCTTCTAACCCGAACCCATTTTCCCACAGGATCTCACGGTGCATTGTTCTTTGTTTGCCCAGGGAGCTTGCTTTGCTAGAAATAATATTTGTATTTTTTTTATTATTCAAACAGAAACGTTTGGAAGCTTCAGGACTGCGACCCCTGGGATTACTGCATTCCTAAATAATACAACACAGAGATAAGGTTTTAAGGGCTGAGTCATGAAAGATTTGTTTCCTACGAACCAGACAAGACAGTGCTGCTCACAAACGTGTTATTATTCACTAATGTCGCTGCTGCATTATGGAGGAGAACAGGGCAAGCTCGCCTCCAGGGGAAACTAATACCATTGGTTAAGTGGGTGTCAATTGGATCAATGAAAAGAAAGACTTGCATTTCCACAGCGCCTTTCACATCCTCAGAGCATCCCAAAGTGCTTTACAGCCAATGAAGTACTCCTTGAAGTGTAGTCACTGTTGTAATGTAGGAAATGTGGCAGCCAATTTGTGCACAGCAAGCTCCCACATACTGTATTGTGATAATGACCGGATAATCTGTTTTAGTGATGTTCGTTGAGGGATAAATATTGGCCCAGGACACCGGGGAGAACTCTCCTGCTCTTCTTTAAAATAGTGCCATGGGTTCTTTTACGTTCACCTGAGAGAGCAGACGGGGCCTCGGTTTAACCTTCCATCTGAAAGACAGCACCTCCGACAGTGCAGCACTCCCTCAGCACTGCACTGGAGGGTCCGCCTGGATTATAGGCTCAAGACTCTGAAGTACCTACGTAACAAGCCTCCCGTGGTGGGACAGAGCTTTTGATATTGTCATGGGCAGGTAATGACCAACTTGAACAAGAGAAGACCCAGCCATCGTACCTTGCTCTTCCACGGTACCACCATCACTGACTGCCCACCACCAATATCATTGACCAGAAGCTTAACTGGATCAGCCATATTGGCTGTCTTCCGCCAGTTGATCCAACAGTTCCACTATCTCTCTAACCCCTCCCTACTCTTTCTCTCCGCAATCATTTAGTTGCTTGCTAACACATTCTCTCTGGCCACCTTTCCTCCCCATCTCCATTGTCACAAACTCTCCACCAAGTATCCCTCACGATCTTCCTTTCTCTCCTCTTCTGCATTTTACACTTATTCTCGTTCACAAGGTCTCCCTTCCCCACAGACATTCACTCTGCCATACATTCCTTCTCTCCTGCAGTGGCTCTCCCTCTCCCTCCCCCCACTCCCACCCCATACCAACCCTTATTGGGACAGGAAGCAGAGAGTAGTGGTGAACAGTTGTTTTTCACACTGGGGGGAAGTATACAGTGGTGTTCCCCAGGGGTCGGTGTTGGGACCACTGCTCTTTTTAATATATATTAATGACCTGGACTTGGGTATACAGGGAATAATTTCAAAGTTTGCAGATGACACAAAACTTAGAAATGTAGTAAACAGTGAGAAGGATCGTAACAGACTTCAGGAAAACATAGACGGACTGGTGAAATGGGCAGAAACACAGCAGATGGAATTTAATGCAGAGAAGTGTGAAGTGATACATGTTGGTTGGAAGAACGAGGTGAGGCAGTATAAACTAAATATAAACTAAATGGGACAATTCTAAAGGAAAAGAGAGGCCTGGTGGTAGGGCTGGATTTTGCCAATGGGAAGCTTTTGGAGGCGGGACTCCCACTTGTCGGGTTTCAGTCCCGCCTCCATCAACTTCTGGCCAACCCACGCTATTGTCCCTTGATTGACCTTGTTAAGCCCACCCAGTGGGCTTAGCAGGCCAATTAAGGGAAAGCCGGTTGCAGAGAACGTCAACGTATGACATTTCATCTGTCAAAAATTTTTGACAGATGAATTGTCATCGTTTGACAGCTCTGTGAAGCTATCAAACACTGACATTCTCTGTAGTTTGATGAATTCTTGAATACAAGACACCATCAAACCTCTTTCTTTTGCAGAAATTAGATGGTTGTTGCATTGGAGAATGCAACGGCCATCTGTCATCTCTGCCGCGGAGTTGCGAGACTCTTCGCATACCCACCGATTGAAGCCTGCAGGAAGAAACAATGGTAAGTAATCTTTTTCTATCACTTTCCACTTACCTCACATACTCACCTCTCCACACTTGCACCCATCACTTACCTTCACAGCACACTTTTGCACCCCTCCGACCCCCGCAGACCCACTACTCGCCTCGATGACCCTGATGGGTTTCGGAGCCGCCGGGAAGCCCGCACTTGTGTGGGCAAAACGGGGATAATCCTCTTATCTGCCTGTTAACTACCTGTTAACAGGCAGTTAAGTGGCTGTAATCCCCTTCCCGCCTTCAAGGAGATGGGACCCGGCACGGGTCGGCTACCCGCCTCCTGGCAAGATGGCACGGAGGCGGGTTGGGCATCCGCCCCCAGATTCTGCCATTTTGCCAACTGTCCCGCCTCCAAATCCGCCTCCCCAGGGCTGGCAAAATCCAGCCAGAGTACAAAAGCAAGGAAGTTATGTTAAACCTTTCTAAATCACTGGTTAAACCCCAGCTGGAGTTTTGTGTCCAATTCTGGGCACCACACTTTAGGAAGGATGTCAAGGCCTTGGAGAGGGTGCAGAGGAGATTGACCAGAGGGATGAGGGACTTCAGTTATCTGGAGAGACTGGAGAAGCTGGGATCATGAAGGGTTTTGATAGAGTAAATAAGGAGAAACTGTTTCCAGTGGCAGGAGGGTCGGTAACCAGAGGACACAGATTTAAGATAATTGGCAAAAGAACCAGAGGGGAGATGAGGAGAATTGTTTTACGCAGCGAGTTGTTGTGATCTGGAATGCGCTGCCTGAAAGGGCGGTGGAAGCAGATTCAATAGTAACTTTCAAAAGGGAATTGGATAAATACTTGAAAAGGAAAAATTTGCAGGGCTATGGGGAAAGAGCAGGGGGAGTGTGACTAATTGGAGAGAATCTTTTAAAGAGCCGGCACAGGCACGATGGGCTGAATTGCCTCCTTCGGTGCTGTATGATTCGATGAATAAATGCTCCATGCATCCAGTACTTACCCATTATAGAGTTGGAAGATCCCAGTTCAATCTCTGATCTGTCCTAAGTTAACACAGCCACTAGGCTGGAGGCTAGAGTTAGATAAGATGGCCAAGGTAAATTCTCCTGGTCACTATACAATGGTCAGGGCCTGTGTTTCCACAGTCTGGTTTTATTAAACTGGTATCTGGGTTTTCCCCCTGTGTTTTGTGGGTAATAATCCAAGATTCCATCCATTTAGAATTAGCACCACTGGTTTACGGCGACAGAATAAATTGGTTCTGGTTTGTTATTACATTGAATTCCAGGATTAGACAGGTGTTTTTTGTGATTGTTTTCAACGATCCAATTTTCCAAAGCAGTGAGTGTGCCAACGCTCGCTGTTGGAAGGAGCCTGTGTGTGTGGACACTGGGCAAGGACAGTATCGAGGTCACCAGTGAGGTCAATCACGCTCAGTAGAACTGCTGAGCTTCTTGCACGAGGATGAGGTGAGAGGGCGTTCAGTGTCTCTGATACCACGCACAAAAGAGGCCGCGGGAGACAAGGGGACAATATCTGGAAATAAGGAACAATTTTTCAGCTGTTAATAAGGTGGCTTCATCACACATGTCTGAGCTGATCAGGGAATGATCCCAGAGAGAGCATTGCACAAGTTATAGAATTCAGATATTCAAAGAAAAGCAGCTATGTAGACTAGTGTAGGGTCTAAATATCCTTTAACTTCCAATTCTTCTGCTTATCAAGTAGTTGGTGATGAGCTAAGTATCATTGACAGTTTCTTTTTAACTGAACTCCAGAAAGAATGTTCTGAGAAAAGGTTTAGAAAGGAAAAGCAGGTTAAAAAAAAAAGTTTCACCCAATTTTTTTCGCCCTGCAGAGATGTGACATATCGATGCTCTGATGCATGATGTATAATGCACAATGTAGGACACATCAACGAGCTGTTTTCCGGAACCTTCCCTTTGATGCTCTTGTTCAATGAAGAGCAGAGATTCTTTTTCAGATGTTTGAGAAACTTCTGAGGATTTCCACATCTGTCACTCAGGAGTATCTAAGCTGATAGTCAGTCTGGAATAAATTTAATATAAAAGACACACACCGAATCCATCTAAAGGCACCAGATTTAAACTTTGTCGAATTAGCTCTGTATTAACACAATGGTTTCCCCTCCTGTCCTGAAGGTGCTGACTCTCACTGGGGTACAGTTCCTGAAGGTGCTGACTCTCACTGGGGTACAGTTCCTGAAGGTGCTGACTCTCACTGGGGTACAGTTCCTGAAGGTGCTGACTCTCACTGGGGTACAGGTCCTGAAGGTGCTGACTCTCTCTGGGGTACAGTTCCTGAAGGTGCTGACTCTCACTGAGGTACAGTTCCTGAAGGTGCTGACTCTCACTGGGGTACAGTTCCTGAAGGTGCTGACTCTCACTGGGGTACAGTTCCTGAAGGTGCTGACTCTCACTGGGGTACAGTTCCTGAAGGTGCTGACTCTCACTGGGGTACAGTTCCTGAAGGTGCTGACTCTCACTGGGGTCAGTTCCTGAAGGTGCTGACTCTCTCTGGGGTACAGTTCCTGAAGGTGCTGACTCTCACTGGGGTACAGTTCCTGAAGGTGCTGACTCTCTCTGGGGTACAGTTCCTGAAGGTGCTGACTCTCACTGGGGTACAGTACCTGAAGGTGCTGACTCTCACTGGGGTACAGTTCCTGAAGGTGCTGACTCTCACTGGGGTACAGTTCCTGAAGGTGCTGACTCTCACTGGGGTACAGTACCTGAAGGTGCTGACTCTCACTGGGGTACAGTTCCTGAAGGTGCTGACTCTCACTGGGGTACAGTTCCTGAAGGTGCTGACTTTCACTGGGGTACAGTTCCTGAACATGCTGACTCACTAGTTGCATAGGTGCCACTGCACTCTTGATGTGGATGCCTAGACCTTGAGTGTAAGCGGTATTTTTAACTGTGAACTTCTGATCAATGTCTTCACGCGCACATACATTTTTCTGAAAGCAGTAGGCTTATTTGACCCATCAATCGCTTTTCTTTGAAGGTGGCAGGAGAAGTTGATAAAGCTGTTAAAAAAGCACCTGGGATCCTGGGCTTTATAAATAGAGGCACAAGGGGAAATATTTGGTTGCTTTGCGCCTCCCGTTAGCGCTCTAAGAGGGCGATAACGGGGCGCAAAGCAACTAGCGCCCTGGCGTGGTGCCGCCAATGCCTCCGGCGAAATTCAGCGGAAGGCTGGAGGCGGTGGTAACCGTTAGCGCCCCGCGGCGCTGCGCCACCGCCGATGACATCATCGCTGTGCGCAGCGCCCCAGCTGCGATCTTCGGTACGCCCCCTGACTTACTGCCGGACACTATGTCCGATGGGGTCAGGGGGGCCTACCTGCGGCCGGGCGGCACTATTTAAAGGCGAGGTGCCGGGCGGCCATTTTTGTTGCTGGCCACCTGCCAGCACCTGCGTCCGCTCCCGTCCCCCTGACCCGCCCCCCCATGGAGTGCCGGCTGCGCTCCAGGAGCCTAGCACTTCTCTTGAGTGCCGGGCTCTTTTGCTGGCACTCCCGATCACCGGGGGCCCAGCTGGGCCCTGGGTCACGCTGCGCACGGCCCCTCCCCTTTAAGAAGGGGAGGAAGGCCTGCAATACCGCGGCGCGACAAGCTGCAGCACCGCGATATTCCCTCGGAGCGCCCCAAGAGGGAGGCGGGACGCTTCCAGTAGTGCCCCGCTTCCCTCTTGGGGCACACTAACTCCATTTCGGTTGCGGGGGGCGCTACTTTTTCTGGGGTGCTAAAAGTAGCGCCCCGGCGAAGTTAGCGCCCCAAAGCGGGCGCGACGCAATTTTTCGCCCATAGAGTGCAAAAGCAAGGAAGTTATGCTGAAACTTTATAAATCACTGGTTAGCCCCCAGCTGCATTATTGTGTTCAATTCTGGGCACTTTAAGAAGGATTTCAAGGCCTTGGAGAGGGTGCAGAGGAGATTTACTGGAATGGTGCCAGGGATGAGGGACTGGAGAAGCTGGGATTGTTCTCCTTAGAGCAGGGAAGGTTAAGTGGAGATTTATTCGAGGTGTTCAAAATAATGAGGAGTTTTAGAATCATAAAATCATAGAATGGTTACAGCACAGAAGGAGGCGATTTTTCCCCGTAGCCCTGCAAATTTTTTCCCTTCAGGTACTTATCCAATTCCCTTTTGAAAGCCACGATTGAGTCTGCCTCCACCACCCTTTCAGGCAGTGAATTCCAGATCGTAACCACTTGCTGCGTAAAAAAGCTTTTTCCTCATGTCGCCTTTGGTTCTTTTGCCAATCACCTTAAATCTGTGTCCTCTGGTTCTCAACCCTTCCGCCAATGGGAACAGTTTCTCTCTATCTCCTCTGTCTGGATCCCTCATGATTTTGAACACATCTATCAAATATCCTCTCAACCTTCTCTGCTCCAAGGAGAACAACCCCAGCTTCTCCAGTCTATCCACATAACTGAAGTCCCTCATTCCTGGAATCATTCTCGTAAATCTTTTCTGCACCCTCTCTAAGGCCTTCACGTCCTTCCTAAAGTGCGGCGCCCAGAATTGGACACAATACTCCAGTTGAGGCCGAACCAGTGTTTTATAAAGGTTCATCATAACTTCCTTGCTTTTGTACTCTATGCCTCTATTTATGAAGCCCAGGATTCTGTATGCTTTTTTAACCACTTTCTCAACCTGCCCTGCCACCTTCACCGATTTGTGCTCATATACCCCCAGGTTTCTCTGTTCATGCGCCCCCTTTAGAATTGTACTCTTTAGTTTATATTTCCTCTCCTCGTTCTTCCTACCAAAATGTATCACTTTGCACTTTTTTGCGTTAAATTTCATCTGCCACGTGTCCACCCATTTCACCAGCCTGTTTATGTCCTCTTGAAGTCTATCACTCTCCTCCTCACTGTTCACTATACTTCCAAGTTTTGTGATGGAGTAAATAAGGAGAAACTATTTCCACTGGCAAGAGGGTTGGTAACCAGAGGGGAATTTTTTTTATTCAGCGAGTTGTTGTGATCTGGAATGCATTTCCTGAAAGGATGGTGGAAGCAGATTCAATCGTAACTTTCAAAAGTGAAACATTTGCAGGGCTCTGGGGAAAGAGCAGGGCCGTGGGACTCACTGGAGAGCTCTTTCAAAGGGCCGGCACAGACAAGATGGGCCAAATGGCCGCCTTCTGTGCTGTATCATTCTCTGATACAGTACATTGGAAATGTGATAGAATCAGCTGTGGCTCAGTGGGTAGCACTCTCGCCTCTGAGTCAGAAGGTCGTGGGTTCAAGTCCTCAGTCCAGAGACCTAATCCAGACTGAAACTCCCAGTGCCAGTACTGAGGGAGCGCTGCACTGTCGGAGGGGCAGTACTGAGGGAGCGCTGCACTGTTGGAGGGGCAGTACTGAGGGAGCGCTGCACTGTTGGAGGGGCAGTACTGAGGGAGTGCTGCACTGTTGGAGGGGCAGTACTGAGGGAGCGCTGCACTGTTGGAGGGGCAGTACTGAGGGAGTGCTGCACTGTCAGAGTGGCAGTACTGAGGGAGTCCCTGTCTGCCCTCTCAGGTGGACGTAAAAGATCCCGTGGCACTATTTCGAAGAAGAACAGGGGAGATCTTCCCAGTGTCCTGGCCAATATTTTTCCCTCAATCAACATCCCTAAAACAGATTATCTGGTCATTATCACATTGCTGTTTTGTAGGAGCTTGCTGTGCGCTAATTTGCTGCTGCTTTTCCTACATTACATCAGTGACTACACTTCAAAAAGTACTTCATTGGCTGTAAAGCGCTTTGGGACATCCTGAGGTCGTGAAAGGCGCTGGAGAAATGCAAGTTCTTTCTTTCTGACAGGAGTTCTATCACAGCCCGTTTATATCCTGCAGGAAAGCTTTAAAGAAATATCCTTGATCCCCAAAGATAATCATCATTGCTAAAATCTTCAATCCTGGCCTCCCAATGCCAGCCCTTGTCCCATTGATTGCTCTCATCATAACCCTCATCCCTTGTCCCATTGAATGCTCTCGCCATTCCTCCAGCCCTTGTCCCATTGAATGCTCTCGCCATTCCTCCAGCCCTTGTCACATTGAATGCTCTGGTCATGTTCCCAGCCTTGTTAGTCAGTCTGGAATAAATTTAATATAAAAGATACACTGGAACTCCCGTGGCAAGAACAATAGGAGCAGATTGATGCCAAGGTTTACCTGTTAGCTACAATGCTTGTACCCAAGCACAAGGGGTTCTACATGTGATGACATAACATCACTGTATGTCTGTTTGTATGAGCGTGTGGCCAGGCTGACCGACCATTGGCTGCTCCTGAGGTTAGCAGAAGCATAACAACAACTTGCATTTATATAACATAATAAAATATCCCAAGGTGCTTCACAGGAGCGATTATCAATCAAAATTTGACACCGAGTCACATAAGGAGATATTAGGACAGGTGACCAAAAGCTTGGTCAAAGAGGTAGGTTTTAAGGAGCATCTTAAAGGAGGAGAGAGAGGCGGAGAGGATTAGGGAGGGAATTCCAGAGCTTTGGGCCCAGGCATGGCTGCCAATGGTGGAGCGATGGAAATCGGGGCTGTGCAAGAATGAAACGGACTGGAGAAGATGGAACGCAAGTTTACAGAAGGGCAGTCTCCCATTCTGTGCCGAGTTAGCTGGTCTCAATATCCAAGAGTGCAGTGGGTAGAAGTAGGACAGATCAACTGGTCCTCAGTGCCCTGGGCTAGGGAGCAGAAAATCAGCCAGAGTTTCTTCTCCTGATCACTATTCAGTGATCTCCACCAGAAAGTGCGGTTGGTGGATCAGGGTCGCGCCTCCCATGGTCAAATTGCCTGCCAATCATCCTTGCCTCAGTGAAACATGAAGATTGGCCACGCTGGGAGTGGTACTGGAGGCCAATCAGTGGGCACGAAACTGGACTCTGACAGGAAAACAAGTCCAGTTAAATGATTTCTCAAGTGTAAGCCAAGCTCAGAGCTGATTGGTGTGGAAGACAACAGATCTCCTGCAACACGTTACAACACCGAGGAAAAGAAAAATTAAAAGTACTGGACCTTCTGCCAGGACTCCTGTGATTTTGGTCAAAGGAAAATCTGCTAAAATTGCAACTCAGAGCCGAGTATTAAAGATTTCTTCCAGTGCCACGCCACCTCAGACTTAGTAACAACCAGAAAACTGTTATTGTTCCATTTAATCAAATATTTGAGAGAGAAGAATGGAAGGAGGACATCAATGGGAGCTGGATTCAAGCTCTCGGTTGTCACTTAATGAGGCACTGTGCAAAATATTTCCTGATACTTATTGAAAATATATTGTGCCAAAAAAGATAGACTTGTATGTTCCTCATTGTGTCTCTCAGACACATTCCCATGAATTACTCTGAAGTGCAATGATTGTTGCTATGTAGACAGTCAGCTATTTTGCACAAAGCAAGCTCCCACAAACAGCAGAGATGAATGATTGGTTAAATCTGTTTGTTGGTGTTGGTTGATGAAGGAATGTTGGCCCGAACACCGGGAGAACGCCTTACTCTTCACACTCCTCACACAAAGTGTGCTCAACGTCTGGAATACATTTCCACATTGAGGAGCGGAGGCAACAACTCTGGAATCATTTAAGAAACAATTTAATGTTACAATGGGGGAGGGAGGGAAATGTTAGGATCTCTCTAGGTGGATGAATTAAGATGGGCCGATTGGCCTTCCTCACCAGTAATTGTCTTGCGATCTTGGTGCCAAGGGATCTTTACAGTTTGCCTGAACTATCAGAATATGCAGATGGGGCATCGGTCTTAACCAAAAGACAACATCTGATAGTGCAGCGCTCCCTCAGTGCTGTGCTGGAGTAGCAGCCAGGATATGAGCTCAAATCCTGATGCAATTGAATGCATGGCCTTCTGACTCAAAGGTGAGAGGGCTTCCAACTGAGCCAAGCCCGTATTAAAGAATGGAAGATGAATATTTTTCTAGGATTGAATAGAAAATAAATAGTTGCATTCTTAATTGCACCATGGTGGGGAGTTCAGGTTATGTCACAAACCCAAAGAACAAAGCTAGAGGAGATTATTGATTACTCCTGATGCTCTCCCATTCTCAGTCTGATTCCAATTCCAAGGCCAGATGGATTCACAGAATAAAATATCCCTCATCCAGCACCAATAACTCAGAGACAACTGACAGCTGCTGTGGGGAATGATAAATATTACACTAGTGGAATAAGCGCCAGTCCTTTTGAAGTTCACACTGAGAGACAGTGTAGAGTGACGTTTACTCTGTATCTAACCTGTGCTGTAGCTGCCCTGGGAGTGTTTGATGGGACAGTGTAGAGGGAGCTTTACTCTGTATCTAACCTGTGCTGTACCTGCCCTGGGAGTGTTTGATGGGACAGTGTAGAGGGAGCTTTACTCTGTATCTAACCCGTGCTGTACCTGCCCTGGGAGTGTTTGATGGGACAGTGTAGAGGGAGCTTTACTCTGTATCTAACCCGTGCTGTACCTGCCCTGGGAGTGTTTGATGGGACAGTGTAGAGGGAGCTTTACTCTGTATCTAACCCGTGCTGTACCTGCCCTGGGAGTGTTTGATGAGACAGTGTAGAGGGAGCTTTACTCTGTATCTAACCCGTGCTGTACCTGCCCTGGGAGTGTTTGATGGGACACTGGATGCTCAAAGAAAAAGATTTAACTCCCAATATCGTTCATCAATTTGAGAATAAAGTTCAGATGACAAAAATCATGTTTTTAAAGAGAAAAATCTAATATTAATGAAGTTCAGCTTTTACTTGTCCCATAAATGGAAATCTTTTTCTCAATAGCCAGTTTTCTGGCAGCCTTTCCGTTGCCTTCATGGTATAATTTAACGGGTAGCACAGTGGAGATCTTGGGAATTGGGCAAGATCCCAGATACTCAGGTCACAGTCTCTGATCCCTGAAATGGGAAGGGAATTCCGAAGGCCAGGAATATCCATGGCTCTGGCCTGGGTCACACTGGGTGACCGGAAGGCTGGGAGAATTGGACTCGTAAGAACATAAGAACTAGGAGCAGCAGTAGGCCATTCGGCCCTTCGAGCCTGCTCCGCCATTCAATAAGATCATGGCTGATCTTCTACCTCATCTCCACTTTCCTGCACTATCCCCATATCCCTTGATTCCCCTAGAGTCCAAAAATCTATTGATCTCAGCCTTGAATATACTCAACGACTGAGCCCCCACAGCCCTCTGGGGTAGAGAATTCCAAAGATTCACCACCCTCCATACTTAAGAAAAGACATACTTGCTCTCGAGTCAGTACAAAGAAGGTTCACTCGGTTAATCCCGGGGATGAGGGGATGGACATATGAGGAGAGGTTGGGTAGATTGGGACTCTACTCATTGGAGTTCAGAAGAATGAGAGGCGATCTTATTGAAACATATAAGAATGTGAAGGGGTTGGATCGGGTGGATGCGGGGAGGATGATCCCGATGATGGGTGAAACTAGAACTAGGGGGCATTGTCTTAGAATAAGGGGCTGCTCTTTCAAAACTGAGATGAGAAGGAACTACTTCACTCAGAGGGTGGTAGGTCCATGGCATATGCTGCCCCAAAAAGCTGTAGAAGCTACATCATTACATAAATTTAAAACAGAAATAGACAGTTTCCTAGAAGTAAAGGGAATTAAGGGTTACGGGGAGCGGGCAGGAATTTGGACATGAATCTAGGTTCGGATCGGTCATGGCCCTGTGGGTAGCGTAGCGGGCCCGTGTAGCCTGATCCTGCTCCTATTTCGTGTGTCCAATTCTGTTAGGTTCAGGAGATGGTTCTGTGATAGTAGATTGGCGGTTAGGATCAGATCAGCCATGATCTTATTGAATAGCGGAGCAGGCTCGAGGGGCCAATTGGCCTACTCCTGCTCCTATTTCTTATGTTCTTATATTCTCTGAGTGAAGAAATTTATCCTCATCTCAGTCCTAAATGGCCGGCCCCTTATTCTGAGACTGTGACCCCTGGTTCTAGACTCCCCAGCGAGGGGAAACATCCGCCTGCATCTACCCTGTCAAACCCTGTAAGAATTTTGTATGTTTCAACAAGATCACCTCTCATTCTTCTAAACTCTAGAGAATATATAAGAACATAAGAAGTAAGAGCAGAAGTCGGACATTCGGCCCCTCGAGCCTGCTCCGCCATTCAATAAGATCATGGCTGATCATCGACCTCAACTCCACTTTCCCGCCTGATCTCCATATCCCTTGATTCCCCATGAGTCCAAAAATCTATCTATCTCAGCCTTGAATATACTCAAAGACTCAGCATTCACAGCTCTCTGGGGCCGAGAATTCCAAAGATTCACAACCCTCTGAGTGAAGAAATTCTTCCTCATCTCAGTCTTAAATGGCTGACCCCTTATCCTGAGACTATGCCCCCTCGTTCTAGACACTCCAGCCAGGGGAAACAACCTCTCAGCATCTACCCTGTCAATTCCCTTCAGAATCTTGTCAGTTTCAATGAGATCACCTCTCATTCTTCTAAACTCCAGAGAGTATAGGGCCATTCTACACAATCTCTCATCATAGGACAGCCCTCTCATCCCAGGAATCAATCTAGTGAACCTTCGATGCACTCCCTCCAAGGCAAGTATATCCTTCCTTAAATAAGGAGACCAAAACTGTGCACAGTACTCCAGGTGTGGTCTCACCAAGGCCCTGTACAATTGTAGCAAGACTTCCTTACTCTTATACTCCAACCCCCGTATTGCTTGCTGTACCTGCATGCTAGCTTTCTGTGTTTCTTGCACGAGGACACCCAATAGGCCTAGTCAACTCAATCTCTCCTCATAGGACAATCCCTGCATCCCAGGAATCAGGTGAACCTTCATTGCACTCCCTCTATGGCAAGTATATCCTTCCTTAGATAAGGAGACCAAAACTGTACACAATACTCCAGGTGTAGTCTTACCAGGGCCCTATATAATTGCAGTAAGACGTCTTTACTCTTATACTCAAATCCTCTGGTAATAAAGGCCAACATACCATTTGTTTTCCTAATTGCTTGCTGTACCTGCATGTTAACTTTTAGTGATTCGTGTACAAGGACACCCAGGTCCCTCTGAACACCAACATTTCCCAATCTCTCACCATTTAAAAAATACTCTGTTTTCTATTTATCCTACCAAAGTGGATAACTTCGCATTTCTCCACATTATATTCTATTTGCCATGTTCTTGCCCACTCACTTAGCCTGTCTATCCCCTTGAAGCCTCCTTACATCCTCCTCACAACTTACATTCCCACCCAGCTTTGTATCATCAGCAAACTTGGATATATTACATTTGGTCCTCTCATCTAAATCATTGATATAGATTGTGAATAGCTGAGGCCCAAGCACTGATCCTTGCGGTACCCCACTAGTTACAGCCTGCCAACACGAAAATGACCCGTTTATTCCTACTCTCTGTTTTCTGTCCGTTAACCAATCCTCAATCCATGCTAGTATATTACCCCCAATCCCATGAGCCCTAATTTTGTTTAATAACCTCTTGTGTGGCACCTTATCGAATGCCTTCTGAAAATCCAAATACACCACATTCACTGGAGCCCCTTAACTATTCTGCTAGTTACAACCTCAAAAAACTCTAACGGATTCGGCAAACACGATTTCCTTTTCATAAATCCATGTTGACTCTGCCCAATCCTATTATTATTTTCTAAGTGCCCTGTTACCACGTCTTTCATAATAGATGCTAGCATTTTCCTTACTACTGATGTCAGGCTAACTAGTCTGTAGTTCCCCGTTTTCTCTCACTCCTTTCTTAAATAGTGGGTTTACATTTGCTACCTTCCAATCCATGGGAACTGTTCTAGAATCTATGGAATTTTGGAAAATGACAACCACTAACTCTATAGCCACCTCTTTATAAACCCTAGGATGTAGGCCATCAGGTCCAGGGGATTTATCAGCTTTCAGTCCCATTAATTTCTCCAGTACTATTTTTTTACTGATACTAATTTCTTTCAGTTCCTCATTCTCGCTAGACCCTTGGTTCTCCACTATTAGTTTTTTGCGTCTTCTTCCGTGAAGACAGACAAAAAGTATTTGTTTGATTTCTCTACCATTTCCTTATTCCCCATTATAATTTCTCCTGTCTCAGCCTGTAAGGGACCCACATTTACTTTCGCTAATCTTTTCCTTTTTAAATACCTTTAGAAGCTTTTACAGTCTGTTTTTATGTCTCTTGCTAGTTTACTCTCATATTCTATTTTCCCTTTCTTTATCAATTTCTTGGTCCTCCTTTGCTTAATTCTAAAATCCTCCCAATCCTCAGGCTTACTACTCTTTTTGGCAACATTATAAGCCTCTTCCTTTGATCTAATACTATCTTTAACTTCTCTTGTTAGCCACGGTTGGACCACTTTTCCTGTGGGGTTTTTGTGCCTTAAAGGAATGTATATTTGTTGTAAATTATGTATTCATTCTTTAAATGCTAGCCATTGCTTCTCTACCATCATACCTTTTAATGTAGTTCCCCAATCTATCTTAGCCAACTCGCCCCTTATACCTGCATAATTTGCTTTGTTTAGATTTAAGACCCTAGTTTCGGATTTAACTAAATCACTTTCAAACTCAATATAAAATTCTATCATATTATGTTCACTCTTCCCTAAAGGCCCCTTTACTACAAGGTTATTAATTAACCCTTTCTCATTGCACAATACTAGATCTAAAATAGCCTGTTCCCTAGTTGGTTCCTCAACATACTGATCTAGAAAACTATCTTGCATACATTCCATGAATTCGTCCTCCACACTATTACTGTAAATTTGGTTTGCCCAGTCTATATGTGGATTAAAGTCCCCCATGATTACTGTATTATGCTTGTTACATGCGCCTCTAATTTCCTGATTTATACTCTGCCCTACATTACAACTACTGTTTGGTGGCCTATAAACAACTCCCACCAATGTTTTCTGCCCCTTGCTGTTTCTTAGCTCCACCCAAACTGATTCTACTTCTTGATTTTCAGAGCTGAGATCCTTTCTCTCTACTGTCTTTTTCCCATCCTTTATTATCAGGGCTACCCCTCCTCCTTTTCCATTTTGCCTATCTCTTCTATAAGTTAAGTATCCCGGAATATATAGTTCCCAACCTTGGCCACATTGCAACTACGTCTCCATAATGGCTATTAGATCAAACCTGTTAATTTCTTTCTGCGCTATAATTCATCTATTTTGTTGCGAATGCTTTGTGCATTCAGATATAGTGCCTTTAGCTTTGACTTATTTCCATTTTTCCCTGATGTCACCTTAGTCACTGATGCCTTATTACCTTTGTCACTCTCTCTGTCCCTTCCTGACCCACTCTGCTTATTTTTACCCAAAACTCAACTTTGCTCTAGAGCCTTGACATTTCTCTCGCTGCTTTTAAATTTACTCTTTCCTGACTCCTCCCACCCCCCTTCATTAGTTTAAAGCCCTGTCTACTGCCCTAGTTATTCAATTTGCCGGGACACTGGTCCCAGCCCGGTTTAAGTGGAACCCATCCCATCGGAACAGCTCCCTCTTTCCCCAGTACTGGTGCCAGTGTCCCATGAACTGAAACCCCTTCCTCCCACACCACTCTTTGAGCCACGCATTTAAACCTCTAATCTCTTTGTCCCTAAACCAATTTGCACATGGCTCTGCAGTTTGCGCGTAAGTGGGGCCCACCTGGAAATCCAGGTCTAGCTCCTGAATTATCGAAGCAATTGACAAGCTGCAATTAGAGATTGCCCTCCTTGTAAACGGGCTGACAGTCCACGGCGATGATGCTGCCAGTGCAACAGCGAGCGGCACCCGGTGCCCTATTATCCCCGACCGCCCTCACCAAACCCAGTCGGTGTGCACTAGTAAAGTGTAAGTTAGGGGACCGCCCTCTGAACCCTGGATACTTAAGCAGGGTCAGATGTGGCAATCCCCAGGCTGGGTGAGTTGACTCATGGATTTGAGCTGCCTGTTGAAGGAGCAGCCTGTATACAGTCTGCGTCGAGACACCTGAGGCTCCAGTCCCTCCGAGAGACACGTTTTGCTTCTACTTTTCTCAAATCTAGGTTACTCTTGTATAGGAACCCAAGTCATTAAACAATGTCACTTTACACACGTTTACTGAAAGAACGGACTAATTTCTACAGATTTATATAATTTAAAAAAATCAGAGGGATAGATTTAATAAACCACACCAAACAAAATGGTAATTGGAAAGACTAAACATTCTGTCGGGGTGCGGTACTGTAGTGGTTCTGTTACTGGACTAGTAATCAAGAGAAGGTGAGTCCATAATCCCACCATAGCAGTTTGAGAATTTGAATTCAGATTTAAAAATCTAGAAATAAAAAGCTGGGATCAGTAAAAGTGAGCATGAATCTGTTGGATTGTTGTAAAAAAACAACTGGTTCACTAATATCCTTCAGGGAAGGAAACCTGCCGTCCTTACCCAGTCTGGTCTATATGTGATTCCAGACCCACACCAACATGGTTGACTCTTAACTGCCCCCTGAAGTGGCCGAGCGAGACACTCGGGTGTATCACCACCTTCTCAGGGCCACTAGGGATGGGTAATAAATGCCGGCCTCCCCAGCGATGCCCACATCCCGAGAATTATTTTTTTAAATTCCCTCTCCCCTGCAAGTAACACGAGCAGAACTTTGCCTCCAAGAGTCTGGATGTGCCTAGAAAATGGAGACAGGTTTCAAACAAAAGACAGACTCGCATTTCTACAGAGCTTTTCCCCACCTCAGGATGTCCCAAAGCGCTTTACAACCAATGAAGTACTTTTGAAGTGTAGTCACTGTTGTAATGTAGGAAACGCAGGCAGACAATTTGTGCACAGCAAGCTCCCACAAACAGCAATGCGATAATAACCAGAGAATCTGTTTTTAGGTATTGGTTGAGGGATAAGTATTAGCCAGGAACAGCGGCGAGAACTCTCCTGCTCTTCTTCGAAATAGTGGCCATGGGATATTTTACATCCATCTGAGAGGGCAGACAGGGACTTGGCTTAATGTCTCATCCAAAAGACGGCCCCCCAACAGTGCAGAACTCCCTCAGTACTGCCCCTCTGACAGTGCGGCGCTCCCTCAGTACTGCCCCTCCGACAGTGCGGCGCTCCCTCAGTGCTGCCCCTCCGACAGTGCGAGCCTCCCTCAGTACTGCCCCTCCGACAGTGCAGCGCTCACTCAGTACTGCCCCTCCGACAGTGCAGCACTCCCTCAGTACTGCCCCTCCGACAGTGCAGCGCACCCTCAGTACTGCCCCTCTGACAGTGCAGCACTCCCTCAGTACTGCACTGGGGTGTCAGCCTGGATTTTGTGCTCAAGTCCCTGGAATGGGGATTGAACCATGACCTTCTGACCCAGGAGCTAAATATCAAAAAATAACAGCAGGATGTAAGAGCAGGCTTCATGTTTTTTTTAACAATTACACAGTTAAGTTCCCTACCGGAACAGAGGTGATCCCAACACCATCTAATCCTTGCAGTTTGCTGACATTGAACCTTGCAAGGGTCTCATCCTTGTTTTCTAATCCCTCCATGGCCTCGCTCCTCCCGATCTCTGTAATCTCCTCCAGCCTTACAACCCTCTGAGATCTCTGCGTTCCTCCAATTCTGGCCTCTTGAGCATCCCCGATTTCCATCGCTCCACCATTGGCGGCCGTGCCTTCAGCTGCCTGGGCCCTGAAGCTCTGGAATTCCCTCCCTAAACCTCTCCGCCTCTCTCTCCTCCTTTAAGAGGCTCCTTAAAACCTCCCTCTTTGATCAAGCTTTTGGTCACCAGTCCTAATATCTCCTTATGTGGCTCGGTGTCCAATTTTGTTCGATAACGCTCCTATGCAGCGCCTTGGGACGCTTTACTATGTTAAAGGCGCTATATAAATGCAAGTTGTTGTTGAGTCTTCTGGCACTCCTTTAAAGAGATGAACTGTCCTTGCCTGCAGCTTGACATCCAGCGACATTTCTGACCCCCTTAACACCAGACAGAAGGTTGCATTGCCTTCAGACACCCGCAGAGGTTCACCGCCAGTGCTGACCCTCACCAGAGGATAAACGTCCTTCCATCCTGGAACCTGAGACAGCTGGCATCCAATAGAAGAGCGGGTCTCCACATCCAGCGCTGAAAAAAGCCTGAAGCCAGCAATTTTCGAGTCCCACACCAGGGATTTGAGCACAAAATCCAGGCCAACAGTTCAGCGCAGTACTGAGGGAGCGCTGCACTGTCGGAGGGGCAGTACTGAGGGAGTGCTGCACTGTCGGAGGGGCAGTACTGAGGGAGCACTGCACTGTCGGAGGGCAGTACTGAGGGAGCGCTGCACTGTCGGAGGGGCAGTACTGAGGGAGTGCTGCACTGTCGGAGGGGCAGTACTGAGGGAGCGCTGCACTGTCGGAGGGGCAGTACTGAGGGAGCACTGCACTGTCAGCGGGGCAGTACTGAGGGAGCGCCGCACTGTCGGAGGTGCAGTCTTTCGACATTTGATTCACAATAGTCATGCAATCAGTGTCAGATGCCTTTGGATTTACTTAATTTTTACCCCCAAAAGACTTTTATTTAAAAATAAACAGAAGTTTATTTTCCCGTTACTTCTGAGCCCTGCATTATGGAGATATTCATCTTTGAGCTTTGTAAATTTTTCAATGGATTTTCCTCACTAGCAGAGAAATCAGCAGAACATAAACTCTGTGTCCCTCCTTGTCCTGCCCCCATCTGGTTTCTATTTGGAAAAAGTGGCACCTTAAATTAACTGTGAGTCAACTGAAAGGTCACTTACCATCTGGGTAAATATTAATTGATCAGCTGGACAGTGAAAAATGTACAGAGCCTGCGCAGGACTCGCAGAACAAACACGTTTCCATCGCACACTCGACTCTGATAAAGACAGGATGTTCCTCAGGCAGGCACTTCCTGTTGCAGATATAAATAGCAGGTTTGTATCAATCGACTAATTTTACAGTCAAGAGTTTATTTTGGGGAGTAGAGGGGAACTAGGAAACTAGGAAGTGTTTGCGACAGGAACCTCCTGTCCTCAGCAAATTCTCAACCTGATGACACTGGACTCAATGAAGATCTCAACCTCTCTCAGCCCCAGGACATCACTGCAGGATTTCTTCAGGGCAGTGTCCTAGGCCCAACCATCTTCAGCTGCTTCATCAATGACTTTCCCTCCAACATCGGGTCAGAAGTGGGGATGTTCGCTGATGATTGCACAGTGTTCAGTTCCATTCGCAACTCCTCAGATAATGAAGCAGTCCACGCCGGCATGCAGCAAGACCTAGATGACATCCAGGCTTGGGTTGATAAGTGGCAGGTAACATTCGCGCCAGGCAATGACCATCTCCAACAAGAGAGAGTCCAGCCACCACCCCTTCACATTCAACGGATTACCATCGCCGAATCCCCCACCATCAACATCCTGGGGGGTCACCATTGACCAGAAACTTAACTGGACCAGCCACATAAATACTGTGGCAACAAGAGCAGGTCAGAGGCTGGGTATTCTGTGGCGAGTGTCTCACCTCCTGACTCCCCAAAGCCTTTCCACCTTCTACAAGGCACAAGTCAGGAGTGTGATGGAATACTCTCCACTTGCCTGGATGAGTACAGCTCCAACAACACCCAAGAAGCTCGACACCATCCAGGACAAAGCAGCCCACTTGATTGGCACCCCATCCACCACCTTAAACATTCACTCTCTCCACCACCAGCACACCGTGGCTGCAGTGTGTACCATCTACAAGATGCACTGCAGCAACTCGCCAAGGCTTCTTCGGCAGCACCTCCCAAACCCGTGACCTCTACCATCTAGAAGGACAAGGGCAGCAGGCGTATGGGAACACCACCACCTCCAAGTTCCCCTCCAAGTCACACACCATCCTGACTTGGAAATATATTGTCGTTCCTTCATCGTCGCTGGGTCAAAAACCTGGAACTCCCTCCATAACAGCACTGTGGGAGTACCTTCACCACACAGACTGCAACGGTTCAAGAAGGCGGCTCACCACCACCTTCTCAAGGGGCAATTAGGGATGGGCAATAAATGCCGGCCTTGCCAGCGACACCCACATCCCATGAATGAATGAAAAAAAACATGAGGGACTGTGGGTAGTTTCTGATATTTGGACTAGTCATCTGACACAAACATAGACTGACCAACACCAATCCATTCTCTGATTGAGCAAGGCTGTGAGGGTCCTATTCATTTCTCTATAAACAAATTAGACTGCCATTCTCTCAGCTACCCTGTGACGTGCTGTTAGAATTTATTATGAGAAACATTTATTTTTAATCCAAGAAAATTCCAGTTTCAAGTAAATCACTGGTTAGGCCCCAGCTGGAGTTTTGTGTCCAATTCTGGGCACCACACTTTAGGAAGGATGTCAGGGCCATGGAGAGGGTGCAGAGGAGATTTACTAGAATGGTACCAGGGATGAGGGACTTCAGTTATGTGAAGAGATTAGAGAAACTGGGATTATTCTCCTTAGAGCAGAGACAGTTAAGAGGAGATTTGATAGAGATGTTCAAAATCATGAAGGGGTTTGACAGAATAAATAAGGAGAAACTGTTTCCATTGGCAGAAGGGTCGGTAACCAAAGGACACAGACTTAAGATAATTGGCAAACGAACCAGAGGGGAGATGAGGAGACATTTTTTTACGCAGCGAGTTGTTGTGATCTGGAATGCGTTGCCTGAAAGGGCAGTCGAAGCAGATTCAATAGTAATTTTCAAATGGGAACTGGATAAATACTTGAAGGGGAAAAATTTGCAGAGCTATGGGGAAAGAGCGGGGAGGAGTGGAATTTATTGGCTTGCACAGGCAGGATGGGCCAAATGGCCTCCTTCTGTGCTGTATCGTTCTATGATTCTATGATTTGATTAAGTAAAAAATGTTCCATTGAGCTGGGCAACTACTTTGTGAGATAAAAGTGCAGTGAAGTGCAGCTGTTATATATTTGTGGAATAAGGGATTGTTACAAATTCAGGTCCACCTTAGATATTCTCATGGGTACAATGGTACTGGTCACTTCCGGAAGTGGTCCCACATCTTAAGTTCAGGAGTGTGCCCATACTGTTGAATATCTTTTGGATGAGACGTTTAACTGAGGCCCCATCTGCCCTCTCAGGTGGACATAAAAGATCCCACGGCACAATTTCAAAATGGAGCCTTTCCATTTTTGCTTCAACCTCGCTCAGTTCTCGGCAATCGTAGAGTGTTAAAACTCCCTCTCTAAAGTTTAAATCCCAGTCGCCATTAGTTCCCTGATATCTCAAGTCACTGATACTGACAGATCTTGATATTCTGGTTTGGGATTGATCCCGAATGAGGTAACAGCACTAAGAACAGGCCTTTACAAATCTTCAGGACAAACCGGCGACTGAACATTAATATGAACACGAGCAGGACGGAGTCTCCTGGGCCTCAAGGCCAGTTTGGCAGTGATTGAGGGACACTGGAACCATAGACCTCTGTTTGGGCGCCCTTTGGTAAAGAGGAAATCTGACTCTGCACTTGACCTGGGAGTGCTTGGTGCTGATATTGAGCTCCAAACTTGGAGAAATGGCCCATTTCTTACCAATGACATCCCTCAGCTCAATGTACACAGAAATAATAAAAATAAAACATTAAAAGCACAAAAACTAAAGCAACTGAGTTTGCAGGGCAGGAAACAATGGTGCCCGAATAAGGAGACCCATTGTAATGAGATTCCGATAGTTAACGATTATTTTACCTTCTCTCCGACTCCTCGGATTTGATTCCCTGTATTGTGGACCCCATTAATGTTATGATTCCTTTCCCTGTAACGAGCCATTGCTTTGCCAGAGGGCGAATGCTTGGACACACATCAGTACTGGATTCTCTAAGCCCTCTTTAAGGTCCCCTGGAGACAGTAGATCTGAGGGACCCGAGTGCTCGGTCTGCCTGCAGCAATATCAGAAATGGAACAGCAAGCTCTTGAAACTCCGAGGAAAGGATTAAGGTTAGGAGGAGGACAACACAGCCCAGAATTCACATCAGGAGATGTTTGTCATTGTTTTATTTTTCTCACTAAAATTCAAACAAAGCAATGGAATTAGGTTAACCCTTTGTAGACCTTGGCAATTGTTTGTAAAGAAATGTAACTACTTTTAAAAATGTTTAACACCTTCCGTGGTGCATGGGCGTTTTGTCACCCCTGACGCGATCATTCTCTCCTTCCTCCAACCTCTTCCTCTATCAGAATCTCTTTCATTGCTATTTTATCAATGATAATTTCTCATCTGAACTTTCCCCTCTTATCCCTCCTGAGCTTGAGTCCTCCGTCCCACACACTCCTTCTCTTCCCTGAATTCTCGGTGTTGAAACCAAGATTCCTCGCACCGTCTCGCCGACTCTAACTCTTTATTTCCCAAGGTTCTTAAAACTGTGCAACTTCTCACCTCCTTTAGCCTGAATCATCCTCCTACAACCTGCTGGTGCCTGGAGCCTAAACATGGTGTCCCTCATCTCCGACTCTGTGTTTCTGCTCTGTGGGTCTCAGCCATCCACCTGCCCTTCACTTTCAAAAAAATATCAATTGAAATAATTCCGTCCTTGGTTTGCACTTGAAGCACTTCCAGTTTAGAATGTGTTGACAAAAATGTTTTGAAGGTTGGCAAGGATTTTAGCCTCATTTAAATGTTTCATTGTTTCTCGATGCAATCTTTCAAGTTTCTTTCCCATCAGAAACAGGCGATGAAATTTCAAAGATCGGAATAAGCATGGACACAAAGCAATGGCAGAGGAGTGAAAGGATTTGTTCAGCGGCAAAGCAGGAAGGGAGTAGATTTGCTTCAATAAATTTCTGTCGGTCTCCTTCTCTATGCTAGTGTGGGTAAAGCAGCATTGCTATTGGCTGTGCCACAGCTGACCCTACAATGACACCGGCGGGGTCACAGGTGACCACCTTCAATCACCTTGTGCTGAAATCACCATCTCTCCTACTGCACTGCCTCTTGAACCCAGGCCCCGCTCTGCACCGTCAGACATCAGGTCTTGGTTCCGTCACAACTTTCTCCAACTGAACATCGAGATGACTGATTCCATTGCTTCTCATCGCCTGCCATGACCCCACTCCTCCCATCCAGGCTGAACCAGACCACACTAAACCTCGGCACCTTTCTCAACACTCAACTCAACTTCAAACCTCACATCCTATCCATTACCAAGACTCCTCTGTCCTACCACAGCTTCTACACCAATTAAACCCTTTCCCAGGTTTCTGTCAACTCTAGATGTCATTACTCCAATGTCCCCTTCGCTGGTATCCCATCCGCCATAAAATCCAACTGTTCCAGAATGCAACCACTCGTTCATTACCCCATCCTCGCTGATCTACATTGGCTTCCAATCCCTCTTACAATTAAAATGTTAAATTCTTGTCCTCATCTTCAAATCTAATCATGGCCTTGCCCTATCCTGTGTTCTCACCCTCCTCCAGCCTTCAGTCCTCCAAACCTGGCTTTTTGTACATCTCCCTCTGCCTTTTTCTCCACTTTTGGTAGCAGATTTTTTGGCTGCCTCGACCCTGATCTCTGGAACTCCCTCTCTAAACCCTTCCATCTCTCCTCTTCTCTGCAGGGCTATGGGGAAAGGACAGGGGAGTGGGACTAATTGGATAGCTCTTTCAAAGAGCCGGCACAGGCACAATGTGTTGAATGGCACATTCAGGCTTGGGCTGATAAGTGGCAAGTAACATTTGCCCCACACAAGTGCCAGGCAATGACTATCTCCAACAAGTGAGCATCTAACCACCGCCCCTTGACATTCAATTACCATTGGCGAATCCCCCACCATCAATATCCTGGGGGGTCACCATTGACCAGAAACTTAACTGGACCAGCCACATAAATACTGTGGCTATAAGAGCAGGTCAGAGGCTGGGTATTCTGTGGTGAGTGTCTCACCTCCTGAGTGTGATGGAACTCTCTACTTGCCTGTATGAGTGCAGCTCCAACAACACTCAAGAAGCTCGACACCATCCAGGACAAAGCTGCCCGCTTGATTGGCACCCCATCCACCACCTTAAACATTCACTCCCTCCACCACTGGCGCACCGTGGCTGCAGTGTGTACCATCTGCAAGATGCACTGCAGCAACTCGCCAAGGCTTCTTCGGCAGCACCTCCCAAACCCGTGACCTCTTCCACCTAGAAGGACAAGGGCGCATGGGAACACCACCACCTCCAAGTTCCCCTCCAAGTCACACACCATCCTGACTTGGAAATATATCGGCCATTCCTTCATCGTCGCTGGGTCAAAATCCTGGAACTTCCTCCCTAATAGCACTGTGGGAGCACCTTCACCACACGGACTGCAGCGGTTCAAGAAGGCAGCTCACCACCACCTTCTCAAAGGCAATTAGGGATGGGCAATAAATGCTGGCCTTACCAGTGACGCCCGCATCCCAGGAACAAATAAAAAACAAATGGCCTCCTTCTGTGTTGTAAGACTCTGTGATTCTCTCTTAAAAAATCTTGGAACAACCCATCTTTTTAACCAAGCCTTTGGTCACCCCTCCTAATCGCTCCTGCCATGGTTCAGCATCTGTTCCCTTATCGATGGTTATTATTTTCTGCCTCTCTCTGTAAAATGCCTTGAGATTTTTTTAAATGTTAAAGCTGTTTTAAATCTGCAAGCTGTTGTTATTGAAAAATCAAATTAAACGGCTCCTTGATGTTTGAATTAGTAAGTGTATTTCTCCAATGTTGTCCTGAACCATGTTGTGTCTGGAAGGTGCCAGTTCCCATTGCCAGTCTGCTCTGAGCTAGCCAAACCCGACCAGGATAGCAACAGAGGGGCTACAGTTGGTCTAAACAGGACTTGGGCTAACGTCGCCGGGATTCATCATCCTGTCCATTTCTCAGTGATCGCTGCTGGGATGTACAGGTGTGCTGCTGAGGACAGGTTGGGTTCAACTCTGATGAACCCCCATGGCCAAATATCCCATCAGCATCACCGACCAGCGTCATGGGGATGAATGTTGCTCTGGCTGAGATCCGGGAGAATGCCCCGCTCCAGGTGAGTCAGCACCGTTCGGAACAGGAGGGCACTGGATTCATCCCCGATGCATCCCACCCCCTGCCTCCCCACTCACAAAAGCAAGCATGGTTAACACTTGTTTTAAATTATTGAGGGTCTTATGAACATTCTCACAAGATTCTGAAAAAAAAGCAATCAAATTGTTTTATTTTTAATTTAACCTCACGCACCAGCGCAGATAAAAATTAAAATATTGAAATAAAAGGGGTGGGAAAGAGAATATTTAAAGAAAAAGAGCGAGACAATGTTTTCATCTAAAATTATCCACATTCGTATTCTGCGGAGGGTGTCGGTGAGCAGTGAAGATGGACATACAATTATGCTCACTTGTTGTATATTAATATAGATTCTTGACATCTTTCACAGACCTCAGGCTGTCATCTTTTTGTCTGCCTTAATTGAAAATTAATGGTTAGTGTGTTGCCATGGTAATAAAGTCATTGGTCGCAAATAGCGCTCACATCTCAAGAAGGCACCAGTGGCATTGTTTGTCCTGGGTGACCTTGGGAGTTCAGAGATATTGAAGGAGAAATGGGGGTTGAATATTGCCAATCCGAGCAAGACATGAAAAAAAACTTATTGCGTGTTGTGTATAGAAAAATAAAATGAATGTGTCAAGGCAGAGAGAAGCAGAATTATACTTGAGTACAAAGCAGAAAAGTTTCATCTTTTCATTTGATTCTGTCTATTGCCTCGCAGAGATTGGAGTTCTGATGTTGCAGTAGGGTATATTATACCTTCATAATACAGACCGCAGCACAAGGAACAAGTGTCGCACGACAGATGATCGGAGCTGATTGCCGCTTTGTCCCACTGAAAGAGTTATCTGAACTAGGGCATCAATTTGGGTCGGACAAAAGGGAAAAGGATTTAAAAATATAACCATAAGATGTGGCGGAACAAAAGCATCACAGAGTTAAGGAAATAAGAGAGAGAAGCAGATAGCTGGAAAAAGGGAAAGGACAGAGAGAAGGAGCTAGGAGTAAAAGACACACATATACAGACACACACACAGAGACACAGATACACACAGTCACACGCACAGAGACACAGACACACACACAGACACATGCACAGAGACACAGACACACACACAGACACACGCACAGACACAGACACACACACAGACACAGAGACACAGACACACGCACAGATACACAGACACAGAGACACACAGACACACGCACAGACACACACACAGACACAGAGACACAGACACACGCACAGATACGCAGACACACACACAGACACAGAGACACAGACACACACACAGATACAGAGACACAGACACACGCACAGAGACACACACACACACAGACACATGCACAGACACACACACAGAGACACAGACACACACACAGAGACACAGACACACACAGAGACACACGCACAGAGACACGCACAGAGACACAGACACACACACAGACACACGCACAGACACACGCACAGACACACGCACAGACACGCACACACAGACACACACACAGACACACACAGACACAACACAGGGACACATGCACAAACACATGCACACAGATGCAACACGCAGACACACACACAGACACATGTACCCAAACACGTACACACAGACACACACACACGCACACAAACTCAATGCACAGATGCAATGCACGAACACACATACACCCAGACAAATGCACGTGCAAACACACACACACACACACACACACACATATAACCACGCTTACACACACAGGTATATAAACACACAGGTATATAAACACACAGATATATAAATACACAGATATATATATATATATATATATACAGACACATACAGAAAGATATTGAGCAAATAAGGAAGGATTGACCAGTGAGTACAATCAGTCTGCAAGTATCACCATTTCAGACTGACATTTTTCGTTATTTCACAAATTCACAAACTCAGCAAACTCGAGATCTCCCCGGACTCGGGCTGACTTTTATAGTGAGTCCATCAGAAAAATCAATGCTTGGTTGATTTTAGATTTAGTGTAAATTAACTGACAAAAAGGGATCCATCTGGAGAGAGAGGGCTGAAGTTACAATACTGAGCAGGTCAGGGATCTGAGAGGCTGGCTTCCGTCAGGAGAGAGGAGGGAAGGGGAAGCAGCGATTGGACAATGAGAATGCCTGAGCTTGGGGCTGACGGAAGGGCAGGAACTACAAGCCCAAAGCCACAAGCCAATCTCCTGCAGAACAGAGTGTCTATGCGCTGCCCAGTTGTGCCATGGACAACAGGGAACGTAAACCGCCAAACACCCAGCTTGATTTAGAATCACTGGTACAAAAGGGTGCCATTCGGCTGAGCTAATGCTGGGGTTACTTCGCCTACCGGAACGATCTACTCGTATATGTGTGAAGGCCAACACCTACACCTGGTTTATTTTAGGTGTACACTCCACAAGACATCTCTTGGGTCTGGAGCTCCACGTTGCTCCATGAATGATTATTGCATGCAATGCTGGACCATTTCCAAACTATCCCAGGAATTTGGTCTTCCATCGTACAGCAGGACAGCACAGAAGCCTGATCTGCCTCGCGATGTTGCCATGCGGTGTGCTTCTGATTCTCCCATGTAGTGAGTTCCCAATCTCAGCCAGGACAGCAATGGGGAGTTGTTCAGGCCAGGAAACTCTCTGCCAGTAACGAGAGTAGGAAAGTCTCTGTATGAGTCACCCCTGTCCCCAGAACATTCTCGCTCAGCTCCCGGCCTCTCATGGTGCAGCAAGGCCATGGAGGCAAAGATGATGAAATCAATGGGGAACTAGTGAGGAGAAAGGTGAAAGGTGAATAAGATTTAGTGCAGGATAGGACCTGGGCAGCAGAGATCCAGATGAGTTTCAGTTTGAAGGGGATTCAGAGGAAATGAGTAAAACATCTTGCCTATGTTGCCCTGTCTTTGTCAGCCGTGGCTCAGTGGGTAGCACCCTTGCCTCTGAGTCAGAAGGTTGTGGGTTCAAGTCTCATTCAGAGACTTGAGCACAAAAATCTAGGCTGACACTCCAGTGCCGTGCTGAAGGAGTGCTGCACTGTCAGAGGTGCTGCCTTTTGGACGAGACGTTAAACCGAGGCCCCGCCTGCCCTCTCAGGTGGATGTAAAAGATCCCACGGCACAAAGAGCAGGGGAGTTCTCCTCGGTGTCCTGGGGCCAATATTTATCCCTCAATCAACATCACTAGAAACAGATTATCTGGCCATTATCACATTGCTGTTTGTGAGAGCTTGCTGTGCGCAAATTGGCCGCCGCGTTTCCCTACATTACACGGCGCCATCCACACCTTACTCACCTTCCAGGCTCGAGGCAAAAAACAGAAAATGCTGGAAATACAAAACAGGCCAAGTTCCAACCCATCCTTCTTGGAAAAGAAAGACTTGCATTTCTCTAGCGCCTTTCACGACCTCAGGATGTCTCAAAGCGTTTTACAGCCAATGAAGTACTTTTGAAGTGTAGTCACTGTTGTAATGTGGGAAACAGGGCAGCCAATTGTGCACAGCATGATCCCACAAAATGCAATGTGATAATGACCAGATCATCTGTGTTTGTTACGTTGATTGAGGGATAAATATTGGTCAGTACACCGGGAGAACTCCCCTGCTCTTCTTCAAAATAGTGCCATAGGATCTTTTACGTCCACCTGAAAGGGCAGACGGGGCCTCGGTTTAACGTCTCATCTGAAAGACGGCACCTCTGTCTCCTTCGGCTCCTTCAGCACTGCACTGGAGTGTCAGCCTGGATTTTTGAGAGGGTATGAGAATAGATTGGCAGCTAACATAAAACGGAATTCAAAAGTCTTCCATGGGCACATAAATAGCAAATGGGTAGTAAGAGGAGGGGTGGAACCGATTAGGGACCAAAAAGGAGACCTACGCATGGAGGCAGAGGGTATGGCTGAGGTGCTAAATGAGTACTTTGCATCTGTCTTCACCAAGAAAGAAAATGCTGTCATAGACATAGTGAAGGAGGAGATAGTGGAGTTACTGGATGGGATAAAAATTGATAAAGAGGAGGTACTCGAAAGGCTGTCTGTAGCTAAGTAGCAGGACCAGATGGGAGGCATCCTAGGATGCTGAGGGAGGTTAAGGAGGAAATCGTGGAGGAACTCACCATAATCTTCCAATCCTCCTTAGGTACGGGGCTGGTGCCAGAGGACTGGAGAATTGCAAATATTACACCCTTGTTCAAGAAAGGGTGTAAAGAAAAACCCAGCAACTATAGGCCAGACAGTTTAACCTCGGTAGTAGGGAAGCTTTTGGAAACGATAATTAGGGACAAAATTAACAGTTGTTTGGACAAGTGTGGATTAATTAAGAAAAACCAGCACGGATTTGTTAAAGGCAAATCGTGTATAACCAACTTGATCGAGTTTTTTGATGAGGTAACAGAGAGGGTTGATGAGGGCAATGTGGTTGATGTGGTGTACATGGATTTCCAAAAGGAGTTCGACAAAGTGCCACATAATAGGCTTGCCAGCAAAGTTGAAGTCCATGGAATATAAGGGAGAGTGGCAGCATGGATATGAAATTGGCTGATTGACAGGAAACAGAGAGTAGTGGTGAACGGTTGTTTTTTGGACTGGAGGAAGGTATACAGTGGTGTTCCCCAGGGGTCAGTTCTAGGACCACTGCTTTTCTTGATATATATTAATGACTTGGACGTGGGTGTACGGGGCACAATTTCAAAGTTTGCAGATGACACAAAACTTGGAAGTATAGTGAACAGTGAGGAGGATAGTGATAGACTTCAAGAGGACATAGACAGGCTGGTGAAATGGGTGGACACGTGGCAGATGAAATTTAACGCATGAAAGTGCGAAGTGATACATTTTGGTAGGGAGAAAGAGGAGAGGCAATATAAACTAAATGGTACAATTGTAAAGGGGGAGCATGAACCGAGAGACCAGGGGGTATATGTGCACAAATCGCTGAAGGTGGCAGGTCAGGTTGAGAAAGCAGTTAAAAAAGCATAGAGTACAAAAGCAAGGAAGTTTTGATGAACCTTTATAAAACACTGGTTCGGCCTCAACTGGTGTATTGGGTCCAATTCTGAGCACCGCACTTTAGAAAGGATGTGAAAGCCTGAGAGAGGGTGCAAAAAAGATTTACGAAAATTATTCCAGGGATGAGGGACTTCAGTTACGTGGATAGATTAGAGAAGCTGGGGTTGTTCTCCTTAGAGCAGAGAAGGTTGAGAGGAGATTTGATAGAGGTGTTCAAAATCATGAGGAGTTCAGACAGAGTAGATAGAGAAACTGTTCCCATTGGTGGAAGGGTCGAGAACCAGAGGACACAGATTCAAGGTGATTGGAGTAAGAACCAAAGGCGGCATGAGGAAAAGCTTTTTTACGCAGCGAGTGGTTAGGATCTGGAATTCACTGCCTGAAAGGGTTGTGGAGGCAGATTCAATTGTGGCTTTCAAAAGGGAATTGGATAAGTAACTGAAGGAAAAAAAATTGCAGAACTAAGGGGAAAGGGACTAGCTGAAGTGCTCTTGCAGAGAGCCGGCACGGACTCAACAGCTTCCTTCTGTGCTATAACCTTTTTATGATTCTATGAAATCTCTGAACTGGGACTTGAACCCACAATCTTCTGATTCAGAGGTGAGAGTGCTATCCACTGAGCCACAGCTGACACTGGGGGATATTGTCAACTTAATGGCAACTGATATTAAATGGAGAGGCTACTTTTTGTGTTGTGGGCCAATAAAAACTGGGTTGAGGTTGGACAAACTCACTTCACGTAGGGAGCTTACAACCAACCGGAACACATTTATCGTATCAGTCTAGGTTGGATTTGAACCCAGATCCCAGAGGTAAAAGAAAGGGTTCACCCACTGCACCACCCAGTTCCTTCCATAGTAAGATTTAATAAGGTTCTCTGGACTGACATGTTCTTAACTAAAGGACACATCTTTGAGTCTTCATTCAATCTTGACTTGCTGTGACGTTGAATGTTCACGATTCAAACCCAAACACAGGTCTTCCTTCCATTGGCAAAACAGTTACAGTGAGGACTGGAGACTTTTAGAATTTGGACTGGGGAAATGGATTTCTCAATGGGAATCCCACTCTTCCTGTGTTATGAATAGGAAGATGAGGAACTAGAAGAGGCTACATTGTGGGATCTTAGCGTGAGGAATTACAAAAGACGTTTGTTTTCCAACACTTACAGGACTCAAAATGCTTCCTTAGATTTCTCTGCCATCAATGCTTCAGAAAGGCTGCGCTTCCCCTCCCCCCACACCCCCACCCCCGGCGGCTACTGGGGAGTCATATCAACTGCGACCCACTTCACCAGGACCATAACATTGTCTGTAGCAGTGTAAGTGACTACTGCCTACTCCCACGTGGGGAAATCTAGAACATGGGGGCACAGTCTTAGAATAAAGGGTCGCCCTTTTAGAACTGAGATGAGGAGGAATTTCTTCTTTCAGAGGGTCGTAAATCTGTGGAATTCTCTGCCCCAGAGAGCTGTGGAGGCTGGGTCATTAAATACATTTAAGGTGGAGATAGACAAAGTTTTGCAAGATAAGGGAGTGAAGGGTTATGGGGAGCAGGCAGGAAAGTGGCTTTGAGCCCAAGATCAGCCATGATCTTATTGAATGGCGGAGCAGGCTTGAGGGGCCAAGTGGCCTATTCCTGCTCCTATTTCTTATGTTCTTATGTTCTTATGCCTTGAATTTTATTTGCCATCAGATCTTTCCAGGCAGCCTCGGGAGATTTTTGTTGTTGTCAGGCAGCAGCACATAACTGAATAAATAAAGGCGGTCCTTGTAATTTATTGCCTTCTCAATGCAACCCACAGAAAGAAAGAGCAAGCAGTCCATCCCTACAGACTAGCACAGCACCCACAGGTGCAAGGAGCAGATGAAGCATGTGTGGCCTTGAAAGCCCTATATGACAAGCCAATCAATTTCATTAATAAGAAAGGATTTCAGTCCATCAAAGTCCAGCTCTTGTGCGATGCCAATCCCCCTCTCCTGCACATTGATATCTGCTCGCCACGAAGCTTTTGTGATACTTTTGCCACATTCTAATCGACCAAGCCAACTATGATAACGCAAAGCCATGTATCAGGATGGCTGATTGGAGATCAGGGCTGTCCCCTGTAGTGACAGCTAATGGCTCCAGTACAGCATCTCCAGACAGAGGAGTGAAGCAATTATACTGAAGGGCTCATGGGACTACATGAAGTGAGATCGAGCCCATTACTGGCATCCCATGGTCTCATTTTAAGTTGTTTGGACAAGGTGGTGGAGCCTAGCCAGAGTCCCCGGAATTATAGCAGCTTATGAGTGCTGCATAATGTTGCTGTGCAGAAAGGATTATCACTTCCTGAAGCTGAAGAGGATGACGATGATGAAGAAGAGAAAAAATGGGTCTTCATCCCGCACATGAGGAGGATATTGTAGCCGGAGAGACAGCAACCTGCGGCCAAGGAAAGATGGGGACAACTTACAGCCGAGTGCTTTCAATGAATAAAAGTTCAGAAGACCAGTAAAATCGCTCCAGCCGCACCCGCACCCCCCCACCCCCCCAACTCACACAACGGCCTTGTCACCGCCTGCTGTTCCAAAGGGAGCTGTGCCTTGCAACAGTAACAGAAACCTCACATTTCATCACCGCTAAGCTGAATATATCCAGAGAAATGAGCGTTGAAGTCTCTGTAGTCAACAGATTTTTACTTTTTTGGTCTAATATTTTCCAAGTGATTCCAATAATTTTGAATTCTTACCCTTCATGCCAGATTAATTGCTCTTAAACAAAAACGAAATCCTGCGGATGCTGGAAATCTGAAATAAAAACAGAAAATGCTGGAAACACTCAGCAGGTCAGGCAGCATCTGTGGAGAGAGAAACTGAGTTAACGTTTCAGGTCTGTGACTCTTCGTCAGGTTCATCAGATACTGACGAGAGGTCATTGACCTGAAACGTTGACTCAGTTTCTCTCTCCACAGACACTGCCTGACCTGCTGAGTGTTACCAGCATTTTCTGTTTTTATTTTTTATGCCTTATTTGCTCTCTTTCCTACTTCTCTGGGTTGGTTCCTGAATGATGTGGGGTTGCGAGGTGGGTGGCTGGGAAACGTCCTCTGGAGCCTCCGAGGGCTGAGGTGACTCTGGTCTCAGTTGTGCCAACCACGTCTGCGAGCCATTCTCCTGCAATGCCAAAGGGAGCTGGGCCCAGGTCTCAACATCGCACATGTGCTGGTTTTGGAAAGAAGTCGGCTCATTGTCACTCTTATGAGAGATAGCAACATCTGCGGCCACGCTTTGCAGCCACTGGTGCTGGACAGAGGCTCAGATCTGCTTGTGGTCAGTGGGAGAACAGACGAAATTGTCCCAATTATGTCTTGGAGCCCCTGTGAATGTGTTGTATTCATCTCAGAAACAAGTCAAGCACCCAGCAGCAGAGCAAACCTGCTGGGTTTCAAAAAGAAAGTTATGGAAGACATCAGGGAGAAAGAAAGGGCGTATAAAACGCTGAAATGAACGGGGAAGAAGACAGAAGGGAAACAGGACCAAGCAGGGCAAGGCCAGCAAACTGCAAAGAGGGAACTCAAGAGGGAAATCTAAAGGGCAATAACAAAATGTTCTTTAAGTATATAAGGAACAAGAGATGAGTACAGAGGACTGTGCATAGTGGCAGTGGGGAACAGGCAAGTGGTGGAATGACTAAATCATTGCTTTGTGACTGTTTTGAACCATTGAAAGAAGGGCATGGATGCCTGAGTTAATAGAGGAGTGTAAGGGAGAGAGCAGACTGGAAACTCTTAGTATCACAGGAGATGGCATCGTAGAAAAGTTTAGAAGCTCAGTCAATTTCCATCCAAGGTGCTGAATCAACTGCGCTGAGGAGATTGGAAATCTTTCAAAGTTCCCCGGAATAGGGTAACACAATGCACTGGGAGAGAAGTATAAATTGGGCAATCAGTTAGTCCAGAGTGAGTTATGGGCAAGCTCTTACAATCAATAGTCCAAGATAAAATTAGGAAGAATTTAGAAATTCATGTGTTCATCAAAGTTTGGCAAGTTGTGTTTACCAAACTTCAGAGGAGATATTTCAAGAAGTGACCAATTTTATAGATAAAGGGAATTCAGTAGATGTAATGCATATAGAAAATCAGAAAGGATTCGAAAAGGTGTCTCACAGGAGGCTGGTTAGAAAAATCCTGTCTGGTATCAGAGGAAATAAGCAGCATGGATAGAAAGCTGGGTGATGGTCAGGATGCAAAGGGTTGGGGTAAATGGGTGTTCCTCGGACTAGAGAAGGGTTGGAGGAGCTGTACCCCGGGGGGCAGTGCTTTTGTACAGATGATTTGGCCTTGGGCATAAAAAGCACAATCTTGAAACTTGCTGATGTAAGGAGTTTGGCAAGCAATGAGGAGGACTATAAAAGACTTCAGGAAGAAGTTGGAGTATTGTGTCCAATTCTGGGCACCACACTTTAGGAAGGATCTCAAGGCCTTGGAGAGGGTGCAGAGGAGATTTACTACAATGGTACCAAGGATGATGGATTTCAGTTTTGTGGAGCAACTGGAGAAGCTGGGGTTGCTCTCCTTAGAGGAGAGAAGGTTAAGGGGAGATTTAATAGAGGTTTTCAAAATCATGAGGGGTTCTGATAGAGTAAAAAGGGAGAAACTGTTTCCAGTGGCAGGAAGGTCGGTAACCAGAGGGCACAGATTTAAGATAATTGGCAAAAAAAGTCAGGGGGGAGATGAGGAGAAACTTTTTTATGCAGCCAGTTGTCGTGATCCGGAAGACGCTGCCTGAAAGGGCAGTGGAAGCAGATTCAATAGTAACTTTCAAAAGGGAATTGGATAAATACTGGAAGGGGAGAATTTTGCAGGGCTGTGGGGAAAGAGCAGGGGGGAGTGGGACTAATTGGAGAGCTCTTTCAAAGAGCCGGCACAGGCACAATGGGCCGAATGGTTTACTTCTGTGCTGTGTGATTCGATGATTGTATTCTATGAAGTTAGTGGATTGAGCTGACAGATACGGTGAATAGGAAAAGAAAATTTCCATTTTCTGGGGAGTTGGTGAGGGGTCATCAACTTAAAACGGTCACTACGAGAGTGATGAGAGAGGTTAGGAGGAATGTATTTACACCTTGAAGCTGTCGGATTGTTGTTAAAAACCCAACTGGTTCACTAATGCCCTTTAGGGAAGGAAACCTGCCGTCCTTACCCGGTCTGGGCCTATATGTGACTCCAGTCCCACACCAAAGCGGTTGGAGCTTAACTGCCCCCTGAAGTGGTCCATCGAGACACTCAGTTGTATCGAACCTGGGTAACTCGGGATGGGCAATAAATGCCGGCCTTGCCAGCGACGCCCACCTCCCGAGAATGAATTGAAGAAAGGAGAAAGATGAGGAGGTGGGGTGGATCTATCTAAAAGAGACACGCTCGTTGATCCGAATGGCCTTCGATCCTAAAGGTTCCTACTTCATTCGGAATTTTTCTCACACTCCATCCTCGCCACGCCTCACCTTTCCAACACAAGGCCCTTATCGTTTCCTCTGCATAAATTATGCAAACAGGCAACCAGTTTCCTCCCCAGCTGCAATCGAGCCTGTCTGGCATCTATATATATATAAAAAAGAAAGAAAATAACATTACAAATATATAATGGATGGGTTTAAAAGGTTCGAAAAAATAGCTGGAATTAAAATGTGATAATTTAATGATTTGGGGAATAAATGGTTTCCAATATAATACCTGTGCAGCTCAGTGGAGCCCAGGCTGTCCCAGGATTATTGAGTGTAATTACCACTTTAACTGAAATTCCCTTTGACAGGCAGTCACAATACTGACCTAACAGTCTGATACCTGACAGACAAATTACAGCTCTCATATTGAAAAGCAAGTGCAGCTCTTGATTTCACTGTTAAAAAAACAGTTTCTCTCTGTCAGAAACTCAAATGGAATAATTTACATTTAGATATAAAAAAGAGACAATCTTAGGCGCATATTTTCTCTTCTTGTGTGACTTGTCACTCGATTTGCATAAAACTAGAGATTAATAACAATAGATCGCACGGTACCCGGTGTGTGTGAACGCACTGCCCGACATCTTACTGTGCGATGCAGGCCACCAAAGACCCAGCTTCCAATATTGAGCTTGGCCAAGTGAGCCCGGCTGGAAAATGCCCCCGTGTGGAATTCAGGAGCGGAGAGGAACGGGCTGGAGCTGTCAGACAACACTCATCATGTTGGTTTACGAGGCAAGGCACTGGAGAGCTACAAACACCAGAAGCCTCGTCCAGCGAGTCAGCACTTTCAGGAGCAGGGAAGGGAAAGAAGAGGTGAAGGAAAACTAAATCGTAACAGAAGGAAGAAAAGTTCCTCCTTAATGGAATTAAATGGTGTACAACATGGCAGCCCCTGCACTGGATCCAATCGTGGGTAACCCACACACAATAGGTGAGCAGGAACATTTAACTGGATACTCTGCTGATCTGAATTGCATTCCCTGAGAATATGTACATTAGTGATTGGGGAAATCAGAAGCACAGGAACAGACCCATGTCCCATCACCGTGTGGGGGTATCACAGGTACAATCCCCTGTCCCATCACCGTGTGGGGGAATCACAGGTACAATCCCCTGTCCCATCACCGTGTGGGGGAATCACAGGTACAATCCCCTGTCCCATCACCATGTGGGGGAATCACAGGTACAATCCCCTGTCCCATCACCGTGTGGGGGAAGCACAGGAACAGACCCATGTCCCATCACCGTGTGGGGGAATCACAGGTACAATCCCCTGTCCCATCACCGTGTGGGGGAATCACAGGAACAGACCCACATCCCATCACCCCATACTCTTGTAATCCTGAATGTGTCCATTGAGCAAGGGTTGGGATTGGACATTATTGAAGCCACTTTGCTCCCTCAATCTCTGCTTTCAAAAGCAGTTCCCAACCCTTCTGTTCAACTGTGCTCCGTTCTTTCACAACCTCAGGATGTCCCAAAGCACTTTACAGCCAACAAAGTACTTTATTGAAGTGTGGTCACTTTTGTAATGTAGGAAATGCGGCAGTCAATTTGCACACAGCAAGCTCCCACAAATAGAAATGTGATATTGACCAGATCATCTGTTTTAGTGATGTTGGTTGAGGGATAAATATTGGCCCGGACACCAGGGATAACTCCCCTGCTCTTGCTCTTCTTCGAAATAGTGTCACGAGATCTTTTAAGCCCACCTGAGAGAACAGATGGGGCCTCAGTCTAACATCTCACCCGAAAGACAGCTCCACCAACAGTGCAGCACTCCCTCAGTACTACACTGGGAATGTCAGTCGAGATTTTGTGCTCAAGTCTCTGAAGTGGGAGCTTGAACCCCAAACCTTCTGACTCAGAGACAAGAGTGCTACCCACTGAGCCACAGTTGACACTGTGAGGGGCACTATGGCGATACAAGTTGTTGTTGTAACACTGGTGCGTGCCATATATCTTACCCCAGTGAGTGTGCATGCGTAGTTTGTCGACAGTCTGCAATCTGCCTTCAGTCGCAATGCGATGTACAGTGCAGTTATTTATAAAACCCCTGGTGACCCAGTAAAGCATCTGTCACCCGATCAATACGACAGAACATTTGTAAGTGAGCGATTTGTAAAGCGATAGAATACTATGTTTTATCACCCAATTCTGACTAGACTCCCTCCCGTGTGGGAATAGGAAAGCTCCCTTCAATAAAATACCGTGGGCATGTGGACAGAGGATGGCCCCTCCCCCTCCCAGGACCCATGGGTTCGTCTGCAATTCGTTGTCTAGTGTTGCACCGAGGAGGGCTCGGCTTTTGCCTTCACTTTGTGTCGAGTTAGCTGATCTTAGTTGGGGTGACATTAACGGAACTACAATTGGCTTCAGAAGGTCTGGGTTGGGGAAGGGGGTGGAATCAGTCAGGGTTCCTGCTCCTGATCCCTATCCAGTGACTCCTATGGGAAAGTATTCCTGTGTGGAGGTGGGGGAGAGTAGGATTGGCTTGGATGTGATGCCCCCCCTCCTGGTAGCCGACAATCACTATCTAGAATCTCTAGGTCACTTGGGTGAGGCTCTGGTGCAAGGTCAATGCCCATCAAACCCGGACCCCAGCAAAATGTCAGCACCTTCCCCAGAGCAACATAGGAGCAGGAAGCCATTCTGCCATTCAATCAGATCACGGCTGGTCTGCACCTCAACGGCATTTCCCCGCCTTTTCTCCATATCCTTTGACACCCTTAACTAATAAAAATCTATCGATCTCAGTTTTGAAAATTTCAATTGTTCCCCCAGCACCCACAGCGTTTTGGGGGAGAGAGTTGCACATTTCCACGACCTTTTGTGTGAAAAAAAGAGCGTCCTGATTTCATTCCTGAATCACTTAGCCGTGGCTCAATGGGCAGCACTCTCACCTCTGAGTCAGAAAGTCATGGGTTGATAGTCCCACTCCAGAGACCTGAGCACATAATCCAGGCTAACACTCCCTGTGCAGTACTGAGGGAGTGCTGCATTGTCGGTGGTGCTGTCTTTCAAATGAAATGTTAAATCGAGGTCCTAGCTGCCCTCTCATGTAAAGATCACATGGCACTATGCAAAGAAGAGCTGGGGAGTTCTCCCTGGTGTCCTGGTCAATATTTATCCCTCAACCAACTCCACTAAAACAGATTATCTGGTCATTATTACATTTCTCTCTCCACAGATGCTGCCTGACCTGCTGAGTATTTCCAGCATTTTCTGTCTATTATGTGGTACTTAGCCTGTCGCCTTTTCAAAGTCCAGTAACACATCAACCCTCTCTGTTACTTCATTAAAGAACTCAATCAAGTTAATCAAACACGATTTACCTTTAACAAATCAGTGCTGGCTTTCATGTATTAAGCCATATTTTTCCAAATGCCAATTAATTTTGTCCCAGATTAATATTGTCTCTAAAAGTTTCCCCACCACTGACGTTGGGCTGACTGGCCTGTAGTTGTCAGGTTAATCCCCTCTCCCCTTTTTTGAACAGGGGTGTAACATTTGCAATCCTCCAGTCCTTTGGCACCACCCCCATATCTGAGGCGAATTGGGACATTGTGGCCAGAGCCTCCGCAATTTCCACCCTCACTTCCCTCAATAACCTAGGATGCTTCTTTGATTTCTACTTTGAGCACTGCCAACCTTTCAAGTACCTCCTCTTTATCCTTTTATCATTTAAACACCTTGATTAAATTACCCCACGATCTTCTAAACTCAAGGGAGTAAAAGCAAATTTTATGCAACCTGTCCTCATAATTTAACCCCTTTAAGCCGGCTCATATTGTCAACGCTGATTCGCTTCAAGCGACAGCTGGACCTGTTTCTGGCTGGAATGCAGATGACCTTGTACAAGAAGTAGGTATAATATAACACTAATCAGCTTCAGAGTGATCGCCTGGACTAGTTTCGATCGCCTAAGAGAGTCAGACAGGAATTTTACAGACTTTTTCCCAAATCGGTCTGGGTTTTTATCTGTTCTTTTGCCTCGCCTAGGGATCACATGGTTTTGGGTGTGGGGGGGGGAGTGGATATATTGTGGTGGACAAGGTATCGGAGTAGCGCGGGATGAGCTGGATGGACCAGAGGGTAATTTCCTGTCTGTCATTGTTCGTATGTTGGTATGTATTATTCTGATGATTCTGCACTGCACTCCCTCCAAGACCAATATATCCCTGTGAGGTGTGGAGCCCGGAACTAAACGCAATACTCCAGATGGGGTCTGACCCAGGCTCTGTACAGCTGAAGCATCACTCCCTCCACTTTGTATTCCAGCCCCCTTGAGATAAAGGCCGATGTCCCATTAGCCTTTTAAATTATTTTTTGTACCTCTCCACTGGCTTTTAGTGGTTTGTGTACATGGACCCCTAAATATCTTTGCTTCTCCATGGTTTCTAGCCCCTCGCCATTTATAAAATATTCCAATTTGTCTTTCTCGGGTCCAAAGTGGATGACTTCACACTTTCCCACATTGAACTCCATCTGCCAGTTTTGCCCACTCACTGAATCTATCAATGACCCTTTGCAACTTTCTGCTCCCATCCACTCTATTTACTGAGCCTCCTAACTTAGTGCCATCAGCAAACTTGGATATGCAGCTCGCTATTCCTTCATCTAAGTCATTGATAAATATGGGGAAAAGCTGAGATCCCAGTACAGACCCACTTGTCATATCCTGCCTATCCAAGAGCATTCCTTGTAACCCTACTCGCTCCTCCCAACCAATTTCCCACCTATGTTGTAAGGTTGCCTACAACTCTGTGCGCTTTTATTCTGCTAATAATCTCATGTGTGGAACCTTATCAAATGCCTACTGGAAGTCCATATAAACAGCATCCATAGTTGATCCCTTACCCACCATGATAGTGACCTCCTCAGAACATTCAACTAGGTTAGTCAGATGTGACCTAGCCTTCAAAAATCCATGCTGGCTCTCTCTGATCAGCTCATTCTTGTCCAAGTGCTCCGTCACTCTGTCCCCAATGACCGATTCTAGTAACTTCCCCACTACTGATGATAGTCTGTCAGACCTGTAGTTGCCTGGTTTCTCTCTCTCACTCTTCTTAAATAACGGATTGACATTTACAATTTCCCATCACAACGGCACAATTCCATGAGAAAGTTGGAAAGCCTTAACAGATACAAGCATTCAATGACCTTAAAACGTACTTTGAAAGTTACATGTGATTTATTTGCTTGTATTTTGTGCATCTAAAGTATAATTAAATTAATTTAACAATAAAAATAAACCGTCGGAAGACTGAATTGCCAGCAGCAATTAATCAGCGTACTGCGAATGCCCTTCAGTTATTTTTGTTACTTTGTTTTCTGAATTTCGTGCTCATCAAGGTGAGGGATGTTAGTGCTGGAAAATGGAACTGTTCCTATTTCAGGCAACCTGTGTCGCCGTTACAAACTCCCAGGGCAGATACAGCACGGGTTAGAGACAGAGTAAAGCTCCCTCTACACTGTCCCATCAAACACTCACAGGGCGGGTACAGCATGGGTTAGATACAGAGTAAAGCTCCCTCTACACTGTCCCATAAAACACTCCCAGGGCAGGTACAGCACGGGTTAGATACAGAGTAAAGCTCCCTCTACACTGTCCCATCAAACACTCCCGGGGGCAGGTACAGCACGGGTTAGATACAGAGTAAAGATCCCTTTACACTGTCCCATCAAACACTCACAGGGCGGGTACAGCATAGGTTAGATACAGAGTAAAGCTCCCTCTACACTGTCCCATCAAACACTCCCAGGGGCAGGTACAGCACGGGTTAGATACAGAGTAAAGCTCCCTCTACACTGTCCCCATCAAACACTCCCAGGGCAGGTACAGCATGGGTTAGATACAGAGTAAAGCTCCCTCTACACTGTCCCATCAAACACTCCCAGGGCAGGGACAGCACGGGTAAGATAAAGAGTAAAGCTCCCTCTACACAGTCACATCAAACACTCCCAGGGCAGGTACAGCACGGGTTAGATACAGAGTAAAGCTCCCTCTACACTGTCCCAGCAAACACTCCCAGGGCAGGGACAGCACGGGTAAGATAAAGAGTAAAGCTCCCTCTACACAGTCACATCAAACACTCCCAGGGCAGGTACAGCACGGGTCAGAGACAGAGTAAAGCTCCCTCTACACTGTCCCCATCAAACACTCCCAGGGCAGGTACAGCGCGGGTTAGATACAGAGTAAAGCTCTCTACACTGTCCGCATCAAACACTCCCAGGGCAGGTACAGCATGGGTTAGATACAGAGTAAAGCTCTCTACACTGTCCCCATCAAACACTCCCAGGGCAGGTATAGCATGGGTTAGATACAGAGTAAAGCTCCCTCTACACTGTCCCCATCAAACACTCCCAGGGCAGGTACAGCATGGGTTAGATACAGAGTAAAGCTCCCTCTACACTGTCCCATCAAACACTCCCAGGGCAGGTACAGCACGGGTTAGATACAGAGTAAAGCTCCCTCTACACTGTCCCCATCAAACACTCCCAGGGCAGGTACAGCGCGGGTTAGATACAGAGTAAAGCTCTCTACACTGTCCCCATCAAACACTCCCAGGGCAGATACAGCATGGGTTAGATACAGAGTAAAGCTCCCTCTACACTGCCCCATCAAACACTCCCAGGGCAGGTACAGCACGGGTTAGATACAGAGTAAAGCTCCCTCTACACTGTCCCATCAAACACTCCCAGGGCAGGTACAGCACGGGTTAGATACAGAGTAAATCTCCCTCTACACTGTCCCATCCAGCACTCCCAGGGCAGGTACAGCACGGGTTAGATACAGAGTAAAGCTCCCTCTACACTGTCCCATCAAACACTCCCAGGGCAAGTACAGCACGGGTTAGATACAGAGTAAATCTCTCTACACTGTCCCATCAAACACTCCCAGGGCAGGTACAGCACGGGTTAGATACAGAGTAAAGCTCCCTCTACACTGTCCCATCAAACACTCCCAGGGCAGGTACAGCACGGGTTAGAGACAGAGTAAAGCTCCCTCTACACTGTCCCATCAAACACTCCCAGGGCCGGTACAGCACGGGTTAGAGACAGAGTAAAGCTCCCTCTACACTGTCACATCAAACACTCCCAGGGCAGGTACAGCACGGGTTAGATACAGAGTAAAGCTCCCTCTACACTGTCCCCATCAAACACTCCCAGGGCAGGTACAGCGCGGGTTAGATACAGAGTAAAGCTCTCTACACTGTCCCCATCAAACACTCCCAGGGCAGATACAGCATGGGTTAGATACAGAGTAAAGCTCCCTCTACACTGCCCCATCAAACACTCCCAGGGCAGGTACAGCATGGGTTAGATACAGAGTAAAGCTCCCTCTACACTGTCCCATCAAACACTCCCAGGGCAAGTACAGCACGGGTTAGATACAGAGTAAATCTCTCTACACTGTCCCATCAAACACTCCCAGGGCAGGTACAGCACGGGATAGATACAACGTAAAGCTCCCTCTACACTGTCCCATCAAACACTCCCAGGGCAGGTACAGCACGGGTTAGAGACAGAGTAAAGCTCCCTCTACACTGTCCCATCAAACACTCCCAGGGCAAGTACAGCACGGGTTAGATACAGAGTAAATCTCTCTACACTGCCCCATCAAACACTCCCAGGGCAGGTACAGCACGGGTTAGAGACAGAGTAAAGCTCCCTCTACACTGTCCCATCAAACACTCCCAGGGCAGGTACAGCACGGGTTAGATACAGAGTAAAGCTCCCTCTACACTGTCCCATCAAACACTCCCAGGGCAGGGACAGCACGGGTAAGATAAAGAGTAAAGCTCCCTCTACACAGTCAGATCAAACTCTCCCAGGGCAGGTACAGCACGGGTTAGATACAGAGTAAAGCTCCCTCTACACTGTCCCAGCAAACACTCCCAGGGCAGGGACAGCACGGGTAAGATAAAGAGTAAAGCTCCCTCTACACAGTCACATCAAACACTCCCAGGGCAGGTACAGCACGGGTTAGAGACAGAGTAAAGCTCCCTCTACACTGTCCCCATCAAACACTCCCAGGGCAGGTACAGCGCGGGTTAGATACAGAGTAAAGCTCTCTACACTGTCCCCATCAAACACTCCCAGGGCAGGTACAGCATGGGTTAGATACAGAGTAAAGCTCCCTCTACACTGTCCCCATCAAACACTCCCAGGGCAGGTACAGCACGGGTTAGATACAGAGTAAAGCTCCCTCTACACTGTCCCCATCAAACACTCCCAGGGCAGGTACAGCATGGGTTAGATACAGAGTAAAGCTCCCTCTACACTGTCCCATCAAACACTCCCAGGGCAGGTACAGCACGGGTTAGATACAGAGTAAAGCTCCCTCTACACTGTCCCCATCAAACACTCCCAGGGCAGGTACAGCACGGGTTAGATACAGAGTAAAGCTCCCTCTACACTGTCCCATCAAACACTCCCAGGGCAGGTACAGCACGGGTTAGAGACAGAGTAAAGCTCCCTCTACACTGTCCCATCAAACACTCCCAGGGCCGGTACAGCACGGGTTAGAGACAGAGTAAAGCTCCCTCTACACTGTCCCATCAAACACTCCCAGGGCAGGTACAGCGCGGGTTAGATAAAGAGTAAAGCTCCCTCTACACAGTCACATCAAACACTCCCAGGGCAGGTACAGCACGGGTTAGATACAGAGTAAAGCTCCCTCTACACTGTCCCAGCAAACACTCCCAGGGCAGGGACAGCACGGGTAAGATAAAGAGTAAAGCTCCCTCTACACAGTCACATCAAACACTCCCAGGGCAGGTACAGCACGGGTCAGAGACAGAGTAAAGCTCCCTCTACACTGTCCCCATCAAACACTCCCAGGGCAGGTACAGCGCGGGTTAGATACAGAGTAAAGCTCTCTACACTGTCCGCATCAAACACTCCCAGGGCAGGTACAGCATGGGTTAGATACAGAGTAAAGCTCTCTACACTGTCCCCATCAAACACTCCCAGGGCAGGTATAGCATGGGTTAGATACAGAGTAAAGCTCCCTCTACACTGTCCCCATCAAACACTCCCAGGGCAGGTACAGCATGGGTTAGATACAGAGTAAAGCTCCCTCTACACTGTCCCATCAAACACTCCCAGGGCAGGTACAGCACGGGTTAGATACAGAGTAAAGCTCCCTCTACACTGTCCCCATCAAACACTCCCAGGGCAGGTACAGCGCGGGTTAGATACAGAGTAAAGCTCTCTACACTGTCCCCATCAAACACTCCCAGGGCAGATACAGCATGGGTTAGATACAGAGTAAAGCTCCCTCTACACTGCCCCATCAAACACTCCCAGGGCAGGTACAGCACGGGTTAGATACAGAGTAAAGCTCCCTCTACACTGTCCCATCAAACACTCCCAGGGCAGGTACAGCACGGGTTAGATACAGAGTAAATCTCCCTCTACACTGTCCCATCCAGCACTCCCAGGGCAGGTACAGCACGGGTTAGATACAGAGTAAAGCTCCCTCTACACTGTCCCATCAAACACTCCCAGGGCAAGTACAGCACGGGTTAGATACAGAGTAAATCTCTCTACACTGTCCCATCAAACACTCCCAGGGCAGGTACAGCACGGGTTAGATACAGAGTAAAGCTCCCTCTACACTGTCCCATCAAACACTCCCAGGGCAGGTACAGCACGGGTTAGAGACAGAGTAAAGCTCCCTCTACACTGTCCCATCAAACACTCCCAGGGCCGGTACAGCACGGGTTAGAGACAGAGTAAAGCTCCCTCTACACTGTCACATCAAACACTCCCAGGGCAGGTACAGCACGGGTTAGATACAGAGTAAAGCTCCCTCTACACTGTCCCCATCAAACACTCCCAGGGCAGGTACAGCGCGGGTTAGATACAGAGTAAAGCTCTCTACACTGTCCCCATCAAACACTCCCAGGGCAGATACAGCATGGGTTAGATACAGAGTAAAGCTCCCTCTACACTGCCCCATCAAACACTCCCAGGGCAGGTACAGCATGGGTTAGATACAGAGTAAAGCTCCCTCTACACTGTCCCATCAAACACTCCCAGGGCAAGTACAGCACGGGTTAGATACAGAGTAAATCTCTCTACACTGTCCCATCAAACACTCCCAGGGCAGGTACAGCACGGGATAGATACAACGTAAAGCTCCCTCTACACTGTCCCATCAAACACTCCCAGGGCAGGTACAGCACGGGTTAGAGACAGAGTAAAGCTCCCTCTACACTGTCCCATCAAACACTCCCAGGGCAAGTACAGCACGGGTTAGATACAGAGTAAATCTCTCTACACTGCCCCATCAAACACTCCCAGGGCAGGTACAGCACGGGTTAGAGACAGAGTAAAGCTCCCTCTACACTGTCCCATCAAACACTCCCAGGGCAGGTACAGCACGGGTTAGATACAGAGTAAAGCTCCCTCTACACTGTCCCATCAAACACTCCCAGGGCAGGGACAGCACGGGTAAGATAAAGAGTAAAGCTCCCTCTACACAGTCAGATCAAACTCTCCCAGGGCAGGTACAGCACGGGTTAGATACAGAGTAAAGCTCCCTCTACACTGTCCCAGCAAACACTCCCAGGGCAGGGACAGCACGGGTAAGATAAAGAGTAAAGCTCCCTCTACACAGTCACATCAAACACTCCCAGGGCAGGTACAGCACGGGTTAGAGACAGAGTAAAGCTCCCTCTACACTGTCCCCATCAAACACTCCCAGGGCAGGTACAGCGCGGGTTAGATACAGAGTAAAGCTCTCTACACTGTCCCCATCAAACACTCCCAGGGCAGGTACAGCATGGGTTAGATACAGAGTAAAGCTCCCTCTACACTGTCCCCATCAAACACTCCCAGGGCAGGTACAGCACGGGTTAGATACAGAGTAAAGCTCCCTCTACACTGTCCCCATCAAACACTCCCAGGGCAGGTACAGCATGGGTTAGATACAGAGTAAAGCTCCCTCTACACTGTCCCATCAAACACTCCCAGGGCAGGTACAGCACGGGTTAGATACAGAGTAAAGCTCCCTCTACACTGTCCCCATCAAACACTCCCAGGGCAGGTACAGCACGGGTTAGATACAGAGTAAAGCTCCCTCTACACTGTCCCATCAAACACTCCCAGGGCAGGTACAGCACGGGTTAGAGACAGAGTAAAGCTCCCTCTACACTGTCCCATCAAACACTCCCAGGGCCGGTACAGCACGGGTTAGAGACAGAGTAAAGCTCCCTCTACACTGTCCCATCAAACACTCCCAGGGCAGGTACAGCGCGGGTTAGATACAGAGTAAAGCTCCCTCTACACTGTCCCCATCAAACACTCCCAGGGCAGGAACAGCATGGGTTAGATACAGAGTAAAGCTCCCTCTACACTGTCCCATCAAACACTCCCAGGGCAGGAACAGCACGGGTTAGATACAGAGTAAAGCTCCCTCTACACTATCCCATCAAACACTCCCAGGGCAGGTACAGCACGGGTTAGATACAGAGTAAAGCTCCCTCTACACTGTCCCATCAAACACTCCCAGGGCAGGTACAGCACGGGTTAGATACAGAGTAAAGCTCCCTCTACACTGTCCCATCAAACACTCCCAGGGCAGGTACAGCACAGGGTTAGATACAGAGTAAAGCTCACTCTACACTGTCCCATCAAACACTCCCAGGGCAGGTACAGCACAGGTTAGATACAGAGTAAAGCTCCCTCTACACTGTCCCATCAAACACTCCCAGGACAGGTACAGCACGGGTTAGAGACAGAGTAAAGCTCTCTACACTGTCCCAATGCGCCTCAGCCACAATCTCGGACGAGTGCCCTCCTACTACATCAGTGACTTGCTTTCTCTTTTATACACTTGCCGTTCCTTGACTTCAGTGCTGCCTCCAGTGTCACTAGGGGCCGAGTGCTGATTGCTGATCCCATTTTGGATCTTTACAGTGAGCAGAGTGTGCAGACTTTCACCGCCTGAGTCCCAGCCGTGGTTTCTAAACCAGCCTGTCCCCTGAATATCCTCAAGTCCTGTTTGTTGCTCAGTTCCTGCTGTCCGGATCCAGAGAGAGTCAGGAGCAAAACTTGAATGACATCCTTTGAAGTGTCATGACTTACGTCAGCGTTCAAAGCCCCCAAAATAAATGTAGACAAAAAGAAAGTCTGCATCCCTCAAAGATCGACTGTCACCTTTGGAAATCAGTCTGTGAAAATGAAATGACCTCCCATCAATCAAAAGATGTCTTTTAAAACAGCGAGATGAGAAATCATTTGATGACCTTTTGCAGGATTTCAAAGAAAGATTTGAATACTTCTGATTGTTTGATGATTCTGCTGACTACAAAGGATGGGGAATCGAAACAAGACAGTGGAACTGAGAAAAAGGAATTAAAGGACAGAAAAAGTTGTAATCCTTTCAAAATTTCTTTCACTTACACTTTGACTTTCATCTACCTCCCTCCTGCAAAAGTATAGGGCCCCTCTACGTCTGAAAGTGCTGACACTCCCTGGGGTACAGTTCCTGAAGGTGCTGACTCTCTCTGGGGTACAGTTCCTGAAGGTGCTGACTCTCACTGGGGTACAGTTCCTGAAGGTGTTGACTTTCACTGGCGTACAGTTCCTGAAGGTGCAGACTCTCACTGAGGTACAGATCTTGAAGGTGCTGACTCTCTCCGAGGTACAGTTCCTGAAGGTGCTGACTCTCATTGGCTACAGTTCCTGAAGGTGCTGACTCTCACTGGGGTACAGTCCCTGAAGGTGCTGACTCTCTCTGGGGTACAGTTCCTGAAGGTGCTGACTCTCACTGGGGTACAGTCCCTGAAGGTGCTGACTCTCTCTGGGGTACAGTTCCTGAAGATGCTGACTCTCTCTGGGGTACAGTCCCTGAAGGTGCTGACTCTCTCTGGGGTACAGTCCCTGAAGGTGCTGACTCTCTCTGGGGTATAGTTCCTGAAGATGCTGACTCTCTCTGGGGTACAGTTCCTGAAAGTGCTGACTCTCACTGAGGTAGAGTTCCTGAAGGTTCTAAATCTTACTGGGGTACTGTTCCTGAGGGTGCTGACTCTCACTGGGGTACATTGGATTACATAGGATTACATAGGATATACAGCACAGAAACAGGCCAATCGGCCCAACCAGTCCATGCCGGCGTTTATGCTCCACTCGAGCCTCCTCCTGTCTTTCCTTATTTAAATCTATCAGCATAACCCTCTATTCCCTTCTCCCTCATATGCTTGTCTAGCCTCCCCTTAAATGCATCTATACTATTCGCTTCAATCACTCCCTGTGGTAGCGAGTTCCACATTCTCACCACTCTCTGGGTAAAGAAGTTTCTTCTGAATTCCCAATTTGATTTCTTGGTGACGACCTTATATTGATGGCCTCGATATGTGCTCTCAAGAGCCCCACAAGATGCTTGTACTGGAGTGGAACGGCTTGGCCCAATGATCAGCTCCACACACTTCGACTGGTTTGAGAGATGGGTTCATTATCCAAGGGTATCTCAGTTACAGGAGCACTCCACCTGGATCTTACTTGTCCACAATAACCAATAACCACAGGTAAATGTCTGACTTTCAGTGCCTTCTGCATACCAGACCACAATGAATAGTCGCTGCCGCTTGATGAATCAGCTCGCAGTGCTTAATATTAACCCTGTACAAACTGAGATCGACAAGAAAGAATTCAATAAATAATCCACCAGACAGAAATGGTTCATCTTTGACACAGCTTCAACATGCTTGATAAGAACGTAAGAAACAGGAGCAGGAGTAGGTCAATCGGCCCCTCGAGCCTGCTCCGCCAATCAATAAGATCATGGCTGACAGAATCTTGGCCTCACAGTTGCTGAAGGTGCTGACTCTCACTGGGGTACAGTTCCTGAAGGTGCTGACTCTCACTGGGGTACAGTTCCTGAAGGTGCTGACTCTCACTGGGGTACAGTTCCTGAAGGTGCTGATTCTCACTGGGGTACGGTTCCGAAGGAGCTGTCTCTCACTGGGGTACAGTTCCTGAAGGTGCTGACTCTCACTGGGGTACAGTTCCTGAAGGTGCTGACTCTCACTGGGGTACAGTTCCTGAAGGTGCTGACTCTCACTGGGGTACAGTTCCTGAAGGTGCTGACTCTCACTGGGGTACAGTTCCTGAAGGTGCTGACCCTCACTGGGGTACAGTTCCTGAAGGTGCTGACTCTCACTGGGGTACAGTTCCTGAAGGTGCTGATTCTCACTGGGGTACGGTTCCAAAGGAGCTGTCTCTCACTGGGGTACAGTTCCCGAAGGAGATGTCTCTCACTGGGGTACAGTTCCAGAAAAACTGACTGTCACTGGGGTACAGTTCATGAAGGAGCTGTCTCTCACTGGAGTACAGTTCCAGAATGAACTGACTCTCACTGGGGTACAGTTCCAGAATGAACTGACTCTCACTGAGGAACAATTCCTAAAGGTGCTGACTCTCACTGGGGTACAGTTCCTGAAGGTGCTGACTCTCACTGGGGTACAGTTCCTGCAGGTGCTGACTCTCCCTGGGGTACAGTTCCTGAAGGTGCTGACTGTCACTGGGGTACAGTACCTGAAGGTGCTGACTCTCACTGGGGTACAGTTCCTGAAGGTGCTGACTCTCACTGGGGTACAGTTCCTGAAGGTGCTGACTCTCACTGGGGTACAGTTCCTGAAGGTGCTGACTCTCACTGGGGATCAGTTCCTGAAGGTGCTGACTCTCACTGGGGAATAGTTCCCGAAGGTGCAGATTCTCACTGGTGTACAGTTCCTGAAGGTGCTGACTCTCACTGGGGTACAGTTCCTGAATGATCTATCACTGGGGTACAGTTCCTGAAGGTGCTGACTCTCACTGGGGTACAGTTCCTGAAGGTGCTGACTCTCACTGGTGTACAGTTCCTGAAGGTGCTGACTCTCACTGGGGTACAGTTCCTGAATGATCTATCACTGGGGTACAGTTCCTGAAGGTGCTGAATCTCACTGGGGTACAGTTCCTGAAGGTGCTGACTCTCACTGGGGGACAGTTCCTGAAGGTGCTGACTCTAACAGGGGTACAGTTCCTGAGGTTGCTGACTCTCACTGGGGTACAGTTCCTGAGGGTGCTGACTCTCACTGGGGTACAGTTCCTGAAGGTGCTGACACTCACTGTGGTACAGTTCCTGAAGGTGTTGACTCTCACTGGGGTACAGTTCCTGAAGGTGCTGACTCTCACTGGGGTACAGTTCCTGAAGGTGTTGACTCTCACTGGGGTACAGTTCCTGAAGGAGCTGATTCTCATTGGGTACAGTTCCTGAGGGTGCTGACTCTCACTGGGGTACAGTTCCTGAAGGTGCTGACTCTCCCTGGGGGACAGTTCCTGAAGGTGCTGACTCTCTCTGGGGGACAGTTCCTGAAGGTGCTGACTCTCACTGGGGGACAGTTCCTGAAGGTGCTGACTCTAACAGGGGTACAGTTCCTGAGGTTGCTGACTCTCACTGGGGTACAGTTCCTGAGGGAGATGACTCTCACTGGGGTACAGTTCCTGAAGGTGCTGACTTTCACTGGGGTACAGTACCTGAAGGTGTTGACTCTCACCGGGGTACAGTTCCTGAATGTGTTGACTCTCACAGGGGCACAGTTCCTGAAGATGCTGACTCTCACCGGGGTACAGTTCCTGAAGCTGCTGACACTCACTGGGGTACAGTTCCTGAAGGTGCTGACTCTCACTGGGGTACAGTTCCTGAAGGTGCTGACTCTCACTGGGGTACAGTTCCTGAAGATGCTGGCTCTACCTGGTATACAATTCCTGAAGTTGCTAAATCTCACTGGTGTACAGTTCCTGAGGGAGATAACCCTCACTGAGGTGCAGTTCCTGAAGGTGCTGACTCTCACTGAGGTGCAGTTCCCGAAGGTGCTGACTCTTACTGGGGTACAGTTCCTGAAAGTGCTAACTCTCACTGTGGTATAGTTCCCGAAGGTGCTGACACTCAATAGTGCGCAATACCTGAGGGAGATGAATCTCACTGGGGTACATTTCCTGAAGGTGCTGACTCTCACTGGGGTCCAGTTCCTGAAGGTTATGACTCTCACTGGGGTACAGTTCCTGAAGGTTATGACTCTCACTGGGGTACAGTTCCTGAAGGTTATGACTCTCACTGGGGTACAGTTCCTGAAGGTGCTGACTCTCACTGAGATGCAGTTCCTGAATGTGCTGCATCTCACTGGGGTTCAGTTCCTGAACGTGCTGGCTCTCTCTGGGGTACAGTTCCACAATGAACTGACTCTCACTGGGGTACAGTTCCTGAAGGTGCTGACCCTCTCTGGGGTAGAGTTCCTGAAGGTGCTGACTCTCACTGGGGAACAGTTCCTGAAGGCGCCGACTCTCACTGGGGTACAGTACCTGAGGTTGCTCACTCTCACTGGGGTACAGCTCCTGAAGGTGCTGAGTCTCACTGGGGTTCAGTTCCTGAAGGTGCTGACTCTCACTGAGGTACAGTTCCACAATGAACTGACTCTCACTGGGGAACAGTTCCTGAAGGTGCTGACTCTCACTGGGGTACAGTTCCTCAAAGTGCTGACTCTCACTGGGGTACAGTTCCTGAAGGTGCTGACTCTCACTGGGGTACAGTTCCTGAAGGTGCTGACTCTCACTGGGGTACAGTTCCTGAAGGTGCTGACTCTCACTGGGGTACAGATCCTGAAGGTGCTGAGTCTCACTGGTTTACAGTTCCTGAGGGAGATGACTCTCACTGGGATATCGTCCCTGAAGGTGCTGACTCTCACTGAGGTACAGTTCCTGAATGTTCTGACTCTCGCTGAGGTACAGTTCATGAAGGTGCTGACTCTCACTGGGGTACAGTTCCAGAAGTGCTGAGTCCCCCTGGGGTACAGTTCCTGAACATGCTGACCCTCACTGGGGTACATTTCCTGAAGTTGCAGACTCTCACTGGGGTACAATTCCTGAAAGTGTTTTATTTTACTGGGGTATAGTTCTTGAAGGTGCTGAATCTCACTGGTGTACAGTTCCTGAGGGTGCTGACTCTTACTGGTGTACAGTTCCTGAAGGTGCTGAATCTCACTGGTGTACAGTTCCTGAGGGAGATGGGGGAGGGGGCGAGTCAGATGGTTTTCTGACTCAGATGGGCGGGGAGCCTGGGGAAGCATTTGCCCTCGAATCTGTTTGGTCGTGAGGAACACCTCCCGTGTCTCCTGGCCCTCTACAACTTACCTTGAATGTCCTCCGTCTCCGATCCGACTGAAGTGGGGCTTCCACAGTGGACACTCCACCCAGTAGTGGCTATAATGTCCTCCAGACCCCTTGCTACAAAACTGGACCCTGATTAGCATGAATTCATGAGGGTCCCTCCTGAGTGAGTCGGGAACCTCAGCGACCTGCGATTGATGTCTACGAGATGGAAGAGAGATGAGATGGTAAGTGGACCAGCTGTGCACAGAACGCCCCCGTACCTCCTTCGAGCAACTATTCTTTAGGTGAGAGATAGTAAGTGTTGGTGAGCTATTCCGCTGTGGGAGGCGAGCAGATACTTCAGCGATTGAACAGATGAACAGCAGCAACAAACAAATCACGTGAACAGATTTCAGAAAACAAGATGGCGGTCCTGTCCCTTCCCACCAGATACACACGTTTGGTCCCATGCTCCTGATCTTTGGTCACCCGGTGCAGGGGGGAGCGGGCAGATCAGAGGACCTCCTCGTGGGACTGCTCCCGGGCCTGGCCAAAAAAAGTTTTAAATGGTCCAGGCAGCGGGCGGTCGAGGGGGTCGTTCGGCCCGACTGCCTGCCTCTCTTCCACAGCTATGTTCGCGCCCGGGTGGCCCTGGAGATGGAGCACGCGGTGTCCGCCGGCACGCTCGAGGCCTTCTGCGACCGGTGGGCGCCGCGGGGACTGGAGTGCATCATCACCCCGGCCAACACAATTTTAATTTAATTTGTTAAGTTTTATTTGAAGTTTTATTAAGTTACAGTTGATTTGTTTTAATCACCCCACTTAAAAGAGTACACACGTTTGGGGTTTTGTTTTGTTCTTTTAAATCCTTGCGGCAGAAACCATTTTGCTCCACTTCAACTTAGAGTGAGGTCTTATTCCTCAAAGCAGGGCTGAGTTTGGAGGCTGACCACTGCATACATGAAGCTGTCGGGGAAATTAAAAGCAAAGATTTACATTCCAGAGAGTTCCATAAAGGCGGCATATCTCTGAAAATGATACAATATCAGAATTGTGAGCAATGCCGAGGAATAATAAACCATCAACTTTTGGCAGATCGTGCAGCTATGCAACCGGCTAATAACCAGAATAACCGTGGGGTCGGAGAGGCGGGCAATCTCGTTTCATCGCCTTACACAAACATGAAGTTGGAACATCGGCACTCTCAGCGAAGGTTCCAGCTGTTTCTTTTCTCTCGCTCAAGGTTTATGCTCACCGTGGGCCAGGCATGCTGCAGCAAGGGTCGGGTAGGCAGGGTCTGCTTAGATTGGCCCTGTTAGTCCTGGCTCTCAGGCTCTGGATTCCATCCTGGCTTTATGTGGTGATCAGACAGCCACACAAACCAAAGTTGCAAAGTTGAAATGTTGGGGTTCTGTGTTGAACTTTATGGCACTGTTTTTTCTTTGATTTGATGGATGGGTTGGGAGGGAGGGGAAGAGTTTGCACGTACCAGCAATGAAAGATAGACTTGTATTTATACAGTGCCTTTCATGACCTCAAGATGTCCCAAAGCATGTTACAACCAATGAAGTACTTTCGAAGTGTTATCGCTGTTGTACAAAACCGGTACCTCAGCATACGCAGGCGTTTTGCAAATGTTGGTGCTCCAGTTCAGGTTGGCTAGTGTGGCCCAGAGCAGTGATGGAGCCTGGGACTCTCCTGGTCTGTATGGCTGAGACAATGGCCTCGCCAGTGGAGTCTCGCCATTTGTCCCGTCCCCATTAGGCAAGTTGTTCTCCCCACTTATGAAAAACCAGGAAAAACTTTGTAAGTCTTAAGATAGGAAGCAGAGAGTAAATTTCAGCATTAACCAAGAATCAAAAATACAAGGAACTGACTGAACTTCAATCTCCCGGTATCAATAGTAGCTCAACACCATACAGGATGAAGCAGCCTGTCTGATTGGCATTTCATCCACCACCTTAAACATTCACTCCCTCCACCACCAGCGCACTGTGGCTGCAGTGTGTACCATCTACAAGATGCACTGCAGCAACTCGCCAAGGCTTCTTCGGCAGCACCTCCCAAACCCGCGACCTCTTCCACCTAGAAGGACAAGGGCAGCAGGTGCATGGGAATACCACCACCTCCAAGTTCCACTCCAAGTCACACACCATCCTGACTTGGAAATATATCGCCGATCCTTCATCGTCGCTGGGTCAAAATCCTGAAACTCCTGTAACGGTCAAGGGTGGGACCAACAAGCCCAGGGAATCCTGGATGTCAAGGGATATACAAGAAAGAAAAAAAGGGAGGCTTTTGGCAGATACAAAGGACTAAAAACAGTGGAAGCCCTAGAGGAGTATAGAAAGTGCAGGGGGGTACTTAAAAAAGAAATTAGGAGAGCGAAGAGGGGCCATTAAAAACCACTGGCGGGCAAAATAAAGGAAAATCACAAGGTGTTTTATAAGTATATTAAGGGCAAGAGGATATCCAGGGAAAGAGTAGGGCCCATTAGGGACCAAAGTGGCAATCTGTGTGCAGAGCCAGAAGATGTAGGTGGGTTTTTAAATGAATATTTTGCATCTGTGTTCACTATGGAGAAGGACAATGTCGGCATAGAAATCAGGCAAGGGGATCGTGGTATGCTTGAACAAATTAGTATTGAGAGGGAGGAGGTACTAGCGGTTTTAGCGGGCTTAAAAGTGGAGAAATCCCCAGGCCCAGACGAGATGTATCCCAGGCTGCTGTGTGAGGCAACGGAGGAGATTACAGGGGCTCTGACACAAATTTTCAGAACCTCTCTGGCCACAGGGAGGTGCCAGAGGACTGGAGGACAGCTAACGTAGTACCATTATTCAAGAAGGGTAGTAGGGATAAACCAAGGAATTACAGGCTAGTGAGCCTAACATCAGTGGTAGGGAAATTATTGGAAAAAATTCTGAGGGACAGAATTAGTCTCCACTTGGAGAGGCAAGGATTAATCAAGGATAGTCAGCATGGCTTTGTCAGGGGGAGATCACGTCTGACAAATTTGATTGAATTTTTCAGTGGGTGACTAGGTGTGTGGATGAGGGTAGTGCAGTTGATGTAATCTACATAGACTTCAGTAAGGCTTTTGACAAAGTCCCGCATGGGAGACTTTTCAAGAAGGTAAGAGCCCATGGGATCCAGGGCAATTTGTCACATTGGATCCAAAATTGGCTTAGTGGCAGGGGGCAGAGGGTGATGGTCGAAGGTTGTTTTTGTGACTGGAAGCCTGTGTCCAGTGGTGTACCGCAGGGATCGGTGCTGGGTCCTTTGCTGTTTGTAGTGTACATTAATGATTTAGATATGAATGTAGGAGGTATGATCAGTAAGTTTGCAGATGACACGAAACTTGGTGGAGTGGTAAATAGCGAGGAGGGAAGCCTTAGGCTACAGGACGATATAGACGGGTTGGCCAGATGGGCAGAACAGTGGCAAATGGAATTTATCCCTGAAAAGTGTGAGGTGATGCATTTTGGGAGGACTAACAAGGCAAGGGAATACACAATGAATGGTAGGACCCTAGGAAGGACAGAGGATCAGAGGGACCTTGGTGTGCATGTACATAGATCCCTGAAGGCAGCAGGACAGGTACGTAAGGTGGTTAAAAAGGCATATGGGATACTTGCCTTCATTAGCCGAGGCATAGAATATAAGGTTATAGTCCAACAGTTTTATTTGAAATCACAAGCTTTCGGAACTATCGCTCCTTCCTCACCTGAGGAAGGAGCGATAGTTCCGAAAGCTTGTGATTTCAAATAAAACTGTTGGACTATAACCTGGTGTTGTGCGACCTCTCAATTTTGTCCACCCCAGTCCAACACCGGCATCTCCGCATCATAGAATATAAGAGCAGGGAGGTTATGATGGAGCTGTACAAAATGCTAGTTAGGCCACAGCTGGAATACTGTGTGCAGTTCTGGTCGCCACACTATAGGAAGGGTGTGATTGCATTGGAGAGGGTGCAGAGGAGATTCACCAGGATGTTATCTGGGCTGGAGCGCTTCAGCTATGAAGAGAGACTGGACAGGCTGGAATTGTTTTCCTTAGAGCAGAGAAGGCTGAGAGGGGACCTGATTGAGGTGTACAAAATTATGAGGGGCATAGATAAGGTAGATAGAAAGGAACTTTTCCCCTTAGTAGAGGGGTCAATAACCAGGGGGCATAGTTTCAAGGTAAGGGGCAGGAGGTTTAGAGGGGATTTGAGGAAAAACTTTTTCACCCAGAGGGTGGTTGAAATCTGGAACTCACTGCCTGAAAGGGTGGTAGAGGCAGGAACCCTCACAGCATTCAAGAAGCATTTAGATGAGCACTTGAAACGCCATAACATACAAGGCTACGGACCAAGTGCTGGAAAATGGGATTAGAATAGACAGGGCTTGATGGCCGGCGCAGACAAGATTGGTCGAAGGGCCTCTTTCTGTGCTGTTTAACTCTATGACTCCCTCCCTAACAGCACTGTGGGAGTACCTTCACCACACGGACTGCAGCGGTTCTAGAAGGCGGCTCACCACCACCTTCTCAAGTGTGAATTGGAGGGGAACTTGGAGGTGGTGGTGTTCCCACGCATCTGTTGCCCGTGTCCTTCTAGGTGGTAGCGGTTGCGGGTTTGGGAGGAGCTGTTGTAGAACTTGCCCTGTCACCTTCAAGGATTTGTGAATATGCACCCCCAGGTCCCTCTGCTCTTGCACCCCCCTCAAAATAGTCCCATTTAGATTATACTGACCTCCATGTTGTTTCTCCTAAAGTGCATCACTTCACACTTATCCACATTAAATTGCACCTGGCATGAGTCTCCCCACTTCACCAGTCTGTCTCTATCCTTCTGAAGTCTGGTACTATCCTGTTCACTATTTGCTACATTGCCAAGTTTTTTTTATCCGCAAATTCGTAATTGTTCTCCCTATACACGAGTCCAGGTCGTTTATATATAACAAGGAAAGCAATGGTCCTAATACTGACCCCTGGGGGGCCTCACTGTGTACTTCCCTCCACTACTCTCTGCCTCCTATCCCTCAGCCAATTTCGTACCCAAGTTACCACCGTCCCTTTAATGCCGTGTGCTAATATTTTCCCCATAGCCCTCTTCTAATTTTTTCCTAAACTGCCTGAATTCAAACTCCTGGCTGGGATGAAAAAGGAGGCAATTGTTCTGCAGAGGTTTACACCACTAAACTCTCCATCTCCCGAGTTTATTTAATGGAGATTCTTTCAATAACATTCCTTAATATTTCAAAATGTTTCTGTGCCAAAAAAAAAATCTAAAGCATTTAAAAAAAAACTTCACACCTGCTTTCCACGTGAGGCCGGAGCAAAGAGAAGAAAGACGCCTCTGTCTGCGTCAGCTGCGCTTCGACTTGAAGTGAGTTTAGCCAGTCTCATCCTAGTTCCGAATGAGATTGAGTTCACGAAATACCCCCAGTGCTGCCCTAAATAGACAGTATTTGAGGGTCTAATTAGGATGGCTGGTGTGGGAAGTGAGACTGTTCCACTCGTGCACTCGGGGTCCTCTTAGAATCATACGAGGAGGCCATTCGGCCCATCATGCCTGAGCCGGCTCTTTGAAAGAGCTCTCCAATTAGGCCCACTCCCTAATCCTTCCCCTACTCCTTCCTCACAGCCCTGCAAACTTTTCCTTTTCAAGTATTTATCCAATTCCCTTTTGAAAGTTACTATTGAATCTGCTTCCTTTCAGGCAGCGCGTTCCAGATCACAACAACTCGCTGCATAAAAAAAGTTCTCCTCACCTCCCCCCCTGACTTTTTTGCCAATTATCTTTAATCAGTGCCCTCTGATTACCAGCCTTCCTCAGGACCTTTCAGTTAGGGATGGGAAAAATCAGCCAGGACCTTTGCTTCTGATCGCTACCCAAGGACCCCTGCTGGAAAGTGTGTGTTGTCAGGGCACAATCCTGCTTTGCTAGAAACATGATGCGGAGATGCCGGTGTTGGACTGGGGTGGACAAAATTGAGAGGTCGCACAACACCAGGTTATAGTCCAACAGTTTTATTTGAAATCACAAGCTTTCGGAGCTTACTACTCCTTCGTCGGGTGAAGTAAAAAGATACAGAATCGCCAAAGCATATATAGATAGAGAACAATGCATGTGTACCTTACAATTGCAGACAGTTGTCTGCAATTATAAGGTACACATGCATTGTTCTCTATCTATATATGCTTTGGCGATTCTGTATCTTTTTACTTCACCCGACGAAGGAGTAGTAAGCTCCGAAAGCTTGTGATTTCAAATAAAACTGTTGGACTATAACCTGGTGTTGTGCGACCTCTCAATTTTGCTAGAAACAGCCATCCATGCTCACTTTCTGTGCTCAGACATGAAGATTGGTCAGGTGAGGTCAGGGCTTGGTCGTCACCTGTGGAACTATAAACGAGTACGGGTCAGCACCTTAAGGAGAGGAGGGGAGAAAATGAAGAGAACAAGCACTGTTTAATTTAATTGTGTAAATGAGTTTGTGTTATTTAGCAGCAAAATTAGATAAACAATTGAAGATGGAAAAAATACCAAAAGGTGCAGAGTAGAGAAATTGGATTAAAATAGACAGGTCTGGTGGAGAGTTAGCGCTGGCACAGGTTAACAGGATAACCATTAGTTTAGCTAGATATGGTGGAGAGTTAGCGCTGGCACAGGTTAACGGGATAACCATTAGTTTAGCTAGATATGGTGGGGAGTTAGCGCTGGCACAGGTTAACGGGATAACCATTAGTTTAGCTAGATATCGTGGGGAGTTAGCGCTGGCGCAGGTTAACGAGGTTAACCATTAGTTTAGCTAGATATGGTGGAGAGTTAACACTGGCACAGGTTAACGAGGTTAACCATTAGTTTAGCTAGATATGGTGGAGAGTTAACGCTGGCACAGGTTAACGAGGTTAACCATTAGTTTAGTGAGATAAGGCGGGGAGTTAGCACTGGCGCAGGTTAACCATTAGTTTAGTGAGATATGGTGGGGAGTTAGCACTGGCGCAGGTTAACCATTAGTTTAGTGAGATATGGTGGGGAGTTAGCACTGGCGCAGGTTAACCATTAATTTAGTGAGATATGGTGGGGAGTTAGCACTGGTGCAGGTTAACGAGGTTAACCATTAGTTTAGTGAGAAATGGCAGGGAGTTAGCACTTGCGCAGGTTAACGAGGTTAACCATTAGTTTAGTGAGATAAGGCAGGGAGTTAGCACTGGCGCAGGTTAACGAGGTTAACCATTAGTTTAGTGAGATAAGGCAGGGAGTTAGCACTGGCGCAGGTACCATTAGTTTAGTGAGATATGGCGGGGAGTTAGCACTGGCGCAGGTTAACCATTAATTTAGTGAAATATGGCGGGGAGTTAGCACTGGCGCAGGTTAACCATTAGTTTCGTGAGATATGGCGGGGAGTTAGCACTGGCGCAGGTTAACCATTAGTTTCGTGAGATATGGCGGGGAGTTAGCACTGGCAGGGGTACAATGGGTGAATGGGCTCCACTGTATTGGAATTTTCATGATTCTATGAGCCACAATTGCGAGGAACAGTCACTGCATTAAAAGTAATTTATTTGCAGCTTGAAGTTTTCTTCTAATCAGCTGACCCAGCTTCAAGAATGTGCGGCCGTTAAATATTTAGAAAATCTTCTTTGTAATTGCATTTTAAAAATTTATAATGCAGATAAATTATGCTATTTTAACAATATGACCTTTGAAACTGTGACGCCATTGTGTGACTGGCTATAGAGAAGGAAGGGAGTGAGAGACAGTCAAATATTTCTTAATGTAATGGCATTTATTAATGTAATGGCACTGCTTATTAAATATGAAAATGCAGTTTGATTTCCATCCTTTTGTTTGAACTGTCTCAATATGGTATTAAATATATTACTAATCTACTCTGCGTTGAATCATATTTTGAGCTAGAAGGATATTTAAGAAATTAACAGGCAGGATTACAAAATCTGCATTAGTTACTTTTCTTTTTCTTTGATAAACTAGGCGAATGGCCTATGCCCAGAGTGCAGGACGGAACCAAGTTTGGAAAGAGTAGGACAGAAGATCAATTAAATCAAGAATTAATGGTTAACTGATAGCTAGTGAGGGTTTTAAAAACCTGTTGATTCTAGGAAGGAGCGTAGACTGAAGAAGGCGAGGAAGTGAGGAGATGAGGTGAGGAGGTGAGCAAGGAGGAGGTGAGGAGATGAGGAAGGAGGAAGTGAGGAGGTTAGGAGCTGAGGAGGTGAGGAGCTGAGATGATGAGGAGATGAGGAAGTTAGGAGCTGAGGAAGTGATGAGATGAGGTGATGAGGAGATGAGTGGACTATGGGAAGCCTCATGACATAGTGTACCTTGACTTCCAAAAGGCTAATGACAACATTCCACAACAAAGGCTTAAAGCTGTAGCGATTCTGAATAAAGCTTAATAAAACAGCGAGCACTGGTTAGAGGGGTTGTGTCAGAGTGGGGGGTGGGTGGTTACTGGCTGGGGTATCCCCCAGGGCTCAGTGTTGGAACCACTACTGTTTATAATTTGCATAAATGACCTGGATTCAAAAACTCAACCCAAAGTGTTTAAATTTGCAGATGATGCCATACCAGGAGGAGCAGGAGAATCAGAGGAAGCAGCTCAGAAATTATAGAATCAATTGAACAGATCTGTATGTAGGTAGAAAAATGGGAAATGAAATTTAATACGGAGAAGTGTAAAGTGGTCCAAATAGGAAGGGAAAATGGGTGACACTAGCACTGCAGAAATGGTTTTGTAACAACTAACGATAAAGTCAAAAGAGACCGAGGAGCCCTGGGAGACTTTAGACTCAACATTTCCAACCAATGAAGAGTAGCAATCAACAAAGTCAAAGGATATTGAACTCCACAGGACCAAATCAGAGGAGGTCAAGACCAAACTGTACAGACTCTGGTCAGACCGCACAGTGAGCATTGTGTCCATTACTGGTCAGACTCACCATGAGCACTGTGTCCATTTCTGGTCAGACCCACCGTGAGCATTGTGTCCAGTTCTGGTCAGACCCACCTTGAGCATTGTGTCCAGTTCTGGTCAGACCCACCGTGAGCACTGTGTCCAGTTCTGGTCAGACCCACCGTGAGCACTGTGTCCAGTTCTGGTCAGACCCACCGTGAGCACTGTGTCCAGTTCTGGTCAGACCCACCGTGAGCACTGTGTCCCGTTCTGGTCAGACCACACCGTGAGCACTGTGTCCAGTTCTGGTCAGACCCACCTTGAGCACTGTGTCCAGTTCTGGTCAGACCGCACCTTGAGCACTATGTCCAGTTCTGGTCAGACCCACCTTGAGCACTGTGTCCAGTTCTGGTCAGACCGCACCTTGAGCACTGTGTCCAGTTCTGGTCAGACCCACCTTGAGCACTGTGTCCAGTTCTGGTCAGACCCACCTTGAGCACTGTGTCCAGTTCTGGTCAGACCACACCGTGAGCACTGTGTCCAGTTCTGATCAGACCCACCTTGAGCACTGTGTCCAGTTCTGGTCAGACCACACTGTGAGCACTGTGTCCAGTTCTGGTCAGACCCACTTTGAGCACTGTGTCCAGTTCTGGTCAGACCCACCTTGAGCACTGGGTCCAGTTCTGGTCAGACCCACCGTGAGCACTGTGTCCAGTTCTGGTCAGACCGCACCTTGAGCACTGTGTCCAGTTCTGGTCAGACCACACCGTGAGCACTGTGTCCAGTTCTGGTCAGACCCACCTTGAGCACTGTGTCCAGTTCTGGTCAGACCCACCTTGAGCACTGGGTCCAGTTCTGGTCAGACCCACCGTGAGCACTGGGTCCAGTTCTGGTCAGACCCACCTTGAGCACTGTGTCCAGTTCTGGTCAGACCCACCTTGAGTATCGGGTCCAGTTCTGGTCAGACCACACCGTGAGTACTGTGTCCAGTTCTGGTTAGACCACACCGTGAGCACTGTGTCCATTTCTGGTCAGACCGTACCTTGAGCACTGTGTCCAGTTCTAGGCACTGAGACAGGAGGGAGAGATTCGAGCACTGGACACTGAGCAGAGAGGGAGCCACGAGACTGGTCCCCAGGTTCAAAGGTCGGCGTTATGAGAAAACATTTTGGAAATTTGGAATTTTCAACCTGGAAAAGAGGCGTCTGAGAGGTGATCTTATAGATGGATATACGATAGTTAAAGGAATGGAAAAGCTAAACCAGAATATTACTTGAAGTTAAATAGCTAGAGTAGAACAAGGGAACATGGAATCAAACTGGTAAAAGGCAAATTTAAGTCCGACTTCAGGAAGTTCTTTACACAAAGAGTGATCAGTGGAATAAGTTTCCAGGAAGAGAAGTGGATACCAGGACCCTGGAATTAAATGGTGTAGCGGGGTGGATCCTTCTGCACGGATGAAAGAAGATGGGCCGAATGGCCTCCCTACTCGGTAATTAACTTGTGATTTTCTGAGAAACAAGAGAGGAAAGTTCAATGAGGATAGTGTCAATAAAAGAGAGAGAGATCAGACAAGGTGTGACAGGGAAAGAGGAGAGTGGGGATTTGAGAGGGTTCTCTTATCAGATCACAAACATTTTGTTTTATCCTGTTTAACATTGCAAGAGAATTGCTAAAGCATCTCTCCCAAAATGGAAACAACATTCAAATCTTGGATTAACTTGGGCTATTTAGAGAGTTACGGATTCCTGATGGGAAAGGAAGTGGCTTATGGTTTGAAACTACACGATTATAGAATTGGAAGCAGTGATTACATAGGATTACACAGGATATACGGCACAGAAACAGGCCACTCGGCCCAACCAGTCCATGCAGGCGTTTATGCTCCACTCGAGCCTCCTCCCGTCTTTCCTCATCTAAATCTATCAGCATTACCCTCTATTCCCTTCTCCCTGATATGCTTATCCAGCCTCCCCTTAAATGCATCGATACTCTTCGCTTCAACCACTCCCTGTGGTAGCGAGTTCCACATTCTCACCACTCTCTGGGTAAAGAAGATTCTTCTGAATTCCCTATTGGATTTCTTGGTGACTATCTTATATTGATGGCCTCTAGTTATGCTCTTCCCCACAAGTGGAAACACTTTCTCTGTATCTACGTGATCAAAACCTTTCGTAATTTTAAAGACCTCAATTAGGTCATCCCTCAGCCTTCTTTTTTCAAGTGAAAAGAGACCCAGCCTGTTCATCCTTTCCTGATATGTATACCCTTGCATTTCTGGTATCATCCTTGTAAATCTTCTCTGCACCCTATCCAGTGCCTCTATATCCTTTTTATAATATGGCGACCAGAATTGTACGCAGTACTCGAAGTGTGGTCTAACCAAGGTTTGATACAAGTTTAGCATAACTTCACTACTTTTCAATTCTATCCCTCTAGAAATAAACCCTAGTGCTTGGTTTACTTTTTTTATGGCCTTGCTAACCTGTGTCGCAACTTTCAATGATTTGTGTATTTGGACTCCGACATTCCTTTGAAACATAGAAACATAGAAGATAGGAGCAGGAGTAGGCCATTCGGCCCCTCGAGCCTGCTCCGCCATTTAATGAGATCATGGCTGATCATCCAAATTCAGTACCCTGTCCCTGCTTTCTCCCCATATCCCTTGATCCCTTTAGCCTTAAAAAAATATATCTAACTCTTCTTGAATATATTTAATGAATTGGCCTCAACTGCCTTCTGTGGTAGAGAATTCCACAGATTCACCACTCTCTGGGTGAAGAAATTCCTCCTCATCTCAGTCCTAAATGGCTTACCCCTTATCCTTAGACTGTGACCCCTGGTTCTGGACTCCCCATCATCGGGAACATCCCTCCTGCATCTAGTCTGTCTAGTCCTGTTAGAATTTTATAAATTTCAATGAGATCCCCTCTCATTCTTCTAAACACTAGCGAATATAAGCCCAATCGACCCAATCTCTCTTCATACGTCATTCCTGCCATCCCAGGTATCAGTCTGGTGAATCTTCGCTGCACTCCCTCCATGGCAAGAACATCCTTCCTCAGATAAGACGACCAAAACTGCACACAATACTCAAGGTGTGGTCTCACCAAGGCCTTGTACAACTGCAGCAAGACATCCTTGCTCCTGTACTCGAATCCTCTCGCTATGAAGGCCAACATACCATTTGCTTTCTTAACCGCCTGCTACACCTGCATGCTTACCTTCAGCGACTGGTGCACAAGGACACCCAGGTCTCGTTGCACTTCCCCTTCTCCCAATCTATTGCCGTTCAGATAATAATCTGCCTTCCTGTTTTTGCCACCAAAGTGGATAACCTCGCATTTATCCACATTATACTGCATCTGCCATGCATCTGCCCAATCACCCAGCCTGTCCAAATCATACTGGAGTTTCTCTGCATCCTCCTCACAGCACACACACCCACCCAGCTTTGTGTCATCTGCAAACTTGGAGATATTACATCTAGTTCCCTCGTCTAGATCATTAATATATATTGTGAATAGCTGGGGTCCTAGCACCGATCCCTGCGGTACCCCACTAGTCACTGCCTGCCACTCGGAAAAAGACCCGTTTATTCCAACTCTTTGCTTCCTGTCTGCCAACCAGTTCTCTATCCAAGTCAGTACCTTACCCCCAATCCCATGTGCTTTAACTTTGCACGCTAATCTCTTATGCGGGACCTTATCAAAAGCCTTCTGAAAGTCCAAATACACCACATCCACTGCTCCTCTACCCCACCCAGACTCGCACCCTCCAAGTAATAAGTGACCTCCCTATTCTTCCTACCAAAATGTAATACCTCACATTTGTCTGTGTTGAATTTCATTTGTCAATTATATGTCCATTCTGCAAGTTTATTAATGTCTTCCTGTAATTTGTTGCAGTCCTCCTCAGTATTGACTATCCCTCCCCCCCAATTTGGTGCCATCCGCAAATTTAGAAATTGTGTTTTTGATTCCAAAGTCTAAATCATTAGTATAAATTGTGAAGAACAGTGGTCCCAGCACTGATCCTTGTGGAATACCACTACCCACCTTCTGCCACCGTGAATAGCTACCCTTTACCCCATCTCTCTGCTTTCTATCTTGAAGCCAGCTAGCTATCCATTCTGCTACTTGTCCCCTGATTCCGCATTCTGTGACCTTATTCATTAGTCTATTATGCTGTACCTTATCGAAAGCCTTTTTAAAATCTAGATAAATTACATCTACTACATTACCCTTGTCTATTCTCTCTGTTACCTCTTCAAAAAGTTCAATGAGGTTGGTCAAGCAAGACTTTTCCTTTTGAAATCCATTCTGACTATTCATTATTATGTTTTTGGTTTCTAGATGTTCTTCTATTATCTCCTTTAGTAGGGATTCCATTATTTATTTGACCTACCACCAATGTTAAGCTGACGGGTCTATAGTTCCCTGGACATGTTCTATCTTCCTTCTTGAATTTAGGTATTACGTTAGCTATCCGCCAGTCCTCTGGCACTACACCTTTTTCTAATGATTTATTAAATATGTGTGGTAATGCCTCTATCTCTTCCCTAGATTCTTTTAAAATGCGTGGATATAATCCATCCGGACCAGGTTTTTTTTCCACAAGCCTGCATTGTGGGCTTGAGTCTCAATCTGGCCGCTGGACTATGGATGGGATTCATGAGGAAGTTATTGGCTGACTTGCTCAAGGCTGGTGCCTTGCAATAAAAACATTAATCGCCTCACCTTGGAAAAGGAAGATTGGGAAAGTGCCAGAAAATTGGACAGGTTGTCTCGTAGAGTTGTGCGTGAATCTAGTCCTGTAATTTGAATTTATTTTTAATTTGAGCAGATGTTAAAGCTGATTCTTGTTTGGTGCAACAGAGAATAATGAGTTTGGGGGTGGGGGGATTGGCCTGGAATTAGGAAATGCCACTGAACCTATCTAACGAATTATTGGCCTGTATCTTGCTTGACCTGGGCTTGAACTTGACCTGGGTAATGATAGGAGTTTGCATGGATTTAACTTGGATTTCATTCAGATATACTTTGCAAATTTGTGTTCTCAACTTTACAATGTTTTACCTTGAAAAATATGTGCTGCAAGTTTCTATGATTTCTGTGAAAATTCACACCTCTTATGGTGCAGATAATAATGATATAATTGCACTTTTTCAAGGAGGCTTTGAGGGTGTCCTTGAAGTGTTTCCTCTGCCCACCTGGGGCTCTCTTGCCCTGTTGGAGCTCCGAGTAGAGCGCTTGTTTTGGGAGTCTCGTATTGGGTATGCGGACGATGTGGCCCATCCATCGGAACTGATCGAGTGTGGTCAAAGCTTCGATGCTGGGGATGTTGGCCTGAGCGAGAACACTGACGTTGGTGCGCCTATCCTGCCAATGGATTTGCAGGATCTTGCGGAGGCAGCGTTGGTGGTACCTCTCCAATGCTTTGAGTTGCCTGCTGTACATGGTCCATGTCTCTGAAGCATACTGCTCTGTAGACCATGAGCTTGGTGCTGGGTTTGAGGTCCTGGTCTTCAAACACTCTCTTCCTCAGGTGACCGAAGGCTGGACTGGCACACTGAAGGCAGTGTTGGACTTCGTCATTGACGTCTGCCCTTGTTGACAGTAGGCTCCCGAGGTATGGAAAGTGGTCCATGTTGTCCATGGCCTCGTTATGGATTTTGATAATCGGAGAGCAGTACTGTGTGGCAGGGGCAGGTTGGTAGAGGACCTATTTCTTACGGATGTTTAGTGTAAGGCCTATGCTCTCGTACTCTTCGGTGAAGGTGTTAACGATGGTTTGGAGTTCGACATCAGAGTGTGCGCAGACGCAAGCGTCGTCTGCATACTGTAATTCGATGACAGAGGATGGGACGACCTTGGATCTGGACTGGAGGTGACAGAGGTTGAACAGTTTCCCGTTTGTTCTGTAGATTAGCTCCACTCCAGCGGGGAGCTTACGGAGGGTGAGATGGAGCATTGCAGCAAGGAAGATCGAGAAGAGTGTTGCTGCGATGACACAGCCTTCCTTGACCCCGGTCCATACATGAATTAGATCTGTGGTGGATCCGTTGGTCAGGATCACGGCTTGTATGTCATCGTGAAGCAGGCGGAGGATGGTGACAAACTTTTGAGGGCAGCCGAATTTGAGGAGGACACTCCATAATCCCTCACAGTTGACTGTGTCGAAGGCCTTTGGGAGGTCAAAGAAGGCCATGTACAGCGATTGGTGCTGTTCCCTGCATTTCTCTTGTAATTGACGTGCGGTGAAGATCATGTCCATTGTGCCCCTTAGTGGGAGGAATCCGCATTGCGATTCTGGGAGGAGCTCTTCAGCCACTGGGAGAATGCGATTGAGGAGGATTCTTGTGATGACTTTCCCTGTGGTAGACAGCAGGGAGACTCCTCTGTAATTACCGCAATCGGACTGGTCACCTTTCTTGAAGATGGTCACGATTACAGCGTCTCTGAGATCCCCTGGCATGCTCTCCTCCTTCCAAATAAGAGAAATTAGTTCATGTATTCATGCCAATAGTGCTTCTTCACCATGTTTTAGTGCCTCGGCGGGGATTCCATCTGCTCCTGAGGCCTTGTTGTTCTTCAGTTGTCGGATGGCCTTTTCAACCTCATGCCGGGCTGGGGTTGTGCTGAGATGGTGGCGGGTAGCATGCTGCGGGATGGAGTTGAGGACACTCGCGTCGAAGACAGAGTCTCAGTTAAGGAGATCTTCGAAGTGCTCCTTCCAGCGGGCACTGACTACCTCTCTGTCCTTGATGAGAACCTCTCCATTCTTGGCCTGCAGTGGGGTAGGATTTTGGGTGCTTGGGCCGTAGGCGGTCTAACTGTGCTAAAGAATCCACGCACGTCGTGTTTGTCGGCTAGCTGCTGGATCTCCTGCCCTTTCTCCACCCACCATCTGTTCTTTAGGTCACGAGTTTTTTGTTGGACCTCGGCCTTCAGGTCTCTGTAGAGCTGCTTTCTTGCTCTCGAGTTCTGTTGCTGTTTCCAGATCAGGAATGCCTTGCGCTTGCGGCTTATTATTCCTGGATCTCCTGCTCATTCTCCTCAAACCAGTCTTGGTGTTTCCTGGTCGAGTGACCGAGCGTCTCTTCACAGGTGCTGATTATGGAGGCCTTGAGTGCAGAGCAGGCGCTGTGGACACTCTGTGTCTCTGAATCACTGTGAGTCGTCAGGTTGTGAGGCACAGGCTGAATAGGGCTTTCTTAGCAGGGGCTTTGAGTGCTCCAGTGTTGATTTTCCTGCGACATTGCTTCTGTTGCCGCCGCTGTTTTGGGGCTACGTTGATGGAGATGACAGAGCGGATTAGGCGGTGGTCTGTCCAGCAGTCATCAGCTCCTGTCATGGCGCGGGTGATGCGGACGTGCTTGCGGTCCCTCGCTCGGACGATGACGTAGTCCAGCAGATGCCAGTGCTTGGAGCGAGGGTGTTGCCATGAAGCCTTGTACTTGTCTCTCTGACGGAACAAGGTGTTGGTTATTTCAAGGCCATGTTCTAAGCATTTCGTCAGGAGGAGGCTACCTTTGGAGTTGGCTTTCCCTACCCCCTCTCTGCCGATCACACCTCCCCAGAGGTCTAGGGGCACTAGAGAAGGTGCAAAAAACATTTACAAGGATGATACCAGAACTGAGAGGCTATAACTATCAGGAAAGATTGAACAGGCTGGGGCTCTTTTCTCTTAGAAAAGAGAAGGTTGAAGGGTGACCTGATAGAGGTCTTTAAAATTATGAAAGGGATTCGATAGGGTAGACGTAGAGAAGATGTTTCCAGAAGATGGGGGAGGCCAGAACTAGGGTCCAGAACTAGGGGCCATAAATATAAGATAGTCACTAATAAATCCAATAGGGAATTCAGGAGAAACTTCTTTACCCAGAGAGTGGTGAGAATGTGGGACTCGCTACCACAGGGACTGGTTGAGGTGAATAGTGTAGATGGATTTAAGGGAAGCTAGATAAACACATGAGGGAGAAAGGAATAGAAGGTTATGTTGATAGGGTTAGATGAAGAGGGGTGGGAGGAGGCTCGTGTGGAGCATAAACCGGCATGGACCAGTTGGGCCGAATGGCCTGTTCCTCTGCTGAACATTCTATATAATGCTACGCAGATATTTATCCAATTGGTTAGCAAGTATGGACCCTGGGACCCTCCTGGTCCACAAAGTTCATTTCTATGATGGGCAGGACATTGATCAACTGAGCGATCGAGTTCATGGACACTCCTAGTGAAGTCCCATGCGCTGGGTGAGTGGCAGACAGTGGTCGTGCAGTAGATGTGTGGTCATTGGGAACTGAGGGACCGCTTGCACTCACGTTTGAAGTTTAAGTTCCATGTAAACAAAATCTGAATAAGCAACAAGGTAACACCAGTAATCTCTGGCGCCCAAGTGCACAGCCTTGGTGTTTCTCTCGTCTCTGGGGATTTATCCCTGCGACGACAATGTCTGTCTCACAAACAGCAGAGAACTTGCTGCGATATTCGCGCCTTCACATAGCTCTATTGTGTTCTCTCAACCACAATGCTAGGGGCGTTCAGAGGGCCAAATATTTGAAAGGCATCAATCACAGATACCTGTCTGGCAGACTTCCCATGCCTTATTGTTTTCTACTGTGCAAAGAAACTAGTCTGTAAAATGAGAACAGTGAAAGTTCCATCAATGTCTAAACTCATGGGGAGACTATAATTAGTTGATTAATTGGCCATTAATTAATCATAAGTTATCTATTATACGTACAGCAGCAGTCGGATAGCAAAGTGGAAAGGCAATCACTTCACACCTCCCTCAGTGAGACGAAGGGACCTCGGTAATGGGGACAAATCACAGCTTCAAGCTGTTTAATATAGAACATCCTTTTGTATATTTGGAACGACAAAGTCCACTTTAACTTTTCCGAGAATGGGATTGCTTGGTACCCCTGAACACAACACACAAGACTTTTCTTAAACCTGTACTTCGAAGGAGAAAACTCAAAGATAACAGAACTTTGGAATTCTCTACCCCAGAGGGCTGTGGACGCTCAGTCATTGAGTATATTCAAGACTGAGATCGATAGATTTTTGGATGAGGGAATCGAGGGGTTTGGAGATCGGGCGGGAAAGTGGAGTTGAGGTCAAAGATCAGCCATGATCTTCTATTGAATGGCAGAGCAGGCTCAAGGGGCCGTATGGCCTACTCCTGCTTCTAATTCTTATGTTCTTTGGTTGGATCAGCCTCCTGAGCAATTCATGAGCTCGGACAGTGTTATGGTGAAAGTCACTCGTGGATTGATGTTTGCAGGCTTGCGATTCTTGGCAATGGTTATCGGAACAGAGATTTGACAGTAACTGCATTATCAGCTGATCTAGACCACTGTCTACTATAGGCCGATAAACTGGCTTTGAATACTGTAATTACTAGAAAATCCAACCCACTAATGACCAGAACAATATCACCGGGGTGTACCTGCACTGATAGCTGATGGACTGAACCACGCATACACAGGAAGATCCCAGGGTCGATCCAGAGTGTCATACTGACCGTGCACACACAAGAAAATTCCAGGGTCGATCCCAGTGTCATACTGACCGTGCACACACAGGAAGATCCCAGGGTCAATCCCCAGTGTAATACTGACCGTGCGCACACAGGAAGATCCCAGGGTCAATCCCCAGTGTAATACTGACCGTGCACACACAAGAAAATTCCAGGGTCGATCCCAGTGTCATACTGACCGTGCACACACAGGAAGATCCCAGGGTCAATCCACAGTGTAATATTGATCGTGCACACACAGGAAGATCCCAGGGTCAATCCACAGTGTAATACTGACCGTGCACACACAGGAAGATCCCAGGGTCAATCCACAGTGTAATACTGACCGTGCTGAGATGTGGAGTTTTCCGCCGAGGTGAGATGTTGGTGTCCATGGAAACAGACCCCAGTGAGAGTCAGTGCCTCAGGAGAGATAGGGTAGAAATTGATGGGGGAGTGGAATTTGTGATGAACATGTGGCAGATTGCATTCAGTGCCATATCAGTCTAATATCTCAGAATGTCAGTCTAGTGTGAAGATGCAGTGTTTTGGAAACATTAGAATACGGGATGCGAAGTTTCAGACAATGAAAGTGCTGATTTTCCACCATTCTCCTGTTTGGCGTGAGATAGTATCACACACAGGGACAGGGCACACCTAATGTGGGCTGCCTGAGGCTTCTCCCACTCTGCGGCAAATGTAATCAAATCTGCTGCTTGTATTTCAGGCAAATATTTGTTTGGTGTGCTCTGCTACACACAATACTGGGCTGTGCAGGTGTCAGTAATGTAGACATCACAATCCCAGATAGGGACAACAGCCCTTAACAGTCACAGCTCTCGCCTTTTGCCAAGTACAATGCAATCTTGGGTTTGAGTTCTAATGTTTCCTTACACAGGATTCCATAGGATGTACAGCACAGAAACAGGCCATTCGGCTCAACCAGTCCAGGCGGTGTTTATGCTCCACTCGAGCCTCCTCCCGTCTTTCCTCATCTAACTCTATCAGCATAACCCTCTATTCCCTTCTCCCTCATATACTTGTCCAGCCTCCCCTTAAATGCATCTATACTATTCGCCTCCACCACTCCCTGTGGTAGCGAGTTCCACATTCTCACTACTCTCTGGGTAAAGAAGTTTCTCCTGAATTCCCTATTGATTTCTAGGTGACTATCTTTTATTGATGGCCTCTAGTTATGTTCTTCCCCACAAGTGGAAACATTCTCTCTCTATCCACTCTATCAAAACCTTTCATAATTTTAAAGACCTCTATTGGTCACCCCTCAGCCTTCTTTCTTCAAAGAGAAAAGAGACCCAGCCTGTTCATCCTTTCCTGATAGGTATAACCTCGCATTTCTGGTATCATCCTTGTAAATCATTTTTGCACCATCTCCATTTCTCTAATCCTTTTTATAATATGGCGACCAGAATTGTATGGAGTATTCCAAGTGTACCCAAGTATAACCAAGGTACGATACAAGTTTAGCATAACTTCCCTACTTTTCAATTCAATCCCTCTAGAAATAAACCTTAGTGGTTGGGTTGCTTTTTTTTATGACCTTGTTAACCTGTGTCGCTACTTTCAGTGATTTGTGTATTTGTACTCCGAGATCCCTTTGCTCTTCTAACCCGCTTAGATTCGTATTTTCCAAATGATAAGTGACCTCCTCGATCTACCTACCAAAATGTAATACCTCACATTTATCTGTGTTGAACTTCATTTGCCAATTATATGCCCATTCTGCAAGTTTATTAATGTCTTCTTGTAATTTGTTGCAGTCCTCCTCAGTATTGACTAACCCCCCCCCCCCCCGATTTTGTGTCATCTGCAAATTTAGAAATTGTGTTTTTTATGCTAATGCAATCCATTGAAGATTTTCATCATCTCAATAACTAATTTCATCTGGAATGCGCTGCCTGAAAGGGTGGTGGAAGCAGATTCAATAATAACTTTCAAAAGGGAATTGGAGAAATACTGGAGGGGAAATAGGGAAAGAGCAGGGGGGAGTGGGACTAATTGGAGAGCTCTTTCAAAGAGCCGGCACAGGCACGATGGGCCGAATGGCCTCCTTCTGTGCTGCATCATTCTATGAATGTATGATCTTGAGATGAAGAGTAATTGTGAAAATAAAATGGAGTATATTTTTAAAAATGAACGAATGTTTAAATCTTTCCATGGCCTCATCCCTGTTTCTGTTTCCTCAGCCAGCCCTACAACCCCCTTCCCCAACTCTGCGTTACTCTGACTCTGGCCTCTTGTTCATCCCCCCCTCTCCCCTCATCGGTGGCCGTGCCTTCAGCTGCCGAGGCCCTAAGCTCTGGAACTGAGGTGAGGAGGGGGAGAGGGTGTGGAGGGAGAGGGTGGGGAGGGAGAGGGTGGGGAGGGAGAGGAGCGGGAGGGAAAGGAGCGGGAGGGAGAGGGTGAGGAGGGAGGGATGGGGAGGGAGAGGTGCGGAGGGAGAGGGTGAGGAGGGAGGGATGTGGAGGGAGAGGAGCAGAGGGAGAGGGTGAGGAGGGAGAGGGTGAGGAGGGAGAGGGTGAGGAGGGAGAGGGTGAGGAGGGAGAGGGTGAGAAGGGAGGGATGGGGAGGGAGAGGAGCAGAGGGAGAGAGTGAGGAGGGAGAGGGTGAGGAGGGAGAGGTGCGAAGGGAGAGAAGAAACATCACAAATCCACTGAAAGATTGACCATCGAAGTCTGCTGATACCCCAGTCCATCCCACACAGACCCACAGTCCATTCTCAACTTCAGTTTGACCCACTTTCCACTTGTGGGAGATTCCTGAACTTGTGGCCATCAATATAAGATAGTCACTTAATAAATCCAATCAGGAATTCAAGAAAAACGTCTTTCCCCAGAAAGTGGTGAGAATGTGGAACTCGCTATCACAGGGAGTGGTTGAGGCGAATAGCACAGATGCATTTCAGGGGAAGCTGGATAAACACATGAGGGAGAAAGGAATAGAACATTATGCTGATGGGGTGAGATGAAGAGGATTACAGTACATAGGATTACATAGGATATACGGCACAGAAACAGGCCATTTGGCCCAACCAGTCCATGCCGTCAAGAGGGGCAGGAGGAGGCTCGTGTGGAGCATAAACACCGGCAGAGACTGTTTGGGCCGAATGGCCTGTTTCTGTGCCGTATATTCTATATAATTTTATGCACTCCTCTCAGTCTGTCCCTCCCAGACCCCAGTAATTTCTGTAAATATTCTCACTATTCCTGGGATCGAACCTCTGCCTTACATCAGTTCAAACCAGCTCATCTGTTCGGAACTTGGGAGCTTTTATTGACTTGGCCAAAAAGCTGGATCGAGCCCAGGGATTTTACAAGTTGCTTTGATGTAGATTCCCTGTTCACTTCAGTATGTACAGAAGCAGCTTAGTTACTTATTTATAAAGATATTCCCACTGCGGAGAGATATTGCGCATCTACCTTTCTCGCTGCTCTCTCGCGCGGGGCTGGCATTTCACGACAGCGTCTCACTAACTCTCCCGACCGAGCACGCTTCAGGTGCGAGGCTGGACAGTGTCAACGGACTATTTGACTGTGGGGGAGTAATCAGGCCAGGGAAAGCGGCCTGCAGTCTCCTGACACCAAAACACACCCATTTGCCAGCAGGGTCTGCAGATATCAATCGAACGGTGCCTGCTTTTTTGTCTCGGCGGTTCTGAGGCCAATTGAAGCCCTCCCTTCCCCCGACTGCTGCCCTGGAGGAGCTGCGATAGCTCAGCACCAATATTCCCTCTTATTTTTTTTTGGCACTGCGTGGCTCCTTTAAGGGGTTGCGCGGCCCGTTCAAAATACCGTGCATGCACGGTTTCTGTATTGAAAAGCCGGCAAGGCGTCTGCGTGGTTCCCTGGGGCGTTGCGCAGTTGCGCAGCTTAAAGGGAGCATTGCTCAGCGCGTACCTGGAATTGGCACTGGACCGTGTGCGCTGTAGGGCTCAGTACCTCATCAAGTAGCGCATCGACCCAGTTGGGCATTGCGGAGCTGCGATACAGGCTGTGGGGGTGATTGTGTGATCTGAAGGCCCCAGTGACGCAGGCACTGAGCACAGGGTGAGAAATCCAGGGTCTGCAGCCTGTGATTTCCCCCCAGTGCTCGCTGGGTGCGTCGTATCCCAAAATCACCTCTTACATGACATCAGCCAAGATTTCCCATAGTTTCATTGTATCTGTTGGTTACCGGACCAGATCACAGGTGGGTACAAAACCCTCCCACTCACCTGTATACAGGTGTGTCATTAGCATTCAGGTAAAAGTGGATCTTGAGCAAGAACAACCCTTCGAATGTGTGGTGTTACAGAACCAGCTGACGTAGACACAGGTTATCGGTGCTGTTGTCTCCAAGCGGTCACATTGCAGTCCAGATTCCAGCGCACCAACACTGAGTGTGTCCAGTCATGGGCAAATGGGAACTTTCACCAGAATGTCACCAGGGCTCCAAGGGTCAGATTATGAGGAGAGATTACATAAACTAGGCTTGTATTCACTGAATATAGAAGGTTAAGGGCGATTTGATTGAGGTGTTTAGGATGAAGGAATTGATAGGGTAGATAGAGAGAAACCTTTTCTGCTGGTGGGGGCGTCCAGGACTAGGGGGCATAACCTTAAAATCAGAGCCAGGCCATTCAGGAGAGAAGTTAGGAAACACTTCTTCACGCAAAAAGTGTTGGAAGTGTGGACCTCTCTCCCACAAAAAGCAGTAGATGCTGGGGCTCAGTTAATAATTTTAAATCTGAGATCAATAGATTTTTGCTAGCCAAGGGATATGGAGCCAAGGTGGGTGGATGGAGTTAGGTCACAGATCAGATGATCTCACTGAATGGCGGAACAGGCTCAAGGGGCTGAATGTCCTCCTCATGTTCCTATGCTCATTCCTGGTTGTCTCGCAATTCCAGAAAGAAAAGAAAGACTCGCATTTATATAGCACCTTTCACGACCACCGGATGTCCCAAAGCGCTTTACAGCCAATGGAGATCTACTTGAAGCGCAGCCACTGTTTCAATGTAGGAAACTGGAGGCTGAACTGCACAGGTCAGCAAGGGGGAGGGGGGGCTCCTCAGTGCCGGCCTGTGCAAACAGGCTGAGTGGTCAGCTACCAAAGGCAGTCATTTACACTGCTGTGTCTTGAGCCAGCTGTGATTCACTTCTTCAGGTAGTGCGCCCAGATGTGGTAGCAACAACAACAGCTATACAGCACCTTTAACATAATAAAATGTCCCGAGGCGCTTCACAGGAGTGATTATCAAACAAAATTTGACCCCGAGTCACATAAGGAGATATTAGGACAGGTGATCAAAAGCTTGGTCAAAGAGGTCGGTTTTAAGGAGCATTTTAAAGGAGGAGAGGTGGAGAGGTTTAGGAAGGGAATTCCAGAGCTTGGGGCCCAGGCAGCTGAAGGCACGGCCACCAATGGTTGAGCGATGGAAATCAGGGGATGCACAAGAGGCCAGAATTAGAGGAGCGCAGAGATCTCGGAGGGTTGTAGGGCTGGAGGAGATTACAGAGATAGGGAGGGGGCGAGGCCATGGAGAGATTTGAAATTAAAAGATCACTTGGAGGAGAAAAATGGAGGCAAGAAGCTGGAATGAAATCTGAATGAAGGTGAAGGGAGAACGGTGATGGGGATTTGAGGGGGAACGAGAGAATTTGAGACTTGGAGAGAAATGGCACTAGTGAATGCTATTCCTGCACCTCTTCCAAAATATGTCCGACCGGCCTATTGACAGGAAGTATGAAGAGGAAAGAATGTAGAATGAACAGGAAAATCTGCTCACAACCTGGCACCTCTTGGTTTGCAGACGGGTTCTTTCTTGAGAGAAAGTCGAGCTGTTTTCACAGGTACTTAAATAAACAACGGCTCCATGTCACAGATTACTGGTAAACCGTCCGGGCTCAACTCCAGGATGCTGGGCTGTCGAGTCAGCAGAAATGTTCCGATTTCCTAACAGAAGGTCGAGTAAATGCCAAGAGCGGCTTAAGATTGGTAACTTTCCTGTTCCTGGACCTCTCACTGCAATTGGCCATCCAAAAAACAACCTCCCGCCCCACCTTCAATAAATGAGGGAGTGCAATTGATTATACGGCTTAGAGTCAAAAATTAATCGTGAAAAGTCTGTATATAAAATACTGAAGTTGTGTTCCGCTGTCTGCACACTGGCATCGGACAGCCAAAGGAGAGTAAACGTTACTTTAATCTCCCTGAACCGTCTGAAATAACAACTTATTTTTTACTTTAATGAGAGTTTGAGGGTTTTGGCATCGATTTGAGGACATGGCCTTTCAGGGTGAAGATGTGGGCAAGGCAGCAAGTTTAAACAGAACAAGGAAAAGAGTTTAGTTGGGGTGGGGCAAGGGGGCTCGGCATAGGGACAGGGCACTGGGGTTGGGATAGGGGCAAGGAAGGGAGGTTGGGATGGGGGCAGGGAGGGTTTAGGGGGGCAGGGGAGTCGGGATAGGGACAGGCCTCAGGGTTTGGGATAGGGAAAGGGCAGGGAGTTTACCTGAGGCAGGGCAAGGGGGTTTGGTTAGGAGCAGGCAAGAGTGTCTGCGGTATTCACACTGAGATGGCACAGGGCTGTTACACACCCTCATTACGCATTACAGGAAGGATGGGATTGCACTAGAGAGGGTGCAGAGGAGATTTACGAGGATGTTGCCAGGACTGGAGAATTTTAGCTATAAGGAAAGATTGGATGGGCTGGAGTTATTTTCTTTGGAACAGAGGAGGCTGAGGGGAGACTTAATTGAGGTGTATAAAATTCTGAGGGGCCTAGATAGAGTGGATAGGAAGGACCAATTTCCCTTAGCAGAGAGGTCAATAACCAGGGGGCATAGATTTAAAGTAATTGGTCGGAGGATTAGAGAGGAGTTGAGGAGAACTTTTTCCACCCAGAGGGTGGTGGGGGTCTGGAACTCACTGCCTGAAAGGGTGGTAGAGGCAGAAACCCTCATCACATTTAAAAAGTACTTGGATATTCACTTGAAGTGCCGTAACCTACAGGACTACGGACCAAGAGCTGGAAAGTGGGATTAGGGTGGATGCTCTTTTTCGGATGGCACAGACACGATGGGCCGAATGGTCTCCTTCTGTGTCGTAAATTTCTATGATTCTGTGATCCTCCCGACGCATACGCACATTCCAGCAGGGATCAGCGGGTAGTGATGGAACCCTGGCTGCCTTTCCCTACTTAATCCCCATTTTTCCAGTTCAGTTAAAGCCAAATGCCCCACTTCAGATACGGTAACTCAGTGCAGACTGACGACCTAACCTGTTACCTTCAAATCTGTAAGCCGCAGTTCGACACCCGGCCACTGCTGGGAGAAACCCCATCCATCAAACCACCTCAGACTGGGCTTGTATTCCCTCGAGTTTAGAAGATTAAGGGGTGATCTAATCGAGATGTTTAAGATATTTAAAGGATTTGAGAGGGTAGATAGAGAGAAACTATTTCCTTTGGTGGGGGGAGTCCAGAACAAGGGGGCAGAACCTTAAAATTAGAGCCAGGCCGTTCAGGGATGATGTCAGGAAGCACTTCTTCACACAAAGGGTGGTGGAAATCTGGAATCCTCTCCCCCAAAAAGCCGTTGAGGTGGGGGGGGGGGGGGGGGGGGGGGTCAATTGAAAATTTCAACACCGAGATTGATAGATTTTTGTTGGATCAGGGTATTAAGGGTTACGGAACCAAGGCAGGTCAATGGAGTTAAGATACAGATCAGCCATGATCTCACTGAATGGCGGAACAGGCTCGAGGGGCTGAATGGCCTCTTCCTGTTCCTTTGTTTCTAGAATTCACTGGAAGCAGAAGAGAATAATTCAACAGAATATGGGGTCACCCATAAAAGTGTATGACTGCCCACAGGGCTGAAATCCACACCCAACCATCCCATCTCAGTCTACTTCAAATCCGCATACACACCACTTCACTACACAAAGCAACCCAGAACGCAAGCCATCAGAATTCGGGTGACAGATTATAAATTACAATTACTGGCAATATTTAATAATATATACACACACAGTATTAAAATCAAAGGACATTTTTTATTCTCCAAGGGTTCAAATGTGAATTTCTCTTTCCTACTGCTAATTGTAAAGGTGACGTATTTTGTACAAAGCTACTTTTCCCAGATTGTATAATCATAAAAAAAACCTTGCATTTGATTTACAGGCTTCATATATACAGCCTAATTTTAGCAGCAGAAAGGGGGCCAGGGCAGAGGGTATACGAGAGAATGTGCTGAGAAAATAAATGCTGGAAATTGGGAAGCTGAGAGAAATAGGACAATGTGTTCAGAGAGTATATATAAAAAAACTGGAATTGAAAGCACAAGACCAGAGCAAGGCAAAGCAAGGGAACTCTGTGATTCAGTGGCGACAGTCACAAAAGGAATATTTGTTAGATCATTCACAAAAGGATTTCATTTCGATAAAGAAAAATACCAAATACTTTTGAAAGTGTTGGGCAACATATGATGCAAAACCCAAATGTTATACCACTGAATCCAGAGACTTGAGCACTTAATCCAGGCTGACACTCCCAGTGCAGTACTGAGTGAGCCCTGCACTGTCGGAGGGGCAGTACTGAGGGAGCGCTGCACGGTCGGAGGGGCAGTACTAAGGGAGCGCTGCACGGTCGGAGGGGCAGTACTGAGGGAGCGCTGCACTGTCGGAGGGTCAGGACTGAGGGAGTCCACTGCATTGTCGGAGGTGCAGTACTGAGGGATCGCTGCACTGTCGGAGGGTCAGTACTGAGGGAGCGCTGCACTGTCGGAGGGGCAGTACTGAGGGAGCGATGCGCTGTCGGAGGGGCAGTACTGAGGGAGCACTGCACTGTCGGAGGGTCAGTACTGAGGGAGCGCTGCACTGTCGGAGGGGCAGTGCTGAGGGAGCGCTGCGCTGTCGGAGGGGCAGTACTGAGGGAGCGCTGCGCTGTCGGAGGGGCAGTACTGAGGGAGTGCTGCACTGTTGGAGGGGCAGTACTGAGGGAGTGCTGCACTGTCGGAGGGGCTCTATTGAGGGAGTGCAGCACTGTCGGAGGGGCAGTACTGAGGGAGCGCTGCACGGTCGGAGGGGCAGTACTGAGGGAGTGCTGCACTGTCGGAGGGGCAGTACTGAGGGAGTGCTGCACTGTCGGAGGGGCAGTACTGAGGGAGTGCTGCACTGTCGGAGGGACAGTACTGAGGGAATGCTGCACTGTCGGAGGGGCAGTACTGAGGGAGCGCTGCACGGTCGGAGGGGCAGTACTGAGGGACTGCTGCACTGTTGGAGGGGCAGTACTGAGGGAGCACTGCACTGTCGGAGGGGCAGTACTGAGGGAGCGCTGCACTGTTGGAGGGGCAGTACTGAGGGAGCGCTGCACTGTCAGAGGGGCAGTACTGAGGGAGTGCTACACTGTCAGAGGGGCAGTACTGAGGGAGCGCTGCACTGTCGGAGGGGCAGTGCTGAGGGAACGCTGCACTGTTGGAGGGGCAGTACTGAGGTAGCGCTGCACTGTCGGAGGGGCAGTACTGAGGGAGCGCTGCACTATCGGAGGGGCAGTACTGAGGGAGCGCTGCACTGTCGGAGGGGCAGTACTGAGGGAGCGCAGCACTGTCGGAGGGGCAGTGCTGAGGGAACGCTGCACTGTTGGAGGGGCAGTGTTGAGGGAAGGCTGCACGGTCGGAGGGGCAGTACTGAGGGAGTGCTGCACTGTTGGAGGGGCAGTACTGAGGGAGTGCTGCACTGTCGGAGGGGCTCTATTGAGGGAGTGCAGCACTGTCGGAGGGGCAGTACTGAGGGAGCGCTGCACGGTCGGAGGGACAGTACTGAGGGAATGCTGCACTGTCGGAGGGGCAGTACTGAGGGAGCGCTGCACGGTCGGAGGGGCAGTACTGAGGGACTGCTGCACTGTTGGAGGGGCAGTACTGAGGGAGCACTGCACTGTCGGAGGGGCAGTACTGAGGGAGCGCTGCACTGTTGGAGGGGCAGTACTGAGGGAGCGCTGCACTGTCAGAGGGGCAGTACTGAGGGAGTGCTACACTGTCAGAGGGGCAGTACTGAGGGAGCGCTGCACTGTCGGAGGGGCAGTGCTGAGGGAACGCTGCACTGTTGGAGGGGCAGTACTGAGGTAGCGCTGCACTGTCGGAGGGGCAGTACTGAGGGAGCGCTGCACTATCGGAGGGGCAGTACTGAGGGAGCGCTGCACTGTCGGAGGGGCAGTACTGAGGGAGCGCTGCACTGTCGGAGGGGCAGTGCTGAGGGAACGCTGCACTGTTGGAGGGGCAGTGTTGAGGGAAGGCTGCACGGTCGGAGGGGCAGTACTGAGGGAACGCTGCACGGTCGGAGGGGCAGTACTGAGGGAGTGCTGCACTGTCAAAGTTGCTGTCTTTTGGATGAGACATTAAACTGAGGCTCTCTCGGGTGGACGTAAAAGATCCCAGGGCACTATTTCGAAGAAGAGCAGGGGAGTTCTCCCCGGTGTCATGGGGCCAATATTTATCCCTCAACCAACATCACTAAAACAGATTATCTGGTCATCATCGCATTGCTGTTTGTGGGAGCTTGCTGTGTGCAAATTGGCTGCCGTGTTTCCTACATTACAACAGTGACTACACTTCAAAAAGTACTTCATTGGCTGTAAAGCTCTTTGGGACGTCCGGTGATCATGAAAGGCGCTATAGAAATGCAAGTCTTTCTTTCTTTCTTTCAAAGCGGCCGAACAGATTAACGTATTAAGAGGTGATCACCTGAGCAGCCCAGAAAGAGCCGGAAACAATCCAGCAGCTGTTGGCATCAAGACCTTGCGTCAAAGCTGAAGGGCCCCAAAGGGCTTCCCAGCCAGCGCCTGCTTCGGGTGGGCTCTGGATTATCTCCAAACACATCAGGGGCCAGCCACAATTTGCGTATAAATCTGGCTCAGCGGGAGTCTAGTGGTTTGCTGGCAGTTCAGGATCACCTCGACATAGAATGATAGAATGATATAGCACAGTAGGAGGCCATTCGGCCCATCGTGCCTGTGCGGGATGGACAAGAGACCAGAGTCAGAGTAACGGAGAGTTGGGGAAGGGGGGTTTGTAGGACTGGAGGAGGTTACAGAAACAGGGATGAGGCCATGGAGGGATGTAAACATTCGTCCATTTATATATTTTTACACTTACTGTCCATTTCATGATTATTGAATCATAGAATCATACAGCACAGGAGGAGGCCACTCAGCCCATCGTGCCTGTGCCGGCTCTTTGAAAGAGTAGTACCCTGTGCACCAGTCACTTGACAATCCTTCCATTACCAGCACCCAGAGCACGGGCAGACTGTGAGCAGTATCAGTGCACTGGTACAATTGGATGGCGTTATACTGCTATGTTAATGAAGTTACTGACCCACTTATTGTGAACTGATCAGTGACTTCATTAGAATAACAGACAAAGTAACAGAGTTTACCATTTGCACACAATTCGTGAACAGAGTCAGCTGGGATCACCTCATGAGTCAGAAAATTGTGGGTTCAAATCTCACCCCAGCACTTGAGCACGGGCTCCAGGCTGGCACTTCAGCGCAGTACCAAGATAGAGCTGTTTTTCACTGATAATAAAATTCTCACTCATCGAAGGACATCCAGCGAGGGAGGAGGGTGTCAGATGCTATCTGGGCAGAGCGCACTTGCCTTGTTTACCAACAGTGATGGGACTTGGTGATAGATTCTTGTTGGGTATCAAGGGATATGGAGCAAAGGCGGGTAAATGAAGTTGAGGTGCAGATCAACTCATGTGACTCGGCCAACGTTGTCTACCTCATACATTGCAGGAAAGGATGCACCACAGCATGGTACATCGACGAGACCATGCAGACACTGCGACAACGTATGAACGGACACCGCGCAACAATCGCCAGGCAGGATTGTTACCTCCCAGTCGGGGAACACTTCAGCAGTCAAGGACATTCAGCCTCGGATCTGCGGGTAAGCGTTCTCCAAGGCGGCCTTCAAGACACACGACAATGCAAAATCATCGAGCAGAAACTGATAGCCAAGTTCCGAATCCATGAGGACGGCCTCAACCGGGATCTCGGTTTCATGTCACGCTACATGATGTAGAGTCATCCAGACTCGAGTCGTCGTTGGCTTGTTCACAGATGTGATTTCCAGTTTTAAAAAAAAGTAAAAAGCTTAACCATACAGACTGCAGCATTTGACACGTTGGACCCCCTGTGACCCCACCTCATTGTCTTAGCTGTATTTTGCTGTGTCTTTGATGTAATGCCTCCCTGACTGACCTGATTGTATCTCTGCTGAGGTGTGATGGAGGGCCGTCAGTAAGATTTACTGTAGTCGTCTGACATTGTACGCTACACATTGTTCTCTCTCTATATATGCTTTGCTGATTTGTATTCCTTCACTTTACCTGACGAAGGAGCAGCGCTCCGAAAGCTCGTGATTTCAAATAAAACTGTTGGACTATAACCTGGTGTTGTGCGACTTCTCATTATGGTCTAATGAGATGTTAAACCGAGGCCCTGTTCTGATGGTTCAGGTGGATGCTAACGATCTCTTGGCACTATTCAAAGAATAGAGGGAATACGGTTATGTGCAGAGACTGGAGAAGTTGGGGTTGTCCTCCTTAGAGCAGAGAAGGTTAAGAGGAGATTTGATAGAGGTGTTCAAAATCATGAATGGTTTAGATAGTGTAAATAAAGAGAAACTGTTTCCAATGGCTGAAGGGTCGATAACCAGAGGGCACAGATTTAAGGTGATTGACAAAGGAACCAGAGGCGACATGAGGAAAAACCTTTTTGCGCAACGAGTGGTTAGGATTTGGAATGCGCTGCCTGATCGGGCGGTGGATACAGATTCAATAGTAGCCTTCAAAAGGGAATTGGATAAATACTTGAAGGAGAAAAAATTGCAGGGATATGGGGAAAGAGCAGGAGGAGTGGGACTAACTGGATTGCTCTTCAAAAGAGCCGGCGCAGACTCGATGGGCCGAATGGCCTCCTTCTGTGCTGTACTATTCTATGATTCGAAGAGCAGGGGAGTTCTCCCCGGTGTCTTGGCCAACATTCCTCCCTCAACCAACACCACCAAAACAGATTAACTGGTCATTCATCTCATTGCTGTCTGTGGGACATTGCAGTATCCAAAATGGCTGCTGTGCTCGCCAGTGTAACAACGATCGCTGCACTTCATTGCGTGTGAAGTGTCTTGGGGCATCCTGAGAGCGTGATGAGGAGCGAGATAATTGCAAATAATGGGTCATTCTTCGAACAGTAAGTTCTAGGCTGCGGTTACATTGCTACTGACTTTGTTTCATTTTCTCATCCATGCCTTTGTTTCCTCTAGACTCGACTACTCCAACGCACTCCTGGCCAGCCTCCCACATTCCACCTTACGTAAACTTGAGGTCATCCAAGACTCAGCTGCCTGTGTCCTAACTCGCACCCAGTCCCATTCGCCCATCACCCCTGTGCTCGCTGACCTACATTGGCTCCCAGTTAAGCAACTCCTCGATTTTAAAATTTTCATCCTTGTTTTCAAATCCCTCCATGGCCTCGCCCCTCCCTATCTCTGTAATCTCCTTCAGCCCCACAACCCTCCGAGATCTCTGCACTCCTCTAATTCTGCCCTCTTGAGCATCCCCGATTATAATCGCTCAACCTTTGGTGGCCGTGCCTTCTGTTGCCTGGGCCCTAAGCTCTGGAATTCCCTCCCTAAACCTCTCCGCCTCACTACCTCTCTTTCCTCCTTTAAGACGCTCCTTAAAACCTACCTCTTTGACCAAGCTTTTGGTCACCTGCCCTAATTTCTCCTTATGTGGCTCGGTGTCAAATTTTTTGTCTTAAAATACTCCTGTGCAGCGCCTTGGGAGGTTTTACTACGTTAAAGGCGTTCTATAAATGCAAGTTGTTGACGCTGTTGTTGTTGTAAACCCTAGAGTTAAAAGGACAGGTTAAATCACGAGAGCAGAGTTCCCTGTTCAGACACCTCGATTCCTCGCAAGATTACACCGTCGCCTGGAGATATTGAAGCTCCGATCTTTACCGATCACTGGTGTGCTCGATGATTAAGCAAAGGAGATTGATATGATTTTAATGATGTTACCAGATTGGCTGGCTGCATTCCCCACCTATGGACCAAACAGGAAAGAGAGAACAGGCCTTGGGCAAGGTGGAGAGATCAACTCACTTAAGGTACAGGAGAGATCGGCATTGAATTGAAATACATAGCAAGGGACTGTGCTGCTCACAGGGCTGCTCTCTGGAAGCCCCCAGGGCACTCTGCCACTTAGAGCAGGGAGAGCACCAGGAATATTTTCTGTGAGTGATATGTTACAAGCAGAGAGTCATTATTTTGTGCAGCACAAGTATCACTGTTTCCAAACGCTTTGTAGTCTGGTTCATCTATTCTAAATGTCTATCGGGAGAGTTATCCTGCAGCACAGCACAGCCTGCTAACCAGATACTCCAGCATTATAGGACATAAAGCCTGGAGCAAGTAACGGCCATTCGGCCCCTCAAGTCTGTGTATAATTTTTCCATCATTTGTGTCGGCCGTGACTCAGTGGGTAACTCTCGCTCTCGCCTCTAAATCAGAAGGTTGTGGGTTCACAGTCCCACTCCATGAGACTTGAGCACAACAATCTAGGCTGACACTCCCAGTGCAGTACTGAGGGAGCGCTGCACTGTCGGAGGTGCCGTCTTTCAGATGAGATGTTAAACCAAGGCCCCGTCTGCCCCCTCAGGTGGATGTAAAAGATCCCATGGCACTATCTGAAGAAGAGCAGGGGAGTTATCCCCGGTGTCCTGGGCCAATATTTATCCCTCATACAACATCATTAAAACAGATTATCTGGTCATTGTCACATTGCTGTTTGTGCCCAAATTGGCTGCTGCGTTTCCTACATTACAACAGTGACTTCAGAAAGTATTTCATTGGCTGTAAAGCGATTTGGGATGTCTGGTGGTTGTGAAAGGCGCTGTATAAATGCAAGTCTTTCTTTTATTTTTTCTTTCTATCAAGGATATTATCACCACTACCTGTTGCTGCCCTATTTTAAGGAACGCTCTGGATTTTCTCTTACGTTACAATGTGACTTCACTTCAAAAGTAGTTTATTGACTGTAAAGCACTTTGGAAGCTCCTGAGGTCATGAAAGGCGCTATATAAATGCGAGCCCTTTTTTTACATTGACTATGAATGGGTGGGATCTAGCTCGGGGTTCCGTTAGTATTTCTCCAGCTCTGGACGCAGAACCTGGCCCTCTGGGAGCCCATATTGGGAATCCGCCCCAGGGTCCGTCAGCATTTCCCGCACATTAAGATCGATGGATGGAAATGATGGGCAGTGCCCAGTACATGCCCTCAGCCGGCCAGGCTCCACTCGGCGAGCAGGAGTTTGTCACGTTTAGCCGCTATAACCCTTCCCCCATTCCCATGACTGCCTGATGCGGAAGCTCGCTTGCCACCTCTTTGGAAGTAGAATGTTAGCCGTTTATGGCCGGGGGGGTAGGTGAAGTGTCTCGTTACATCATCCCTCCAAACAAAGGGGCAAAATGACATACGCAGCTCACTCTGCTGCCCACGAGGCTGACTGACTGCTGGGGGCGAGACGCTGAGAGTGCGGACAAGTGACGAAATCTAAATGTCAACTCTCCTGATCTGGACCAGCTGCAATTTCCCTGGACAAATCTAAAGGTGATGCAGCCGAGCTCAGAGCGGATACAGGAAGTAACTGAAATAGCTGGGCCTTAGAATGAATCGGAAAGGTGCTTTAGTGCCTCATGTTCTGTAATGCACGGCCATCTAGTGGAGTCATAGGGGGAGAAATTCGGTATCGCCCTGTTTGGGGCGCAATTATCGGCCGGGCGCCAAGTTTAGCGCCTGCCACTAATTATCGCCTCCGTCTGCAAACTTGACTTCTATCGCCCCTGGAGGTGATTGGAGCACTAAATCAGGCGCTACACACCTCTCTTAAGGCGCTAACGCCGAGGAGTGAGGCGTTACCTCAGAGTGTTGGCGAAGCTCATGTGATGTCAGTCAGCAATAGAACACAGACACACTGGCGCCAGCCAATTCTTAAAGCGGAGGGTCGATCTTGCTCTCCATCCACACTCTGCTCATTGCAGCCTTGAATCTCGGCCTGGAGAGACCTGTACTTCAAATCTGCTGGAAAGAACAATGGAGAGGCCCAGGGAAAGAGCTCAGAGTGCAGCTCCCATAGTCTCTTCGAAATCGATGCAAGGAAGGTCAAATCAAAATGAACCTGCAAAGTGCTGCTCAGTACCCAAAACTCCTTCACACAGCGTTGAATCTCTCCAGAAGTCTCTCTCGCTCTCTCTCAGAATGCGTGGTGCAAAAATGTTGCCGACAAAAAAAGGCAGGAAGCGTTCACCTTTAAATAGCGCTCCCCCAGTCCCTTCCAGACTGCAAAACGCTCCCCTCAACCTGTCGTTGCTAGTGGCAGGCGGTAAGGCAGGGGGCGCCACTCAATATCCGGTCCGGGGCGCTACCGGGGCGTTGCGCACTCGACTGACGTCACGATCTGCCGTCGCAGGAGATCGTGGCGGTAGTGTTTAGCGCCGCTGCAAAATGTCTGGTCAATTTCACGAGCGGCGCAAACATCGTCGCGCCCGGGCGCTAGTTGCTTTGCGCCCCATTAGCGCCCTCTTGGGAGGCGCAAAGCAACCGAATTTTTCCCCCATAGAGTCATAACGGCACAGAAGGAGGCCATTCGGCCCATCAAGTCTGTGCCAGATGCGTCCAAATCAGTGTGCTGAGGTCAGAGTTTCGGTCTGTATCGGTGTGGTGTGTGTTGGTTATAAGAAGGTTTCAAAATATAACTTGAGACCCAATGAACCTGCTCCTTTCAGTGACTCGATGCAACTCGCACCGTGTGGACCAACGGCCGGTTTATCTCCTCTCCAGAGGGAGAAGGAGCTTGGTGGGAATGAGGCGACTGGGTGCGTTAATGCTAAGAACACACTGATGTGCCGTAACTTGGTCCATTAACCCTAACGGTGCATGAGCACATTCTTGACCCTTCTCCGAAAATTACTCTCGGTGGTAAATTGGATCAAACACACCGATCTTGGTTTAATATTTCTTTGGTCTTGTTAAGGTCTTGTTAAGAACCAATTAATAGTAAATATGTTCACTTGCTCAGGCTTGCCATTTGGCCCACATCATATTAATGATGCGTGCTGTCCAAATGGTGTTAAGGTAGCGGAGAGAGTTGGCAGAGGTCCAGCACACAGCGGTGACACTGGAAGCAGCGACTGACCCTTTCCCTCCTCTCACCTTTGGGGAATCCTACGCCAGTCAATACTCCTTTGCTCTCCAGAATTCCTTCCCTAGATCCACCAGCCACCTCCCTCCCTGATTTCAAAATCACCCTCGAAATCCTTCTCTTCAACTATACCATCCTCACCCCAATAAATTGTGTCCACTCTATTCCTTTCCCTTCCTCTTGATGTTCACGGTTTTCCCTCCGGTTTGTAAAGTGCTTTGAGACATTTCTCTGAGCAAGGAACACTCTGGAAATTCAGTTGCAGCGTCAGCAATAGCCATGGGGTGGGGGGGGGGGGGTGTATCAGCAATAGCCCAGGGGTGGGGGGGGTATCAGCAATAGCCCAGGGGGTATCAGCAATAGCCCAGTGGGTATCAGCAATAGCCCAGGGGTGGGGGGGGGGGGGGCATCAGCAATAGCCCAGGGGGTATCAGCAATAGCCCAGGGGTGGGGGGGGGGGCATCAGCAATAGCCCAGGGGGTATCAGCAATAGCCCAGTGGGTATCAGCAATAGCCCAGGGGTGGGGGGGGGGCATCAGCAATAGCCCAGGGGGTATCAGCAATAGCCCAGGGGTGGGTATCAGCAATAGCCCAGGGGTGGGGGGGGGGGTGTATCAGCAATAGCCCAGGGGCGGGGGGGGGGGGTATCAGCAATAGCCCAGGGGTTATCAGCAATAGCCCAGGGGGGTATCAGCAATAGCCCAGGGGTGGGGGGGGGGGGGCATCAGCAATAGCCCAGGGGGTATCAGCAATAGCCCAGGGGTGGGGGGGGGGGCATCAGCAATAGCCCAGGGGGTATCAGCAATAGCCCAGGGGTGGGTATCAGCAATAGCCCAGGGGTGGGGGGGGTATCAGCAATAGCCCGGGGGGTATCAGCAATAGCCCAGGGGTGGGTATCAGCAATAGCCCAGGGGTGGGTATCAGCAATAGCCCAGGGGTGGGTATCAGCAATAGCCCAGGGGTGGGTATCAGCAATAGCCCAGGGGTGGGTATCAGCAATAGCCCAGGGGTGGGTATCAGCAATAGCCCAGGGGTGGGGGGGTATCAGCAATAGCCCAGGGGGTATCAGCAATAGCCTGGGGGGGGGGGTATTAGCAATAGCCCGGGGGTATTAGCAATAGCCCAGGGGGGGATATCAGCAATAGCCCGGGGGGGGGGGGGGTATCAGCAATAGCCTGGGGGGGTATTAGCAATAGCCTGGGGGGGGGGTGGTATTAGCAATAGCCATGGGGGGGATATCAGCAATAGCCCGGGGGGGGGGGGGGGGGAGGGGCGGTATTAGCAATAGCCCGGGGTGGGGGGGGGGGGGTGTATTAGCAATAGCCCGGGGGGGGGGGTGGTATTAGCAATAGCCAAGGGGGGGGGGGGTGTTAGCAATAGCCCGGGGGGGGGGGGTCGGTATTAGCAATAGCCCGGGGGGGGTATTAGCAATAGCCCGGGGGAGTGTGGTATTAGCAATAGCCAAGGGGGGGGGGGTGTTAGCAATAGCCCGGGGGGGAGGTATCAGCAATAGCCCAGGGGGGGTATTAGCAATAGCCCGGGGGGGGGGGGGCGGGTATTAGCAATAACCCGGGGCGGGGGGGGGGGGGGGTATCAGCAATAGCCCAGGGGGGGTTTCAGCAAGTTTCCTTATGCTAGGTACATTTGATGAAGAGGAGCAGCAGAGGGGGACCAGGAGCTTCAAGGTCATGAGAGGAGGGCCTCCTGAAACCATTGCTACCAAAGGCAAGGTGATGGAAGATCGACCACAACCCCGCCAAGGAGCGATGAGTGAGAAAACTACTTACCAATTTGGAAGCCGTGAACCAAACCTGCAGCCACGGAGGGACAGCAGCATCTCGCTCCTCGTCGTGGCAAATGTGACCAAAGCTCTCGTTTTTGTAAGTTCCTTCCATCCAACAGTCGGGGACCTGGTGAGGAAATTTTGGTTTGTCATTTCATAACCACAGTCATCGATGCTCTGCTTTGAAATGTTTTTGGCCGGTTTCCAAAGATGGGGCGTTCCATTCCATGAGGGTTTCGGCCTCCGTGAACCTCATTGTTTTTTAGAGTTGAGCCCCAGGAGCACGGCTTCCCTTTAATGTGATCAGCATGAGGCAGGCATCTGGTTTAAGGATAGACTCTCTGGTCTAACTCCCTCTCCTATCAGACTAACCTTAAACGACAATGAGTTTTAAAGCACCTGCAGCATATTAAGTTCTAAAGTGCCTCACTGAGGTGAAATTTGGCACCAGGAGTTCGGGAGATGACCGAAGGTCAAAGAAATAGGCTTTGAGAGGGTGATTGAAGGAGGGGAGCGTGATGTTGAGGTGATGGGATTTAGGGAGCGACCGCCAGATCGTGGGGTCGAGAGAGCTGAAGGTTCTGCCAGAGAAAGTGGAACAAAAAAAGGGAAGTGTAACAGACAAAGCTCATCAGAGGTGCAGAGGGTGTTGCTTCTGTGGCAGAAGTTTGTGGGCTAATCTGTATTAGTGAAGTTGATTGAGGGATAAATATTGGGCAGGACACTGGGGAGAACTTCCATGCTCTTCTTCGAAATAGTGCCATGGGATCTTTTATTTCCACCTGAGAGGGCAGACAGGGCGTCGGTTTAATGTCTCATCTGAAAGACGGCACCGCCGACAGTGCAGCACTCCCTCAGTACTACCCCTCCGACAGTGCAGCGCTCCCTCAGTACTGCCCCTCCGACAGTGCAGCGCTCCCTCAGTACTGCCCCTCCGACAGTGCAGCGCTCCCTCAGTAATGCCCCTCCGACAGTGAAGCGCTCTCTCAGTACTGCCCCTCCGATAGTGCAGCACTCCCTCAGTAATGCCCCTCCGACAGTGCAGCGCTCCCTCAGTAATGCCCCTCCGACAGTGCAGCACTCTCTCATCCAAGTGTCAACTTGGATTACGTGCTCACATCTCTGGAGTGAGACTTGAACCCACAACCGTCTGCCTCAGAGGTGAGAGTGCTACCCACGGCTACTGATAATCTGCGACAAAATTAACAGTCATTTGGACAGATGTGGATTAATTAAGGAAAGTCAGCACAAAGTTGTTAAAGGCAAATCTTGTTTAACCAACTTGATTGAGTTTTTTGATGAAGTAACAGAGAGGGTTGATGAGGGCAATGCGGTTGATGTGGTGTATATGGACTTCCAAAAGGCGTTTGACAAAGTGCCACATAATAGGCTTGCCAGCAAAGTTGAAGCCCATAGAATAAAAGTGACTGGCAGCATGGATACGAAATTGGCTAAGTGACAGTAAACAGAGAGTAGTGGTGAACGGTTGTTTTTCGGACTGGAGGAAGGTATACGGTGGTGTTCCCCAGGGGTTGGTACTAGGACCACTGCGTTTCTTGATATATATTAATAACTTGGACTTGGGTGTACAGGGCACAATTTCAAAATTTGCAGATGACACAAAACTTGGAAGTATAGTGAACAGTGAGGAGGAGAGTGATAGACTTCAAGAGGACATAAACAGACTGGTGAAATGGGTGGACACGTGGCAGATGAAATTTAACGCAGAAAAGTGTGAAGTGATACATTTTGGCAGGAAGAATGAGGAGAGGCAATATAAACGAAATGGTACGATTCTAAAGGGGGTGCATGAACAGAGAGACCTGGGAGTATATGTGAACAAATCATTGAAGGTGGCAGGGTAGGTTGAGAAAGTCGTGAAGAAAGCATACAGGATCCTGTGCTTCATAAATAGAGGTATAGAGTACAAAAGCAAGGAAGTAATGATGAACCTTTATAAAGCACTGGTTCGGCCTCAACTGGATTCTTGTGTCCAATTCTGGGCACCGCACTTTAGGAAGGATGTGAAGGCCTTAGAGATGGTGCAGAAAAGATTTACAAGAATGGTTCCAGGGATGAGGGACTTCAGTTACATGGATAGACTAGAGAAGCTGGGGTTGTTCTCCTTAGGGCAGAGAAGGTTGAGAGGAGATTTGATAGAGGTGTTCAAAGTCATGAGGGTTCTAGACAGAGTAGGTAGAGAGAAACTGTTCCCATTGGCGGAAGGGTCGAGAACCAGAGGAAACAGATTTAAGGTGCTTGGCAGAAGAACCAAAGGCGGCATGAGGAAAAACTTTTTTATGCAGCGAGTGGTTAGGATCTGGAATGCACTGCCTGAAAGCGTGGTGGAGGCAGACTCAATCATGGCTTTCAAAAGGGAATTGGATAAGTACCTGAAGGAAAAAAAATTGCAATGCTATGGGGAAAGGGCAGGGGAGTGGGACTCGCTGAAGTGCTCTTGCAGAGAGCCGGCACGGGTTCAATGGGCCGAATGGCCTCCTTCTCTGCTGTAACCATTCTATGATTCTAACAGTGATGAGCTCTGTCATGAAATATCGGAAAGTGTTGGCCTTTACTAGCTGAAAGAGACTATGATGAGTGGTTGTCATGGGAGATAGGGGGGATCAGCAGGAAATTCGCCTTGGAGAAAATTTATGAAGTGTAACATCACTGAGGAGAGGGGCAGTGGGAATGTGAGTCAGTTCACCATTCATACACATCTGACATATGTTTGTCCCTGACTGTGCAACGAGACACCCGGCCGTGCTCTGGTGATGATTGTGATGGGTGTATATTGTTGTATCGCCCAGTTACTCTCTGCACCCTGAGCTGTCAGCAACCAGCATCTTCCTTTCAATCCTCTGATGGAGTAATGGATCCCTTTCCAATGCCTTTGCCGTGATTATGACTGTTGAGTATGACTCTTGCTGATGGTTTCATAAACATGGTGGAAGTTATGTCGAGTGGAATAGGTAATGAGCTGCGTAACCAAACCAAAAACAGTTCTGGTTCGAATCCGAGGGCTTTACAGTTACTCTGTACAAGATATAATAATCAGCTGAGCCAGTTTTTATTTTACCTTGTCAATTTGTCTCTGTTCATTTTCTCCCTCTGGTGTCTTGCCCAAGTAACCTCGCTTCAATAGGAGGTTTGGGAGTCCAGTAGACCACAGGAGCCTCGTACCTCAGCTCAATCCTGTCCCTATCTGGAGTCCGCACATGTGCCATTTGCAGCCAAGGTGTCTGGATAATGATCAGGAGGGGATACCTGGGCTGATTAACTTTTCCCTAACTAGGAGTTCCAAGGTTAAATATAGTACACCCTTACCCCTGAGATCAGATGATCAGCATAGAGGGGAAACAAGGGATATGGGGATCGGGCAGGAAAGTGGAGTTGAGGTCAAATATCTGCCATGATCTTATTGAATGGCGGAGCAGGCTCGAGGGGCCATGTGGCCGACTCCTGCTCCTATTTCTTACGTTCTTATGAGCGGAAACTGAGCCAGGGACTTTGTTGGTCTGTGTGACTCCGTTACTCAGCTATCGGAGCGGACCTGGGACAGTTTTAAACTGATTGGTGATTCTTCACTCTTCTTTGGCTTTGAACTTTCTCTGCTGTGACCTTTCTTTCCACTCTCTATTTTGTTGATAAGGTTATCGTTCTGTTGACTCCTCCTAATTTCTTCCCAACATCCTCACTGAGTTTGAGATCAGGATTTATCCCACCATCTCTAACTCTTACTTACCCTTTGACCTCTTAATTATAGAACTCTTTCCCTAGGTTCCTTCCCAAGCTTAGCATCAACTAATCGCTACTTCTCGTTTTACCCTACCTTGTCCCCTCGCCTGTTTTTCTAACCTTCTTGGCACTCGCACTGTGATTATTGACCCTTCACCTAGCGTGCGGAATAAAAAACAACCAGAAACATTCTGAACGTGCAAGAGCCTTGGATCGGAATTTACATCCCTAAAAATAGAAGAAGTGCTGAGCTCCTAATTACCAGCGCTTGTATAATGGGCCTATTCATTGGGGCCTGTTCAAAATAACCATTTTGGTGGTGATTTCCAATCAGTCTTCATACCAAAGAGGTTGGAATGCTTCATGTATTCCAGCTGTTGTAGAATTTTTAGTTTTGTGAATTACTCAAGAGAAGGTTGAATCCCACAAGGTTCAGCTGGTCATATTAACGAACGGACACTGAATATGTTTAGCTAACGTTCTTCTCTCTACTTCTTAAATGAAGATATCAACTGGTTTATTTTAAACGGGGTTAGCACGTCTGTCAAAACAGCCACTGGGCCAAGTAGGTGGAGCCTCAGCTCAACTTTTGGGCTGAAGGATGGTGTGACAAAGATTAAATATTTTTTTGTCTAACATTTAGTTTGCTATTAGCGTCTTTAATTCCGTCACATTTAAATGAAGGATCAAAATCAGCCTTCATTCCGAGAAATCAGGCTCCAGCTTCACTCCATACATTGTTGTGACGATTGCTCGGATAGTTGTAATAGTCTGGGCTCAGTGAACACAGGTCCTGGAGGTGAAGGGATGAGGAGGAATTTCTTCATTCAGAGGGTGGCGAACCTTTGGAATTCTCTACCCCAGAGGGCTGTGGAGGCTCAGTCGTTGAGTATATTCAAGACAGAGGTCGATAAATTTTTGGATACTAAGGGAACCAAGAGATATGGGGATAGGGCAGGAAAGTGGAGTTGAGGTCGAAGATCAGCCATGTTCTTATTAAATGGCGGAGCAGGTTTGAGGGGCCGAATGGCCTACTCCTGCTCCTATTTCTTATGTTCCTATGAAGGGTCACTGCCTAATCCATCGTGTCTTTGTTTTAACCCATTCTTCCCCCTGCCCTGTCATTAGGTGCCAATGTGCCGGTCACTTTGCCATTGCACTGTCCTCCTGTGAAGGTTGCTTCTTTTCCCAAGATTGGGTTGGTCTGGTTCAGCTCCTGGATCGATCCAAACTCACTGATCACAGTGAATGAAGCCTCTCTCAAACGCACGGGCTGCTCCCAGTCAGAAGGGTTTCCGGAGCGTACTGGAGACTACAGGAACCCGACACAGTGGGTCTGTACAGGTGTTAGAAGTCTGAAAAACATGGCTAGGAATAAATTGATAAAAAGATTTTCTAATAAATGTTTTACTTTCAATGCTCCCTGATTATACCGGCCCTTCAATAATTATAGTCCTTATTTGAGGTCCATTCTCTTCAACGCTTAAGGTTTATTAAATGTTCTTTTTGGGGCCAGGGTGTTGAAAACAAGACATTTCTTTATCGTTGAAGATATTTGCAGATCTCCCATGGCATTGCTCATGGTTAGTGTGTTAATACGTGGTTTCATAAGGACAAGAGGTTTATATCAGGTAATGCATGCATTACTTTCCTGCTAAAATTGGACTGTTTCCCATTAATGGACTCAGGTCAATCTGTGTTTAATTGTACAGATATGCAGCTTTTATTTGACTGACAGGCCGATTAATGAGACCACGTAGAACTAGTGTGTTCTTGGAGAGAGGGAAATGTCACACAGATTTTAAGATTACTTGCCATCTGTAAGAAGAAGAGCAGAGTGTGGGAAATGGAAGGTGCAAATTATCCAAGCTGCATTGTTTAAAGAGTTTGAACCGTCCGACATTTACACCGAGCTCAGAGCGGTTCAGTTCTTTACAAAAGCAAAATACTGCGGATGCTGGAAATCTGAAATAAAAACAGAAAAAGCTGGAAATACTCAGCAGGTCAGGCAGCATCTGTAGAGAGAGAAACAGAGTTAACGTTTCAGGTCGATGACCTTTCGTCAGAACTAGAAAAAGTTAGAGATGGAACAGGTTCAGTTCTTCAGTCTGTTTTAAGTCACTTATCTACAGTCTGCCAGGGCACTTGGGAAAGTGGGAGTCAATGCGTGAGGAAGAGTGATCCAATCAGGTGTAGTGCAATAAATTTGCCGAGTGATTTTACCTAGGTTAGAATAAATTTGCTTATGATTAAGAATAACATAAAAGTGTAACAGGAAGTGTGTGATAGTGTGCATCATCCGTAAGACTTTTAATCTGTTTTGGGAATATTTGTTGGTTTGTCACTGGTAGCACACGAGGGGGAGAGAAGTGTAATTGACATATATGAGGACTCGACATTCCTCACACTGATTAATGAGTACACCAAACGTACACCAAACAGTCTTGGCCCAGGTCAGATCAAAGGGATGAAAGTATCTGATCCTGGGCCAACTTAATATAGATCCATTCATCCGTCCGTCCCAACAACAGACACACATAACACAATAAAAAGGAAGTTTATTGTGCAACCCTTGTTTTTATATAAACAATACTTAATTAAAGCAGTTTTTACTTTTTTTTAGACTGTTTAAGCTTTAGGGCAAAATACCAACCAGCCCATTTTAATGAAAGGCTGGCGTTCTGAAATCCGACCGTCAATCCCCACCCACTCTATAACCCCCCACCCCCGCCCTGCCATGTCTCAGGTACTTGCTGTGCAATGCCCTGAGGGGCTCGGCAAAGATTAGTTCCACTCGAGCTCAAATTTTATTCCATTCATTGTCAAAAACTTTATTTTCTCTGTGAAAATGATTTGATGGAATATTGGCTCAATTGAGAAAAAGTCTCACATCTGCAATGTCCCAATTGACAATCTATTCGCGCTGTTCTAACTCGCACCAAGTCCCATTCACCCATCACCCCTGTGCTCGCTGACCTACATTGGCTCCCGGTTAAGCAACGCCTTGATTTCAAAATTCTCATCCTTGTTTTCAAATCCCTCCATGGCCTCGCCCCTCCCTATCTCTGTAACCTCCTCCAACCCCACAACCCCCTGAGATATCTGCACTCCTCTAATTCTGCCCTCTTGAGCATCCCTGATTATAATCGCTCAACCATTGGTGGCCGTGCCTTCTGTTGCCTGGGTCCTAAGCTCTGGAATTCCCTCCCTAAACCTCTCCGCCTCTCGACCTCCCTCTCCTCTTTAAGACGTTCTTTAAAACCACCCTCTTTGACCAAGCTTTTGGTCACCTGCCCTAATTTCTCCTTATGTGGCTCGGTGTCAATTTCTTTGTCTTTTAATCCTCCTGTGAAGCATCTTGGGATGTTTTACTACGTTAAAGGCGCTATATAAATACAAGTTGTTGTTGTTGGGTCCCGGTGGGCGGTGTGGTGGGGGGCGGTGGGGGGTGGGGGGCGGTGGGGGGTGGGGGGGTGGTGGGGGGGCGGGGTGGTGGGGGGCAGGGGGCGGTGGGGGGCGGTGTGGGGTGGGGAGCGGTGTGGTGGGGGGCGGGGTGGTGGGGGGCAGGGAGCAGTGGGGGGCGGTGTGGGGTGGGGAGCGGTGTGGTGGGGGGCGGTGGGGGGTGGGGGGGCGGTGTGGGGGCGGTGTGGTGGGGGGCGGGGTGGTGGGGGGCAGGGAGCAGTGGGGGGCGGTGTGGGGTGGGGAGCGGTGTGGTGGGGGGCGGGGTGGTGGGGGGCAGGGAGCAGTGGGGGGCGGTGTGGGGTGGGGAGCGGTGTGGTGGGGGGCGGTGGGGGGTGGGGGGGCGGTGTGGGGGCGGTGTGGTGGGGGGCGGGGTGGTGGGGGGCGGGGTGGTGGGGGGCAGGGAGCAGTGGGGGGCGGTGTGGGGTGGAGAGCGGTGTGGTGGGGGGCGGGGTGGTGGGGGGCAGGGGGCGGTGGGGGGCGGTGTGGGGTGGGGAGCGGTGTGGTGGGGGCGGGGTGGTGGGGGGCAGGGAGCAGTGGGGGGCGGTGTGTGGTGGGGGGCGGTGTGGTGGGGGGCGGTGGGGGGTGGGGGGGCGGCGAGGGTACGGCACTCTTTCATTACGGAGGAAATTTTCTTTCCTTATCTTGTTTCTTTCCTTTCCTTGATGGCGATGACTCGTGCGGTGCCAGCCCATCCCTCCGTCACCTCACCCAAGTGGCCTAAGCAAACCTAGATGGCATGCTGCCAACAGCTACTTGGCAATAGATAGCGTTACCTTTGAGCTCCGTGCGGGCGGGGGTATCTGCACATGCAGCAGGAATCACTGGATGCCGATCAGCAGAGAATTCCTCCTCCTCAGCCCATGGGAATTGAGGCCGATTACAACCTCTCCACTGCCACCCGACTGAGCTGAGCTCACTCCAAGAGATACAGGAAAAAGGCAGCGAGTGGTCAGGACCTGGAACTCGCTGCCGATGGAAGTGGTGGAAACGGCGACACTCAATGTTTTCAAGGGGAGACTGGATAGGCACTCGAGGGAAATAAACTTGCAGGGCTACGGGGATAGAGCGGGGGAATGGGACTGACTGGATTGCTCTACAGAGAGCCGGCACAGACTCGATGGGCAGAATGACTCTATGACATAGACAAGGGATCGAAGCTGGGATCTCCCTGAATGGCTCAGAACCACACTGGACAGTGCGTCTGTCTGCGAAGCCATATGTTCGGACTGAAGTAAATCATTTTTATATTCAGCAGTTGAGAATGTTACGTAAATACATTCAATTTTGTTATCCAGTTTTATCCTCCCCTTGCACTTAAGTGGAGCAGGTAGCTACGATAAACCGTTTGAGTCTCAGTGCTTACAAGCTAGAGTAAGTAAGCAATCCTTGTCATATATCCTCCCCATATCTTTAATCTCCAGTATCTAGTCTACTACAAAATACTTGTCAGATCAGATAAATACATTTATACTCAACTCGCCAGTGATACCTATCTGATTTAGGCTGGTTTGGAAGCAGCACTGTCAACAACGAGATTAGAAGAATGCAATTTAACGCGAATCTCCATGCTAGGTGATGAAGAGCACACTCTTAAAGTACTGACAAGTAATGGCCCTCTTGTTATTACAAACGCATTGTTCGGGAGCCTTAATGCATGCCTTGAACGGTACGTAGGATGCATTACGCTCACATGCTGTGCTGATCTTTTCCACTTATGGCATCAAAAGCCAAACAATTGCAGTGTCAGTCTCACTGCTCACAGCAATCTCCTTTGATTTATGATCTCATCCGCACAGCGATTCATTGGAAAATAGGGTAGAAATGTTCGTTTTATAATTGGGAGGTCAATTTTCTGATTTAATGGAAGGGAAGTTGTGCAGGTGGTGAATCGGGCACGCCGATCTCCATGTGCAAGTTCCTGATTATATGTTGTCCTCATGCAAAATCCGGAGCTGGAAGTACAGAAATCGGCTGATTTACCCCAATATTTTAAACGGGGGAGGGGGTGAAATTCAACTTCGGCAGTGACGCAGATTGGGCAACAGCAGATCGACTGCCCGTTATAGACTCGACCCGATTTGGAAAATGATGGCAATGGGAAGTTTAATGGGCCGACGATTCGCTATCGTCTGTTCTGCGCCAGCGCCGAAGTGGAATTTCACCCCTGGAATTTCATCCTTGTGTTTCAATCTCTCCATGGCCTCGCCCCTCCCTATCTCTGTAATCTCCTCCAGCCCTGCAACCCTCCAAGATCTCTGCGCTCCTCCAATTCTGGCCTCTTGCGCATCCCCAATTTTAATCACTCCACCATTGGTGGTCATGCCTTCAGCTGCCTGGGCCCTAAGCTCTGGAATTCTCTCCCTAAACCTCTCCGCCTCAGTCTCCTCCTTTAAGACGCTTCTTAAAACCGACCTCTTTGACCAAGCTTTTGGCCACCTGCCCTAATATCTCGTTATATGGCTCGGTGTCAAATATTGTTTGATAATCTCTCTTGTACAGCGCCTTGGGATGTTTTACTATGTTAAAGGCGCTATATAAATACAAGTTGTTGTTGTTGAATCTTCCCCACAGGTCCTCTTTTGAAGAGGAAGTCCTGCTGATGCATCCTGCACCCCGGGGAGGGTGTAGCCATCAGGTCGTCTATCACAGATGGAGACTTGCCATTGGGACCCTTCCATCACCACTCATACAAGATTCAAACATTGCTTCCCTACAGTGAGACATGCAACTCCTGCCAAGGTGTGCCACTGATGGGCAATGGAAAATCTCAGCCCACACGCTCCCACTCACACATCTGAAGGAAGAAATGCATCAGACAGAGGCAGCGGGATAGGAACTAGAATTAGAAGAGAAAGATTAATTTATAGCATCATGATTACATTAACTGGATTTTCTTGGTCCAAAATATTAATAACAGGTTTTACAGAACTGTTGTTACCACAACATGAAGAGTATTCCCTAGACCACTGCATGAAAACGTTACAGGAAATCATTCCAGACTTCAAAGGAGAGTACTGTTCTACACAATACACAAGCATGAGTGTTAGTTTAATAAACGGTTTGATATTTGTCTGAGAGGAAATCCCCAACCTAACCGTATACATTTTGTAAACTATTGGGTCGGTTAATACCTGTGTCAGCTTGGCACAGTTGGCAGCACTATTGTCTCTGTCAGCATGTTGCAGGTTCAATTCTACTTCAGCACATAATCAAGGCTCACACTTCAATGCAGTACTGAGGGAGTGCCGCACTGTCGGAGGGGCAGTACTGAGGGAGTGCCGCACTGTCGGAGGGGCAGTACTGAGGGAGCGCCGCACTGTCGGAGGGGCAGTACTGAGGGATCGCTGCACTGTTGGAGCAGCATTACTGAGGGAGCGCTGCTCTGTCGGAGGGGCAGTACTGAGGGAGCGTTGCACTGCCAGAGGGGCAGTACTGAGGGAATTCTACACTGTCGGAGGGGCAGTGCTGATCGAGTGCTGCACTGTCGGAGGGACGGTGCTGAGGGAGCGCTGCACTTTCGAAGACGCAGTACTGAGGGAGCGCTGCACTGTTGGAGAGGCAGTACTGAAGGAGCGCTGCACTGTTGGAGGGGCAGTACTGAGGGAGCGCTGCACTTTCGAAGGCGCAGTACTGAGGGAGCGCTGCACTGACGAAGGGGCAGTACTGAGGGAGCGCTGCACTGTCGGATGTGCAGTACTGAGGGAGCGCTGCACTGACGAAGGGGCAGTACTGGGGGAATGCTGCACTGTCGGATGTGCAGTACTGAGGGAGCGCTGCACTGACGAAGGGGCAGTACTGAGGGAGCGCTGCACTGACGAAGGGGCAGTACTGAGGGAGCGCTGCACTGTCGGAGGGGAAATACTGATGGAGCACTACACTGTCGGAGGGGCAGTACTGAGGGAGCGCCGCACTGTCGAAAAGGCAGTAATGAGGGAGTGCTGTTCTGTCGGAGGGGCAGTACTGACGGAGCGCTGCACTGTTGGAGGGGCATTACTGAGGGAGCGCTGCACTTTAGGAAAGGCGGTAATGAGGGAGTGCTGTAATTTCGGAGGGGCAGTTCTGAGGGAGCGCCGCACTGTCGGAAAGGCAGTAATCAGTGTGCGCTGCACTGTCGGAGGGGCAGTACTGAGGGGGTGCTGCTCTGTCGGAGGGGCAGTGCTGAGGGAGCACTGCACTGTCGGAGGGGCAGTACTGAGAGAGTGCTGCACTGTCGGAGGGGCAGTACTGAGAGAGTGCTGCACTGTCGGAGGGGCAGTACTGAGGGAGCGCTGCACTGTCGGAGGGGCAGTACTGAGAGAGTGCTGCACTGTCGGAGGGGCAGTACTGAGGGAGCGCTGCACTGTCGGAGGGGCAGTGCTGAGGGAGTGCTGCACTGTCGGAGGGGCAGTACTGAGAGAGTGCTGCACTGTCGGAGGGGCAGTACTGAGGGAGCGCTGCACTGTCGGAGGGGCAGTACTGAGGGAGTGCTGCACTGTCGGAGGGGCAGTACTGAGAGAGTGCTGCACTGTCGGAGGGGCAGTACTGAGAGAGTGCTGCACTGTCGGAGGGGCAGTACTGAGGGAGCGCTGCACTGTCGGAGAGGCCTTCCTTATGATGAAATGTTAAACCGCAGCCCTGTCTGCCTGTTCAGGTGGTTAGAACTGATCGCATATCACTATTTGAAGAAGTGCCGGGAATTCTCCTGGTGTCCCGACAATCATTTCTCCCTTAACCATCTCCACTAAAAACAGATTTACTACTCATTCATTTTAATGTTGTTCGAACAATTTTACTGAGTGCAAAATGGCTGCAGCTCAATGCTGTTCTCTTTACGTGAAGTGTTTCGAGTGGTGTGGTCAGGGTGAGATATAACTGAAAGTATTTCTCTTCTATTAAACCCGTGTGTTTAAAAGCTCAATGTTTTCAATCTACACTCTCAAGTTATCACCCAAATCATGTTGTTGCCCTCTATTCCATTATCTCTTTTCCAGTATGATGTAATAATATTGGCTCCTTATTTGGGGAGAATGGCTGTGCCTCAGTCTTCAATGACATCATTGGAGCAATCCATTAAAGTTGGGGGTAGCAGCTTGGGGAAGCACAGAATGAGAATGGGCCAGTCGGTCCCTCAAGCCTGCTCCCTCCACGCCGTTTACACTCTGTTGTATCTTGCTCTCCATCCCTCTTATTGTCACAAGGATCTACAAAATTACTCCTCAAAACTAAATCAACCAGAACCCCATACCGAGACTTCCTCATTGAACAGTTCCCTTTGTGACATATTTTCCTGGTTCCAGGGGTTCAGGAATGATCACCAGCGCTGTCAATCATCTCTATCTGTATTTACCCTGGAACATAAATTATCAATAAAATTGGAGGTCTGCAATGATGAGTTTAGAGAATAACTTTAGAACTCCCAGTGCAAATTAATTTTAATGAACAGCTAATGGTGCAGAGTGTGAATCGAGTGTGCCCGAATGGCTGATATGCCTCCCCATTATCAAAGCTCAGCGAAATCGTAAAGTTACCCCTAAATCTTTGAATATTAATCGTATTAATAGTGGGAACATTTAGCACAAAATCTGTTTGCATTAAGCAGTTAGTGCGGGGAATCAGGTGCTGAAGGAATGGGCTACAGGCGAGTGTGCCGGTAGTGTGAGCTGGGGTTACTGGGATAAGTGACATGGTGAGGGTTGCACTTTTATGTGGGCGAGTGGGGAAAAGGGAAAAAGAAAGATTTGCATTTCTACAGCGTCTTTCACGACCACTGGATATCCCAAAACGCTTGAGCAAGGAAACCTCCTGCTGATTACCACCTACCGTCCTCCCTCAGCTGATGAATCAGTACTCCTCCATGTTGAACATCACTTGGAAGAAGCACTGAGGGTAGCAAGTGCACAGAATGTACTCTGGGTGGGGGACTTCAATGTCCATCACCAAGAGTAGCTTGGTAGAACCACTACTGACTGAACAGGCCGAGTCCTGAAGGACATAGCTGCCAGACTGGGCCTGCTGCAGGTGGGAGAGAACCAACACGAGAGAAAAACCCACTTGACCTCGTCCTCACCAATCGACCTTTCACAGATGCATCTGTCCATGACAGTATTGGTAGCAGTGACCACCGCTCAGTCCTTGTGGAGGCAAAGTCCCGCCTTCACACTGAGAACACCCTCCATCATGTTGTGTGGCACTACCACCGTGCTAAATGGGATAGATTCAGAACAGATCTAGCAGCTCAAAACTGGGCATCCATGAGGCGCTGTGGACCATCAGCAGCAGCAGAATTGTATTCCCCCACAATCTGTAACCTCATAGCACAGCATATCCCTCACTCTACCATTACCACCAAGCCAGGGGACCAACCCTGGTTCAATAAGGTGTGTAGAAGAGCATGCCAGGAGCAGCACCAGGCGTACCTAAAAATGAGGTGCCAACCTGGGGAAGCTGCAACACAGGACTACATGCATGCTAAACAATGGAAGCAGCATGCTATAGGCAGAGCTAAGTGATGCCACAAAACATAGAAACATAGAAACATAGAAAAGTAGGAGCAGGAGAAGGCCATTTGGCCCTTCGAGCATGCTCCACCATTCAATATGATCATGGCTGATCCTCTATCTCAATACCATATTCCAGCTCTCTCCCCATACCTCTTGATGCCAACCAACGGATCAGATCAAAGCTCGGCAGTCCTGCCACATCCAGTCATGAATGGTGGTGGACCATTAAACAACTAACGGGAGGAGGAGGCTCCATGAATATCCCCATCCTCAATGATGGCGGAACCCAGCACGTGAGTGCAAAAGACAAGGCTGAAGCGTTTGAAACTATCTTCAGCCAGAAGTGGCAAGTGGATGATCCATATCGGCCTCCTCCTGAGGTCCCCACCATCACAGAAGCCAGTCTTCAGCCAATTCGATTCACTGCACGTGATATCAAGAAACAGCTGAGCATACTGGATACAGCAAAGGCTATGGGCCCTGACAACATCCCAGCTATCGTGCTGAAGACTTGTGCTCCAGAACTAGCCGCACCTCGAGCCAAGTTGTTGCAGTACAGCTACAACACTGGCATCTACTCGACAATGTGGAAAGCTGCCAAGGTATGTCCTGTCCACAAAAAGCAGGACAAATCCAATCCAGCCAATTACCACCCCATCAGTCTACTCTCAATCATCAGCAAAGTGATGGAAGGTGTTGTCGACAGTGCTATCAAGCGGCACTTACTCACCAATAACCTGCTCACCGATGCTCAGTTTGGGTTCCACCAGGACCACTCAGCTCCAGACCTCATTACAGCCTTGGTTCAAACATAGACAAAAGAGCTGAATTCCAAAGGTGAGGTGAGAGTGACTGCCCATGACATCAAGGAAGCATTTGAACGAGTGTGGCATCAAGGAGCCCTAGTAAAATTGAAGTCAATTGGAATCAGGGGAAAAACTCTCCACTGGCTGAAGTCATACCTAGCACAAAGGAAGATGGTTGTAGTTGTTGGAGGCCAATCATCTCAGCCCCAGGACATCGCTGCAGGAGTTCCTCAGGGCAGTGTCCTAGTCCCAACCATCTTCAGCTGCTTCATCAATGACCTTCCCTCCATCATAAGGTCAGAAGAGGAGACGTTCGCTGATGATTACAGAGTGTTCAGTTCCATTTGCAACTCCTCAGTAAATGAAGCAGTCCATGCCCGCACACAGCAAGACCTGGATGACATTCAGGCTTGGGCTGATAAGTGGCAAGTAACATTCGCGCCACACAAGTGCCAGGCAATGATTATTTCCAACAAGAGAGCATCTAACCACTGCCCCTTAACATTCAATGGCATTACCATCGCCGAATCCCCCACCATCAACATCCTGGGGGGGTCACCATTGACCAGAAACTTAATTAGACTAGCCGCATAAATACTGTGGCTACAAGAGCAGGTCAGAGGCTGGGTATTCTGCAGCGAGTGTCTCACCTCCTGGCTCCCCACAGCCTTTCTACCATCTACAAGGCACAAGTCAGGAATGTGATGGAATACTCTCCACTTGCCAGGATGAGTGCAGCTCCAATAACACTCAAGAAGCTCGACACCATCCAGGACAAAGCAGCCCGCTTGATTGGCACCCCATCCACCACCTTAAACAGTCACTCACTCCACTACCGGCGCACCGTGGCTGCAGTGTCTACCATCTACAAGATGCACTGCAGCAACTCGCCAAGGCTTCTTCGACAGCACCTCCCAAACCCACGACCTCTTCCACCTAGAAGGACAAGGGCAGCGGGCGCATTGGAACACCATCACCTGCAAGTTCCCCTCCTGACTTGGAAATATATTGGCGTTCCTTCATCGTCGCTGGGTCAAAATCCTGGAACTCCCTAACGGCACTGTGGGAGTACCTTCATCACACGGACTGCAGCAGTTCAAGAAGGCGGCTCACTACCATCTTCTCAAGGGCAACTCGGGATGGGCAATAAATGCTGGCCTTGCCAGCGACGCCCACATCCCATGAACGAATAAAAAAAATTAAAAAAATTGTTGCCAGCACTAATTTCTAGGCTAGAGAGGACAAGAAGGAATGATTAGATGTCACCATACTTGGATTCAATAGCCTGTAGATTGTAAGAGCGGTGTGAGGAGTTCCACATTTTTGAGATTCTGGGAATCAATGATTCAGAGTGGAAGATGGTTGAGGTAAGTCTTAGTTTCAACAGTGAGGATATCAGGAGGGATGGAGTGTGTAGGATGGGGTATGTTCAACACATAAAGACTCGCATTTATATAGCACCTTTCATGACCACCGGACGTCCCAAAGTGCTTTACAGCCAATGAAGTACTTTTTGAATTGTAGTCACTGTTGTAATGTGGGAAACGCAGCAGCCAATTTGCACACAGCAAGATCCCACAAACAGCAATGTGATAATGACCAGATAATCTATTTTAGTGATGTTGATTGAGGGATAAATATTGGCCCAGGACACCAGGGGTAACTCCCCTGCTATTCTTTGAAATAGTGCCATGGGATCTTTTACGTCCACCTGAGAGAGCAGACGGGGCCTCGGTTTAACGTCTCACCTGAAAGACGGCACCTCCGACAATGCAGCTCCCCCTCAGTGCTGCACTGGAGTGTCAGCCTGGATTATGTGCTCAAGTCTCTGGAGTGGGACTTGAACCCATGACCCTGTGACTCAGAGGCGAGGGTGCTGCCCACTGAGCCACGGCCGACACTGAAGGAGCCCGAGAGGAGGGTTGGGAGGAGCAAAGGCCATAGTGCTATCAATAAAATAGGGAGACATGAAAGATATCGAGCGCAGCTTATTTTTATGATAGTTTGACGCCCAAATGGTTAAATTGCTCCACCAAAAAAAGCCACACGAGCATTCTAAATAAATCTCCGACTAACACCTCGCCCTCCTGAATCCCAGATGTGTGGCTTAAATGAGCAGGCAGCATACAGCACGTTATCGAGACTCTCCTAAACCCTGTCAGACTAAACAGTTGTGACTTGGCTGCAAAATACTGCATGATTCCAGATGCTGGTCTGTTTGCAGCCGGTCTAATTGGAGTGACAGGCAAAGACAGTCTTTCAGCAAGGCTGCAATTCAAGGGTGACCCTACTGTTAGCATTGTTGCTCTGCTTCTCCTCGCACTGTCACTGCACCGAGAGTTTCCAGCTACCTTTCAGCTCAACTTGAAGCAACTTTATTCCGAGCTATGTGCCTGAAGCAGGGCTGTTCCAGGACGCCACCATTCCAGCTCAGCTTCCGTTGGCACTCGTTGTCAACTGCTCTTACTGAATCTGGCTCTCAGGACCAGTGCGAGATTCCCAGTATTTTACCACCCTCCCATCTCCCTTTCCTTCTATGAATGCAGTTCCACAGGTGCCGATTGCATTTCAATCCCTCGCCCAAGGAGCCGTACGTGATACATGACTTCGGCCTAGAAATTAACGTTGGCATAAAGATTTACATTGGCAGTAAATCAGGACAGTGGAGTAGTAGAGTCAGGAATGTGGCACATGCCGTGATTTCTCAGTGTGTCAGCAGTGTTCAATGCTAATGGGCATGAATTACATATTAAATAATTCATTCTGGAGATCTGGGCGTTGCTGGCAAGCCGACATTTTTTGCCCATCCCTAGTTGGCCTTGAGAAGGTGACGATGATGGGCCTAAATGGCACAGTGAGTGACTTGGCTCAGTTCATGGTAATAATGCTGTTATAACCGGGGATGAAACATATTCCAGAGCCTTCGCATCACACGGCTGAGGCCCATCTCACACTGGCACATCGGTCAGCATCTCTGTAGTAGGGATTGGCCAGAAACCTGCTCCATCTGAGCTTCTCGACATTGTCATTCTGTACGCACAGCACAATGGGAATTGCATTCAATGTTCCCGGACTCTAAACTTGTCAGCGGAAGATCAGCAGGGGTAGGAGAGGGCTGCCAGAGATGTAGGCTGGCATCAGATATGTACTGTCCGCTCACACTGCTACCATCAGCTGTACCGACACGCGGATTGACTGCATGTCTTATGATGTAAGGAGGCAGAGACTGGGCTCTGCCAAATCCTGCGACAGGAGTTAGGTATCAGCTGTGGCTCAGTGGGTAGCACTCTCTCGCCTCTGAGTCAGAAGGTGGTGGGTTCATAGTCCCACTCCAGAGCCTCGAGCACAAAAATCTAGGCTGACACTCCCAGTGCAGTACTGAGGGAGCGCTGCACTGTCGGAGGTGCCGTCTTTCGGATGAGACGTTAAATTGAAGCCCCGTCTGCTCTCTCAGGTGGATGTAAAAGATCCCATGGCACTATTTGAAGAGCAGGGGAGTTCTCCCTGGTGTCCTGGACAATATTTATCCCTCAACCAATACCACTAAAAAACAGATTATCTGGTCGTTGCTGTGGGAGCTTGCTGTGCACAAATTTGCTGCCGTGTTTCCTACATTACAACAGTGACTCCACTTCAAAAGTATTTTTTTGGCTGTGAATATATTTTTACATGGCGACAATAACTTGCATTTATATAGTGCCTTTAACATAGAAAAACATCCTAAGGTGCTTCGCAGAGGCAGCAGGTAAAATGGGCCTGAGCCAAAGCAGGAGATATTAACAGGACTTAGCAAAAGCTTGGTCAAAGCTGGGGTTTGGAGCACCATCTGCAATCTGGACAGCACTGCTAATGGCAGCCTCGGTCGTCTGGGACCTCAATCTTCACGCTTGCAGCTCCTTCCAGACTAGTGCTGTGGTCCATTTCCCTGCTCACAGATGCATCAAGGAGGGGACTGATGCTTAATTCAGGGAGCTAAGAAATTGACCCAAAACATCAGCAACAACAACAGTGTCTTCACTTTCTCCACCACTGCCAATGAACCACCAATGCTGCCCCAATGAGGGCCTCCTCGCCTGACTCCTTGCCGTAGGGTTGGTCGTCCCTGGCCTGTAAAATTGTCTTTCCTCACTCTATAAAGCCCAATTCTACAGCTATTATGTTGAGTAAACACCTGACTTTGCCTACCCAGTGTTACCTCAGGTGCTGAGCTGCCTCCTCATTGCAGTTCACAGCTGATTAAGAGGATTAATGCTCCGTGCTTTCCATTGGCTGACCTGCTGTGTGATTCATGAGCCCACAGTCTGAAAACAACAACGTTACCAGTGAACCAACAGGCTTCGATATGCCAACGACTGTTCGTAACCCCTGCATCAACAGCACTTTCTAGGCTTCCCTCAGCAGGCTATTTGATCATGGGGGCACCACATCACAGGCCAATCCTGCCCTCACCCAAGATCCACACTTTCCAACAAGGTCACTGGCCAGTGATGAGCAGCAGGAATTCTATTGACGCAGCTCCCTCCCCAACTCCAGCGGGCACTGACCCAATCACTGCAGTCCTACCACCATAGAATGCTTACAGCACGGAAGGAGGCCATTCGGCCCGTCGAGCCCGTGCTGGCTCTCTGCAAGAGCACTTCAGCTAGTCCCACTCACCCGCCCTTTCCCTGTAGCCCTGCAAATCTTTTTCCTTCAGGTACTTATCCAATTCCCTTTTGAAAGCCATGATTGAGTCTGCCTCCACCACCCTCTCAGGCAGTGCATTCCAGATCCTAACCACTCGCTGAGTAAAAAAGTTTTTCCTCATGTCGCCTTTGGTTCTTCTGCCAATCACCTTAAATCTGTGTCCTCTTTTCTCGACCCTTCCGCCAATGGGAACAGTTTTCCTCGATCTACTCTGTCCAGACCCCTCATGATTTTGAACACCATCTGAGCTGAGATGTGCTAACTGAGCACAGACAAGGGACTGAACCTAAAACCTTCCTGGTCTCTATGGCTGAGATCCGCACCGGACAACAGATTCATCAATGGAACTGTCGGGAGCCAAATATTCAGCAACATTGAAGGGTACCTCCCCCAGCTCAACTATCAGTGTTCTTATTGGCTGGACCATACCAAGGCAGCACACCTCCACCAGGACCCATACTTCAAGGAGCAATTGCACTTTAAGCATGGCAGTTCCATCTATTGCCTGTTGACTTCAGGTTGTTTATTCTAAAGGCCACAGAACACACACCTTCTCCACCTTGTTGTAAGCTCTGGGCAGACACGTTCTGCACAGTGCCCCACACTCCCGCAGTACTGTAATATTTACATTTCCCATACTATCCGCTCTCGACGTTGCATGACTATTATCGCCCCTTTGATTTATTTTGTCTTCCCTCTGCACTATGCACCTTGACCCTTCAGCTAGGTTTTTTTCAATTAACAACAATCTGAGCGAGGGCTCCGAGTGCGAGGCTGTGAGTGTCCTATTTACTCAAATCCTTCGCCAAGGTCAAGAGTTCAGTCATCACTGAGGCTCTTAATGCCGATTTCTAGGATCACCAAGGAAAACATCGGCTATCAATCTCTCCCCCGCCCCCATCACATCCCGAATTACCCTACAGTATGGACACAATCTCCCCCCACCCCATCCCGAACTACCAACAACAACAACAACTTGTATTTATATAGCGCCTTTAATGTAGTAAAACGTCCCAAGGCGTTTCACAGGAGTATTAAAAGACAAAAAAATTTGACACTGAGCCACATAAGGAGAAACTAGGGCAGCTGCCCAAAAGCTTGGTTAAAGAGGTAGGTTTTAAGGAGCGTCTTAAAGGAGGAAAGAGAGGTAGCGAGGCGGAGAGGTTTAGGCAGGGAATTCCAGAGCTTAGGGCCTAGACAACAGAAGGCACGGCCACCAAAGGTTGAGCGATTATAATCAGGGATGCTCAAGAGGGCAGAATTGGAGGATCGCAGATATCTTGGGGGGGCGGGAGATTTGTGGGGCTGAAGGAGATTACAGAGATAGGGAGGGGCGAGACCATGGAGGGATTTGAAAACAAGGATGAGAATTTTGAAATCGAGGCGCTGCTTAACCGGGAGCCAATGTAGGTCAGCGAGCACAGGGGTGATGGGTGAACGAGACCTGGTGCGAGTTAGGACACGGGGCAGCTGAGTTTTGGATGACTTCAAGTTTACGTAGGGTGGAATGCGGGAGGCCAGCCGGGAGTACATTGGAATAGTCAAGTCTAGAGGTAACAAAGGCATGGATGAGGGTTTCAGCAGTGGATGAGCTGAGGCAAGGGCAGAGACGGGCGATGTTACGGAGGTGGAAATAGGCGGTCTTTGTTATGCTGCGGATATGTGGCCGGAAGCTCATTTCAGGGTCAAATATGACACCAAGGTTGCGAACAATGTGGTTCAGCCTCAGACAGATGTTCAGGAGAGGGATGGAGTCAGTGGCTAATGAACGGAGTTTGTGGCGGGGACCGAAAACGATGGCTTCGGTCTTCCCAATATTTAATTGGAGAAAATTTCTGCTCATCCAGAAGTGTATGTCGGACAAGCAGTGTGTCAATTTAGAGACCCTACAATATGAACACAATCTCTGCTCGCCCCCAAACCATCAGGACCGTTTGACTTACTCACTAAACCACAAGGCAATCAATTTTCTTCATTTTTATTAATATTCAATTTTTTTTTGAAAGGTTTTCTTTGGATGAATGGTGCAATATGATAGACACTGGTGATATGGGCCTGAATATCCACTGGGATTCTCCTGGTCTCACCCTTTAACTCCAGCAGGAGATGGGTGGAACGCTGGGGGAAGCAGAGTTAATGCTGGGGAATGGCCATTCGTGTCGTTTCCCCAGGGGTTCCGTTCATTTCCCAGCACAGCCCCAGAGGAGACCAGTGAAACCCAGGGGCAATTTCAGGGCCTATATCTCAGAGATTTAGATTCAAATTTCTCCCAGCTTTTTTCATCTGTCTGCTGTTTGCAGCAATTCTACACAAAATGAGTTTGTAACATTGAATGATAGAACAGGAGGAGGCCATTCAGCCCCTCAAGCCTGTTCTATCATTCAATTAGATCATGGCTGATCTGTGTTTTAACTCTACATACCCATTTTGGTTCCGTAACCCTTAAACTCTTACCCAACAGAAATCTCTCAAACACCTCAATCCTGTTCCTGGTAGGCATGGGTCCCCAATTCAACATTCATTATAGTCCCGTTTGGGGTACTAACTTTTAAAAGTTGAAAAAATTAGCACCAGGCGCTAATGTTTTTCAACATTTAAAAAATTCAGTTTTGCGCTCCAGGAAGGAAGTGGAGCGATAAATCAAGCGCTCCACTTCCTTCCTGCAGCGCACCAGGCAGCAGACGGGGCGGGAGGTGAGCAGCTCCACAATGGGCCGTGCAGCGCTGCCGCGTTGGAAGGCTCCTTCCCTCCCTTAAAGGGACGGGCCATCGCTGCCGGCTCTGCAAGGGGAAAACTTACCTGGTCCCCGAGGGCAGCCGCGATCCGGCCCGATCGGCCCGATGCCCTGCAGCAGAGTGCCGAGCTGATCGAGCGCTGGAGAAAAAAAATGAAAAAGAAACTGAAAGACCATTTGAGAATTTTTTGTACTTACATGGGCCACCTCGCCTTTAAGCATCGCCCCCGAGGCGCCCGGCCTCCCGATGAACGCCTCCTGCAGCTGCCGGTGTTTTCGCCCGGCGATGCTGCAGGGGGCGGAACCGAAGTTCAGGTCCGGGGCGCTACCGGGGCGATGCGCACGGCGATGACGTCACGATCTCCGGGTGAAGGAGATCACGGCGCAACGCCATATCGCCGCCGCAAACCTCCCACCGAATATAGCGGGAGTCGATCTTCTCGCCGCGCCCAGTTGGTAAGTGCTTAGCGCCCCGTTATCACCCCCCAGAGGCGCTAAGGTGCCCAATTTCTAGCCCTAAATGACAAGAATTCTTGTATTCAACGAGGCGAATGGAAAGCCACAGAGCAATGCAATAGAAGGGGGCACACATGAGGTAGGGTTGAAAGACATTGTTAGGACAGTGTAGAGGGAGCTTTACTCTGTATCTAACCTGTGCTGTACCTGCCCTGGGAGTGTTTGATGGGGCAGTGTAGAGGGAGCATTACTCTGTATCTAACCCGTGCTGTACCTGCCCTGGGGGTGTTTGATGGGACAGTGTAGAGGGAGCTTTACTCTTTATCTAACCCGTGCTGTACCTGCCCTGGGAGTGTTTGATGGGGCAGTGTAGAGGGAGCTTTACTCTGTATCTAACCCGTGCTGTACCTGCCCTGGGAGTGTTTGATGGGACAGTGTAGAGGGAGCTTTACTCTGTATCTAACCCATGCTGTACCTGCCCTGGGAGTGTTTGATGGGACAGTGTAGAGGGAGCTTTACTCTGTATCTAACAATACCACACTTGGCTGGGAGGTGTTTGATTCTGACCCTGGCTGCCTAGAATGGAACGTGTTCCGTTCCCCAATGGTTCTATTTAACAAGATGTTTTTATGTTTAGGTGCTTCTCTTTAAGCACAGCAGTGAGTCGGCCAAGAGATTCTTGGTATGAAGTTCCAGACCTATTTCAATGCGGGATCAATGGCATTGTGCTTGAAGCTGTCTCGCACAGCATTTAACACATTGCTAATGTATCAATTGATACGTGTTTGCTGAAAGATAAGTCTTAATTTCTCATGCATTCCCTGATATACATCCTGTCTTCAACTGGCATTCCTCAGTCAGGTATTTACAATAACGAATGGGATTTGTACAGTATCCCAGGATGCCCCTTGTTGCAGAGTGTTAGAATCTCCTTCTCTAAACAGAAATGTGAAACTGAGCCCAGACTGCAGAGTAAGTTTGCTGTCTCTGATATGAAGCCTTGATCCAATTTCTATTGGCTCGTATCTGTAACACAGAGAGACTCCAGGCTGAATAACTTGCAGAGCAGGTCCCGATCTGATCGCAATTGAAAAACAATAGCCAGAGTCACAAATACAGACACTTTACTCGCTCACAATGATTCAATGCTTCTCGGAGCAGCCTATTAGCCCCGGGGCAGAGAACCTATCGCCCCCAGCATCTCTGCCACTCACTACAGTTACACACTCCCCCATTGTGCCCCAACTTCCAGCTTCTGAGTTTAAACCATGCGGTGCGGACAGATTCGTAGCAGAGCAGGAGCTAACTGTGGGGCTCGGCACAGACACAGACGTCTTGTCCCTTTCCTGCCATCCAGTTTCTGGTCGGTGCGAGTCTGCAGGAGAGACTGCCCACACCATTGGGCTCTGCGGGGTAAGTTTTATGAAGCACGCTGTAAGCGTGAAGTCCCGTCCACCGCGGGTGGTTCCTATGGGGGTCATACTATTCTGACCCACCTGGCGGGAATGGGGCCGGGTTCAGGGATTTGCCCCCTCCCCCGCCCCCCGATTTTAGTCTCCGTTGAAGCCGCCGTGAGCCGATGCTCCATCTCACTCCACCCTCTGCCGCCCAATCTTTCAACAAGGTGACGTGCCCCACAATATCAACAACAATGACGGCCTTGTACAGTCTGCTTCTACCTGTCCACTAGCTTTTAGTGATTTCTGTACTTGGACCCCTAAATCTCTCCGCTCCCCCACAGTTCCCAGCTTCTCGCCATTTAGAAAATACTCTGATCTATCTTAGGTCCAAAGTGGATGAGCTCACACTTTCCTACCGACCTGGGCTTCAGTGATCGAGGCTGCTTCCCTCATTTCGACCCCTTGGCCTGGTAGGATCCAATTGTGACCTTCCGGTGGCCAGCACACCGCATCTCTCTCTCTCTCCCTCCCGGGTAATTGGCCTCTAGTGTTACGCTGGGTCCCTCTGAGTCTGGTGTGGGGAGTCCCCACGCATGACTCCACCCTCTTGGCATGATTGACATTTTAAGGAGTTGGCAGAGGTTCCATCTTTGGCTCGATCTCAATTGTTGTTTGATAATCGCTCCTGTGAAGATCCTTGGGACGTTTTCCTGTGTTAAAGGTGCTATATAAATGCAAGTTGTTGTTGTAGAGTCGACAGCTTCTAAATAAAAAGAAACAAGAAAGAACTTGCATCTCTACAGCACCTTTCACGACCTCGGGACTTCCCAAAGTGCTTTACAGTCAATGAAGTACTTTTGGAGTGGAGTCACTGTTGTAATGTAGGAAACGTGGCAGCCAATCTGTGCACAGCAAGCTCCCACAAACAGCAACGTGATAATGACCAGATAATCTGTTTTAGTGAAGTTGTTTGAGGGATAACTATTGGTCAGGACACTGAGACTCCCCTGCACTCCATGGGATCTTCTACGTCCACTCAAGCGGACAGACGGGGCCTCTGTTTAACGTCTCATCTGAAAGACGGCACCTCTGACAGTGCTGCACTGGAGCATCAGCCTAGATTTTGTGCTCAGGTCTCTGGAGTGGGTCTCTGAACCCAGAACCTTCTGCCTAAGAGGCGAGATGTGCCACCCACTGAACCACGGCTGACACGAGTCGGCCAAGTAGGCTCCGTCTGTGCTAAATCTCTCAAATGGAAGGGAATGCGCCAAATATAAAGACAATTTAATTGTGGAGGCACTTCATTGTCCGTTAAACACTGGAGCACGGGGAGAGAAATCAGGAGAGAGACTAACGTTCCTTCACAAGCCTCAACAATTTTCCTAATCTGTTTTTCTTCCAAAAAGTGACACTTCTGCATTTTTTCTCTGAAATACCTTTAAAAAAACGGAAAGAAAAACACAAACAGGGAAAAAAAGGAAATAATGTTTAAAAGGTACCAGACTGTGGCTTTTCCACTGCACAATATACACCCAAAGAGGTTTCCAAAACCCATATGGGCTCGATCCAGAAATATATAAAAGGGCTTTCTATGAGACATCTGGACAGAGGCAGAACAAAAAAACACTTATTACACTCAGGATCATTAATGAAAAAAATGCAATAATTTACTTCTGTTTTTCCTGATTCCACCCAGTCCCAGAGTTTCCAGGGGCTGTATTTATTGAAACATAATCGCAGACATTTATATCATTGCCAATGACTGGCCAGGGCAGATAATTCAGCTTGCACGGACTGCAGAAAGAAACTTAGCTTATCTGCCGCACTGCACGGCAGCTTTCACCTGCGCCCACCAGTACTTTTCCCTCAAGCACCCGGTGTCACCCATCTCCAGCAAGAACCAAAAGAACTGCTTCAGCCTCGCTTTTTACATTCAACCAGGGGGCATAGATTTAAAGTAATTAGTAGAAGGTTTAGAAGGGAGTTAAGGAGAACTTTTTTCACCCAGAGGGTGGTGGGGGTCTGGAACTCACTGCCTGAAAGGGTGGTAGAGGCAGAAACTCTCACCACATTTAAAAAGTACTTTTTTTTAATTCATTCTTGGGATGTGGGTGTCGCTGGCAAGGCCAGCATTTATTGCCCATCCCGAGTTGCCCTCGAGAAGGTGGTGGTGAGCCACCTTCTTGAACCGCTGCAGTCCGTGTGGTGAAGGTGCTCCCACAGTGCTGTTAGGGAGGGAGTTCCAGGATTTTGACCCAGCGATGATGAAGGATTGGCGATATACTTCTAAGTCAGGATGGTGTGTGACTTGGAGGGGAACTTGGAGGTGGTGGTGTTCCCATGCGCCTGCTGCCCTTGTCCTTCTAGGTGGAAGAGGTCGCGGGTTTGGGAGGTGCTGCCGAAGAATCCTTGGCGAGTTGCTGCAGTGCATCTTGTAGATGGTACACACTGCAGCCATGGTGCGCCGGTGGTGGAGGGAGTGGATGTTTAAGTTGGTGGATGGGGTGCTAATCAAGCTGCTTTGTCTTGGATATGCACTTAAGTGCTGAAACCTACAGGGCTATGGACCAAGAGCTGGAAAGTGGGATTAGGCTGGATAGCTCTTTTTCAGCTGGCACAGACACGATGGGCCGAATGGCCTCCTTCTGTGCAGTAAATTTCTATGATTCTATAAGTTGACCAAAAGAGATCGAGAAACCCCTCCATATTCCGCAGCACCATTCCCCTTCATCCCGGCACCTTTAAGGTTTAGCCTCTCCTCTTTACTTATAATTCGATTTTTTTTTTAAATGTTGAACCACGTTTGAAATGAAACAAAATTACTGTCAGAGACACTTGGGGAGACAGTATTGGGGTAAATTCCACGGCCTTCTCCCAGAGAGGAGCTGAGTTCGATGGCAGTGTGGGTCAGATATTTCCACTCAGAGCCGCGCCTACACCCGGAGTGCAGGATTCGCAAACTTATCTGCCTCTCCGACAACAATGTAGATTTTTATAGAGCCCCTCACATTCATAAATGAGCTTCAGACTGCCAGGCAGGGAACAGCAAGAAATACAGTTCAAACAATCCTCGTAAGAAGTCTCTCGAACCTTTTGTAGTTAGGGCACCCCACATAACCTGGGGTAACCCAGGAATCCTGTAACACTCCCCTGGTCGGCCTCCCATCTTCCACCCTCCATAAACTTCAGCTCATCCAAAACTCTGCTGCCCGTATCCTAACTCGCTCCAAGTCCCGTTCACCCATCACCCCCTGTGCTCGCTGATCTACATTTGTTCCCAGTTAAGCAACCCCTCAATTTTAAAATTCTCATCCTTGTTTTCAAATCTCGCCCCTCCCTATCTCTGTAACCTCCTCCAGCCCCACAACCCTCCGAGATCACTGCATTTCTCCAATTCTGGCCTCTTGCACATCCCCTGATTTTAATCACTCCACCATTGGCGGCCGTGCCTTCTGTTGCCTGGGCCCTAAGCTCTGGAATTCCCTCCCTAAACCTCTTTGCCTCGCTACCTCTCTCTCTTCCTTTAAGACGCTCCTTAAAACCTACCTCTTTGATTAAGCTTTTGGTCACCTGCCCTAATATCTCCTTATGTGGCTTGGTGTCAAATTTTGTTTGATTACGCTCCTGTGAAGTGCCTTGGGACGTTTTACTATGTTAAAGGCGCTATATAAATACAAGTGGTTGTTGTTCTTTTATCCTGGGTTATCACAGGTATTCTGGGATATTCGAGGTCTCCGGGGAATGATCTGTTGCATATTTTCTGCTCAGTGAGGACTGTATGCTCAGTGAATAGTGAATCAGGTTTAACATATAGCCTTTATACAGGATTCTGTAAACCAGAAATACAGAATGAGATTTGCAATTCCTTGTCTCACTCCATTTACTAATTCACTCACTCTCAGCAGAAACTACAATAAACAGTCACTCCACTAAAACAAGTATATTTTACATGAGGAAATGATTCAATTTCTGAGCTGTGTGGTAGTGAGCTGTGGGCCACGTGCCCCAGGGCAGGTCAGGACAGTGACGGCTTGAAGCCTTTCGTACATTGAGCAAATAACCGGGCTCGGATTCTGTGATTCACTGTTCTGTTTGGTTCAGGGCTTCTGTATAATGGGCTGTGGTTTAGTCCAAGAGAATCTTATCCGCGGAATTCTGGCTGGGCCAGGTACGGGTTTGCAAGGGGCGAGCTGTGTCTTGTGGTGATCTTCTAATAAGGAAAGAGAAGAGCAAAATACACTGTGGTGCAGAAAGTTCATTCTCTGACTGACCGCAGCACCATCGTGGCCGGCCACACGCTAAAAAGCCACAGGTTTTGTTCCTTTCCCAATCTTGTTCCCTTTCTCCTGAATGTTGCAGTTCCACATAAACTGATAGAAGTTGCATAAACTTGGCTTGTGTTCCCTTGAGTTTATGAGATTGAGGGGTTACAGCGAGTTACAGCGAATCTACAGCACAGGAACAGGCCATTTGGCCCAACTGGTCTGTGCCGGTGTTTATGCTCCACACGAGCCTCCTCCCACCCCTCTTCATCTCACCCCATCAGCATATCCTTCTATTCCTTTCTCCCTCATGTGTTTATCCAGCTTCCCCTTAACTGTATCTACACTATTCACTTCAACCACTCCCTGTGGTAGCGCGTTCCACATTCTCACCACTCTCTGGGTAAAGAAGTTTCTCCTGAATTCCCGACTTGTGATCAGATTGAGGTGTTTAAAATGATTAAAGGATTCGATAAGGCAAATACAGAGAAACTATTTCCTCTGGTGGGGAACGAGGGGACATAATCTTAAAATTAGAGCCAGGCCGTTCAGGGGTGATGTCAGGAAACACTTCTTCACACAAAGGGTAGTGGAAATCGGGAACTCTCTCCCCAATAAGCTGTGAATGCTGGAGGTCAATTGGAGCTTTCCAGACTGAGATCGATAGACTTTTGTTGGGTAAGGGTATCGGAGGATATGGAGCAAAGGCTGGTAAATGGAGTTGAGGTGCAGACCAGCCATGATCTGATTGAATGGCGGAGCAGGCTCGAGGGGCCGAATGGCCTCCTGCTGCCCCAATGATATCTCAGCCAATGAACCATTCTTCACTTGTGAGACCAGACTGTAAATAGCCTTACCATAGCCGCTCCTGATTCGATGTCCAAACAATCCCAGAACAGCTGCTCACTGGACTGCGATCAGGAATAGAAATCCTGCCTGATCTCCCCTCACCGCCCCACCTTCTCAGGGCTCCGAGTGTGATTATAGTGCCCCCACTACTGACCCAACAAGATTAGCCAACTCGGCACAGAACTGGAATCAAACCTGGCCTCTTCCAGTCTGTGCCACTCAGTTAGCACTGAGGAGGCTGCGCCCAGCTTCCCAGCTCCCCCAGAAGTGAGGGATTGATCAGAAGCGAGGTGCTTCCCCAAAGAAAGAACTTGCATTGATATAGCTCCTCGTCACATCCTCAGGACATCCCAAAGTGCTGAACAACCAATGATTAACTTTTGAAGTGCAGTCGCTGAAGTTACAGAGCGACAATGACTGCCATTTGGTGGGCAGCAGGATCCCACAGATTGACAAAGAAATCTGCTTTTTGCCTGATTACGCCATCTGCAGCACCTTGGGACGTTTTACCATGTTAAAGGTGCTATATAAATGCAAGTTGTTGTTGTGTCTGGAGGTGTTGGTTGAAGAAGGAACGATGACCAGGGCACCGGGAGAACTCCCCTGCTCTTCTGCAAATAGTTCCGCGGGACCGTTGACACCCACTTGCAAAGGCAGATGGGACTTCGGTTTACGATCTTATCTGAAAGACGACAAAGTTAACCAGCGCGGCACTCCCGCAGTACCGCATGAAGCGTCAGCTTAGATTATTTGCTCAAGTGCTGGAGTGGGACCTGAACCCACAATCTGGCGTGAAGGCGCGAGTGCTGCCCACTGAGCCACAGCTGACACTTGAGAGAGAGCAGAGGGGGATTGAACTGAGCTGTTCTCAGGGTCTGGTGCTGTGGAGAGAGCTGAGGCCTTTCGCGGGCGGCCTTAGATGCCTTTTGGCTGGAGAATGACCTCAGCAGGAAGGGAGGGAGCAATCTAAACAAGGAAAATATTTTTCTTTCCTGAAAACTGGCAGGTAAGGTTATAACAATTGGAAGATTTTCAATAAATTTGAAAAGTAAATGCTGGAAAAGTCATATTGGTTTCTTGAAGTGAATACCTACACGAGTTAGATCTTTACAAGGTCACGTTCAGTAACCCACTCACACCCACAGCAATCCCAGAGTAATTTGGGAGCACAAGCACATGTGAACTGCCCTCTGACCATGCAGAATATGTTGCCAGTGTACAGGGAGGGCTCCTACAATTACACGGCCTAATTGGAATCAGGAACTGCGAGCGTGCCATGGAGACACTCCACCACACGTCTGTTACAGCACTTGGCTCCATCCTTGGCCAAAACAAACAGTGAGGTGCCCAAAACACACCAACAAATGCTCACACAGCATACCTTCTCAATCCTTGGCAACGGTCAGCATCCACTGCAGTTCTCATTAACCCCTGGATCGCAGCAGATCCATATTGGCCACAACATTATATTTAAGAGGAGGCTCATTCTTCCGCTACGCACGATGTGAAACGCTATTTGCAGCGACATCATGGGAGACAGAATTGAAGAAAAACAAAGGGGTAAAATTCAGTCGGTTAGCGCCTCCCGTTAGCACCAATGGCGTTACCGGGGCACTGATGCAATAGCTCCAGGGCAAGGCGAATCCAGTGCCGGGGCGAGGCGAATCCAGTGCCGGGGCGAGGCGAATCCAGTGCCGGGGCGAGGCGAATCCAGTGCCGGGGCGAGGCGAATCCAGTGCCGGGGCGAGGCGAATCCAGTGCCGGGGCGAGGCGAATCCAGTGCCGGGGCGAGGCGAATCCAGTGCCGGGGCGAGGCGAATCCAGTGCTGGGGCGAGGTTATTCCAGCGCCGCAGAGCAAATCTGTTCCCCCGTTGCGTCGCCAGTACAAGGTACCACCGGGGACTTCAACGCCAGGCAGATCGTGCCGTCAGTGAGTGTGCAACGCTCACTGGCCGCCTGATCTGCAAAATTGATTTTAGCCACCTACCTTAGCGCCTCAACCAAACAGTGACAGGGAGAGGAGGCATCAAGCAGACGGAAGCCGGCTCCAGGGATGTTATTGAAAGGGATCATCAGTAATGAGTTGCAGCTGTAGGTTAGTGGAGTTTCAGTGCTTTCTTGTCACTTTGACATTGTGCAACAGTTTAATTCAGTAATTTAAAGGTTCTTCTGTATCATGAGTGTTGTGGTAACTAAAAAGTAGTTACATTTATTCTTAAAAAATATCAAAGTGCTACACTTGGCTTGCATTAATGGGGGCTGTACTCGCAGTCGACCTCGCCCTCCAGGATCTACGGCGGAGAGAGCGGAGGCAGAGAGAAAGACTGGAACATGTGGCCAGAGGGAGGAGGAGGGCCATCAGGGCTCTCATCGGAGGCCTTACCCTCCGAAGGAATTCCAAGAGCACTTCTCCTACCTCAAATTAAGCGAGAAGCAGTGTATTAGAAGGCCCTGCTTCACCAAGGAGGTGGTCACAGAACTCTGCCAGCTCCTGCAACCAGCCTCAGATCAGGGCGACCACGGCTCTCTCAGTGGCACAGATTGCTGGCCTGCTGCGACACCGTGAAAGCCCTGGTCAACGGTAGTAGACCCAGCCATGATGGCAGCAGTCAAAGTTTGCATGGCATCAAGCTGAGACTGCAGGACAGCAGTCTGAGATTGGATGCCACCAAGCATAGATTGCATTACAGCACTAAGACAGCATCGCTTCTGTCTGTGCTGCAATGGAAGCTGCCAGATTGCCCATCACATGCGGCATCAGATCTGGGTCACCACGGTCTCTCTGGGAGTCTACCATCCTTTGCAGACCGGAAATGATGGTCTCCATGGTGTGCGCAGAGCCTTGTGCAATATTGGAGGCGGACTCCTCCATGCTCCTTACCATTGCCGAGAGGCTCTCGAGCGCCCTTGTCATTGCACCTATCATCTCCATGTGCATGCCCATCACCCTTCTTCTGAACGCCTCCCCATCGAGGTCCTCATCTGAATCCTGTGCAGTGGAACTCGCGTGCGAACTCGCCCTCCGGGGAGCTGCCCCCGAGCTACCCTTTCCCCCTGGCCTTGCTGCAGCCCACTCGTCCCCGGTGCCTCACCCTGTGCAGGTCCTTCTACTATACTAGCCTCTAAAGAACGCGTAGTGCCAGTATCTGAGCTGGTGCCTGCGGGTGAGACCTGCAGTGATGCGATGTGTTCTTCCTCCTCCTCTTCTCCCGCCTCGCTCTCTACGGTGCCCTCAGGGACAGGTTGCTCAGGTGCTTGCATATTATCTGAAAGCATAAAGGCACAAGAGACGGGTTAAGGTGAGGGGAGAGGGGGGCAGGAAGGGAGAAATGCAGACAGCATGATTAGCTGAAAAATGAGAAATGCTTGTGGGGTGAGGGGGAAGTGGGATGTGAGAAGAAGGAGTAGGGATGACAATACCATTGTTGTCCCCAAGGGGATCAACGTCGCCGGTGGCCACGGCGCTCACCACCTGGCACCCAATAATCTGCAGCACTCGATTCTCCAGCGCAGACAGTGGTTGGGTGTCGGCTTGTCCCCCGCCTGTGTGCTCCTGCTCCCTCCTGTTGTGACCCACCTTGGCCTGCAGGAGAAAGGAAAGTGCATGTGTGAGTGTGGAGCAATGTGTTTGGATGATGTGCCTGCCATAGTTGAATAGCGGTCGTGAAAGGTGCTGTAGAAATGAACGTCTTACATTCTTTCTTTTTCAAAACCGGAATACGGATAAACCTCGAGCAAGGCCGGAGTACTGACAATAGATTGAAGAAACACTCCCTCGTCACTCCCTCCCTCGTCACTCCCTCCCCGTCACTCCCTCCCCGTCACTCCCTCCCCATCACTCCCTCCCCCGTCACTCCCTCCCTCGTCACTCCCTCGCCCGTCACTCCCTACCCCGTCACTCCCTCCCCGTCACTCCCTCCTCGTCACTCCCTCGCCCGTCACTCCCTCCCCATCACTCCCTACCCCATCACTCCCTCCCCGTCACTCCCTCCCTCGTCACTCCCTCGCCCGTCACTCCCTCCCCGTCACTCCCTACCCCGTCACTCCCTCCCCATCACTCCCTCCCCATCACTCCCTCCCCGTCACTCCCTCCCCGTCACTCCCTCCCCATCACTCCCTCTTCGTCATTCCCTCCCCCGTCACTCCCTCCTCCGTCACTCCCTCCCCCGTCACTCCCTCCCCCGTCACTCCCTCCCCTTCACTCCCTCGCCCGTCACTCCCTTGTCACTCCCTCCCCTTCACTCCCTCCCCTTCACTCCCTCGCCCGTCACTCCCTCGTCACTCCCTCCCCGTCACTCCCTCGTCACTCCCTCCCCTTCACTCCCTCGCCCGTCACTCCCTCGTCACTCCCTCCCCTTCACTCCCTCCCCTTCACTCCCTCGCCCGTCACTCCCTCGTCACTCCCTCCCCCGTCACTCCCTCGTCACTCCCTCCCCTTCACTCCCTCCCCTTCACTCCCTCGCCCGTCACTCCCTCGTCACTCCCTCCCCCGTCACTCCCTCATCACTCCCTCCCCTTCACTCCCTCCCCTTCACTCCCTCGCCCGTCACTCCCTCGTCACTCCCTCCCCCATCACTCCCTCCCTGTCACTCCCTCCCCGTCACTCCCTCTTCGTCACTTCCTCGTCACTCCCTCCCCGTCACTCCCTCCCCCATCACTCCCTCCCTGTCACTCCCTCCCTGTCACTCCCTCTTCGTCACTCCCTCCCCGTCACTCCCTCCCCGTCACTCCCTCCCCGTCACTCCCTCCCCGTCACTCCCTCCCATCACTCCCTCCCCCGTCACTCCCTCCCCGTCACTCCCTCGCCCATCACTCTTCACTCCTGTCCTCATGAATCTTCACGATCATCCTATTCCCAATACAACAAACAGAAAGCTCTTTGCCTTGATTACAGATCGCTCTGTGGCCGCTCCCTGCTCCACCACTGCAGCTTCCTCCTGGTCTGTGTCTCTGCACTGTGGTCTTCTCACTCTGGGCTATTGTGCACCTCCATGTCGGGCCAGCACTCTGTGGCTGCTCCTGTCCAGCCTGCAGAGATTCACAGTTGGATATTTGCAGGCACAACGCGTGATGCTCCTACTCCACGGGTACGCAAGTCCGTAAAACACGGACTCCGCTGCGAGACCACCAGGGTAGCATCTCAGTTGGAACACTGTGCATCATCGCAGGGTCCATTTACCCAGCACAGGGTCAAACAGAAGCTGGTTCTCAGCTGGAGGAGGGGATCAGGAGGGAGGGTCATTCCTGGGTGGTCTCTGGCCACGCTGTGGTCGCTTACGAGGAGCCCTGGGTGGCAGGGGCTGTGCGTCTGCCCCTCAGCTACAAGTTGTCAAGACAGATGGCGGAGGGAAAGCGGTTGAACATTACAGGAAAAAAGAGAAGGGGAAACATACCCATCACAAGTCCATAGAAAAAAGAAACATTACTATCTGTGCAGACCTCCCCAAGGGTTGTGTTGGTGAGGCAGGATGTCAATGGCCATCAGGAGCCACAGGGCCCCAGTTTTGACTGTTGGCCAGAACTGATTAGCATATTTCAACTGGGGCACTAGTGGATGCTGGAATGGACCTCGATGTTCCTGGATTAGAGAAGGGAAAATCAGCCAGGATTCCTGATCCTGCTCCTTATCCGATGAGCATGTGTGTCTGCCAGGATATCAGGTGAGGACAGGATGCGACTCATCTGTGAAGTCATCCATGGTCAGGATTGAAGAGAGTAACCGGAACAATAGCCACTTAGACGGGTAAGTGAAGGGCACTCAGCACCTGGGGAAACAGCATCTGCCCAGGCATTGGTCCCACTGCCAGATTCATGAAGCCATCCTGGTTGGACGGCTAAAGCAGGCGTTCGGTTACGTCAAGATGTAAATTAGGAGGCCTAACGCTTGTTGAAGGACCTCCATTGAGAAATGAGTTGGTGATGAGCGGAGCAGGCGTTGAGCTCAGGATTCTTCAGAGTCCCCTCAACTTCACAGGAGTCGCGATGGTCCACTCCCCTCAATAGATCGCTCACACCCCCCTCTCCCGTCACTCTCTCCATTCCCCCCTCCCCGTCACTCTCTCCATTCCCCCCTCCCCGTCACTCTCTCCATTCCCCCCTCCCCATCACTCTCTCCATTCCCCCCTCCCCCGTCACTCTCTCCATTCCCCCCTCCCCATCACTCTCTCCATTCCCCCCTCCCCCGTCACTCTCTCCATTCCCCCCTCCCCATCACTCTCTCCATTCCCCCCTCCCCCGTCGCTCTCTCCATTCCCCCCTCCCCCGTCGCTCTCTCCATTCCCCCCTCCCCCGTCGCTCTCTCCATTCCCCCCTCCCTCATCACTCTCGCCATTCCCCCCTCCCCCATCACTCTCTCCATTCCCCCCCTCCCCATCACTCTCTCCATTCCCCCCTCCCCCGTCACTCCAACCCCCCTCCCCATCACTCTCTCCATTCCCCCCTCCCCATCACTCTCTCCATTCCCCCCTCCCCCGTCACTCTCTCCATTCCCCCCTCCCCGTCACTCTCTCCATTCCCCCCTCCCCGTCACTCTCTCCATTCCCCCCTCCCCCGTCACTCTCTCCATTCCCCCCTCCCCGTCACTCTCTCCATTCCCCCCTCCCCATCACTCTCTCCATTCCCCCCTCCCCCATCACTCCAATCCCCCCTCCCCGTCACTCACTCCAATCCCCCCTCCCCCGTCGCTCTCTCCAATCCCCCCTCCCCCGTCGCTCTCTCCATTCCCCCCTACCGGGAGCCAATGGCAGCGAAGCAGGATGCCGGACATTGATGTCTTCGCTTGATCGATCTGCGTGTGACCAGCGCCGGCAACTCCCACCGAGGATGTTGGTGAAGCCGGGGACCAATTTGCACCGATCCTCGGGCCTCTCGATTCAGGCGCTCGCTGGTCACACAACACAGAGTCCGGGCCTGAAAACAGGCACCAACCAAAATCCAACTCCGGTGTCTTCAAGAGAGAAAGGGAGAAAATTGGAAAGGAAAGAAATGTCTAAAGTGTTTTTCTCATTATTGCCCGAGATCAGCAGAGAGCGGTGGGGGGAAGGCAGCAGATTAATAGAGTGACGTGTATCCCAGGCTACAGACCAAGGTTCAGTGTGTGACCTGGGCTGGGTTTACACACTTAACAGGATTATACACTTTACCATCTACTGAGAACAAATCTAAATAAGATTGTCAAAAGAATAGGAAACGCTTCTGGATTTTGAAATTGTATCCATTTAATAAAATTTTACGCTTCTCAAGTACATCAGCAGTGAGATAGATCCTTCTCTTAAACTGGGCCTTTCACTCAATCTCCTCTGTCCCATGTGAAGACCTGCTCTTGGCAGCCAAGGCAGTTGTACGGATGAGATCAATGTGTGGAGACCAATTAGACACATGCAATGATGTAAAAATGAATCTGATGCTGCGTGGCTGGAATCGCACCGTGCTTCGCACCATATGGTAGAGTGTTTAATACCTGCGACTCCACAATGACCCCAAATCATAACAAAATTGCTTTAAGCTGCCTAATGCGTTTAACTATCGCAGCCTCTTTCATACGTACCTGCCAGAATTTTATGGGGCTTCGCAAAAGAAATATCCCAACAAGGCTGATGTGCTGCTGGCAAAACATTCACTGATTATTCAGTTGGCTCTGCTCATCCTTCACCACTTCACCACGTGAAGCTTTCTTTTTTCTGTTACTTACTATTAGTTGTGAATTTTATGTTCACCAAGAGGAGGTATGACAGCAATAGCCAATGGATTCTATAAAACACTATTAGGGTGAGACACAGAGTAAAGCTCCCTCTACATTGTCCCATCAAACACTCCCAGGGCAGGTACAGCACGGGTTAGATACAGAGTAAAGCTCCCTCTACATGGTCCCAACAAATACACCCAGGGTAGGTACAGCACAGGTAAGAAGCAGAGTAAAGCTCCCTCTACACTGTCCCATCAAACACTCCCAGGACAGGTACAGTACGTGTTAGATACAGAGTAATGCTCCCTCTACACTGTCCCATCAAACACACCCAGGGCAGGAACAGCACGGGTTAGATACAGACTAAAGCTCCCTCTCCACTGTCCCATCAAACACACCCAGGGCAGGTACAGCACGGGTTAGATACAGACTAAAGCTCCCTCTACATTGTCCCATCAAACACTCCCAGGGCAGGTACAGCATGGGTTAGATACAGAGTAAAGCTCCCTCGACACTGTCCCATCAAACACTCCCAGGCCAGGTACAGCACGGGGTAGATACAGAGTAAAGCACCTTCTACGCTGTGACAAAAATATACCTCAGCTTAACCTCCGAAAAGCGCACCCGAACTGCACCAGTGCGGGCACTAGAAGAGGTAATGTTTTGGATGGTTGCCAGCATCCGTGGAACTTAAGAGCAGAAAGATTCAGAATCCTCAATAGCAGAGGGAAGAACATAAGAGGAGATGAAGACACTGGAGAGAAGGTTTCTAGAAGAAGACACTGGAGAGAAGGTTTCTAGATGAAGTCACTTGGGAGACGGTTTCTAGATGAAGACCCTGGGGAGAATGTTTCTAGATGAAGACGCCGGGGAGAAGGTTTCTAGATGAAGACACTGGAGAGAAGGTTTCTAGATGAAGACACTGGAGAGAAGGTTTCTAGATGAAGACACTGGAGAGAAGGTTTCTAGATGAAGACACTGGAGACACGGTTTCTAGATGAAGACACTGGGGAGAAGGTTTCTAGATGAAGACACTGGGGAGAAAGTTTCTAGATGAAGACGCTGGAGAGAAGGTTTCTAGATGAAGACACTGGGGAGAAGGTTTATAGAAGAAGACACTGGGGAGAATGTTTCTAGATGAAGACCCTGGGGAGAAGGTTTCTAGATGAAGACACTGGAGAGAAGGTTTCTAGATGAAAACACTGGCGAGAAGGTTTCTGGATGAAGACACTGGAGAGAAGGTTTCCAGATGAAGACCCTGGGGAGAATGTTTCTAGATGAAGATGCCGGGGAGAAGGTTTCTAGACAAAGACACTGGAGAGAAGGTTTCTAGATGAAGACATTGGGGAGAAGATTTCCAGATGAAGACCCTGAGGAGAAGGTTTCTAAATGAAGACACTGGGGAGAAGGTTTCTAGATGAAGACACTGGAGAGAAGGTTTCTAGATGAAGTCACTTGAGAGACGGTTTCTAGATGAAGACCCTGGAGAGAAGGTTTCTAGATGAAGACACTGGGGAGAAGGTTTCTAGATGAAAACACTGGAGAGAAGGTTTCAAGATGAAGACATTGGGGAGAAGATTTCCAGATGAAGACCCTGAATAGAAGGTTTCTAGATGAAGACATTGGGGAGAAGGTTTCGAGATCAAAACACTGGCAAGAAGGTTTCTAGTTGATGACCCTGGGGAGAAGGTTTCTAGATGAAGACCCTGGAGAGAAGGTTTCTAGATGAAGACACTGGGGAGAAGGTTTTTGATCAAGACATTGGAGAGAAGGTTTCTAGATGAAGACACTGGGGAGAAGGTTTATCGATGAAGACACTGGAGACACGGTTTCTAGATGAAGACACTGGAGAGAAGGTTTCTAGATGAAGACCCTGGGGAGAATGATCCTAGATGAAGACACTGGGGAGAAGGTTTCTAGATGAAGACACTGGAGAGAAGGTTTCTAGATGAAGTCATTGGGGAGAAGATTTCCAGATGAAGACCCTGAGGAGAAGGTTTCTAAATGAAGACACTGGGGAGAAGGTTTCTAGATGAAGACACTGGAGAGAAGGTTTCTAGATGAAGTCACTTGGGAGACGGTTTCTAGATGAAGACCCTGGAAGAGAAGGTTTCTAGATGAAGACACTGGAGACATGGTTTCTAGATGAAGACACTGGGGAGAAGGTTTCTAGATGAAGACACTGGGGAGAAGTTTCTAGATGAAGACGCTGGAGAGAAGGTTTCTAGATGAAGACACTGGGAGAAGGTTTATAGAAGAAGACACTGGGGAGAATGTTTCTAGATGAAGACCCTGGGGAGAAGGTTTCTAGATGAAGACACTGGAGAGAAGGTTTCTAGATGAAGACACTGGGGAGAAGGTTTCTAGATGAAGACACTGGAGAGAAGGTTTCAAGATGAAGACATTGGGGAGAAGATTTCCAGATGAAGACCCTGAGGAGAAGGTTTCTAGATGAAGACATTGGGGAGAAGGTTTCGAGATCAAAACACTGGCAAGAAGGTTTATAGTTGATGACCCTGGGGAGAAGGTTTCTAGATGAAGACCCTGGAGAGAAGGTTTCTAGATGAAGACACTGGGGAGAAGGTTTCTAGATGAAGACACTGGAGAGAAGTTTTCTAGATGAAGTCACTTGAGAGACGGTTTCTAGATGAAGACCCTGGAGAGAAGGTTTCTAGATGAAGACCCTGGGGAGAAGGTTTCTAGATGAAGACCCTGGGGAGAAGGTTTCTAGATGAAGACACTGGAGAGAAGGTTTCTAGATGAAAACACTGGCGAGAAGGTTTCTGGATGAAGACACTGGAGAGAAGGTTTCCAGATGAAGACCCTGGGGAGAATGTTTCTAGATGAAGACGTCGGGGAGAAGGTTTCTAGACAAAGACACTGGAGAGAAGGTTTCTAGATGAAGACATTGAGGAGAAGTATTCCAGATGAAGACCCTGAGGAGAAGGTTTCTAAATGAAGACACTGGGGGAAGGTTTCTAGATGAAGACACTGGAGAGAAGGTTTCTAGATGAAGACACTGGAGAGAAGGTTTCTAGATGAAGACACTGGAGAGAAGGTTTCTAGATGAAGACCCTGGGGCGAATGATCCTAGATGAAGACACTGGGGAGAAGGTTTCTAGATGAAGACACTGGAGAGAAGGTTTCTAGATGAAGTCATTGGGGAGAAGATTTCCAGATGAAGACCCTGAGGAGAAGGTTTCTAAATGAAGACACTGGGGAGAAGGTTTCTAGATGAAGACACTGGAGAGAAGGTTTCTAGATGAAGTCACTTGAGAGACGGTTTCTAGATGAAGACCCTGGAGAGAAGGTTTCTAGATGAAGACCCTGGGGAGAAGGTTTCTAGATGAAGACCCTGGCGAGAAGGTTTCTAGATGAAGACACTGGAGAGAAGGTTTCTAGATGAAAACACTGGCGAGAAGGTTTCTGGATGAAGACACTGGAGAGAAGGTTTCCAGATGAAGACCCTGGGGAGAATGTTTCTAGATGAAGACATTGGGGAGAAGGTTTCGAGATCAAAACACTGGCAAGAAGGTTTCTAGTTGATGACCCTGGGGAGAAGGTTTCTAGATGAAGACCCTGGAGAGAAGGTTTCTTGATGAAGACACTGGGGAGAAGGTTTTTGATCAAGACATTGGAGAGAAGGTTTCGAGATGAAGACACTGGGGAGAAGGTTTATCGATGAAGACACTGGAGACACGGTTTCTAGATGAAGACACTGGGGAGAAGGTTTCTAGATGAAGACACTGGGGAGAATGTTTCTAGATGAAGACACTGGGGAGAATGTTTCTAGATGAAGACCCTGGGGAGATGGTTTCTAGATGAAGACACTGGGGAGAAGGTTTCTAGATGAAGACACTGGGGAGAATGTTTCTAGATGAAGACACTGGGGAGAAGGTTTCTAGAAGAAAACACTGGCGACAAGGTTTCTAGATGAAGACCATGGGGAGAAGGTTTCTAGATGAAAACACTGGAGAGAAGGTTTCTGGATGAAGACCATGGGGAAAAGGTTTCTAGATGAAGACACTGGAGAGAAGGTTTCCAGATGAAAACACTGGGGAGAAGGTTTCTAGATGAAGACACTGGAGAGAAGGTTTCTAGAAGAAGACACTGGAGAGTAGGTTTCCAGATGAAAACACTGGGGAGAAGGTTTCTAGATGAAGACCCTGGGGAGAAGATTTCTAGATGATGACACTGGTGAGAAGGTTTCTAGATGAAGACCGTGGAGAGAAGTTTTCTAGATGAAGATACTGGGGAGAAGGTTTCTAGATTAAGACACTGGAGAGAAGGTTTCAAGATGAAGACATTGGGGAGAAGATTTCCAGATGAAGACCCTGAGGAGAAGGTTTCTAGATGAAGACATTGGGGAGAAGGTTTCGAGATCGAAACACTGGCAAGAAGGTTTATAGTTGATGACCCTGGGGAGGAGGTTTCTAGATGAAGACCCTGGAGAGAAGGTTTCTAGATGAAGACACTGGGGAGAAGGTTTCTAGATGAAGACACTGGAGAGAAGTTTTCTAGATGAAGTCACTTGAGAGACGGTTTCTAGATGAAGACCCTGGAGAGAAGGTTTCTAGATGAAGACCCTGGGGAGAAGGTTTCTAGATGAAGACCCTGGGGAGAAGGTTTCTAGATGAAGACACTGGAGAGAAGGTTTCTAGATGAAAACACTGGCGAGAAGGTTTCTGGATGAAGACACTGGAGAGAAGGTTTCCAGATGAAGACCCTGGGGAGAATGTTTCTAGATGAAGACGTCGGGGAGAAGGTTTCTAGACAAAGACACTGGAGAGAAGGTTTCTAGATGAAGACATTGGGGAGAAGTATTCCAGATGAAGACCCTGAGGAGAAGGTTTCTAAATGAAGACACTGGGGGAAGGTTTCTAGATGAAGACACTGGAGAGAAGGTTTCTAGATGAAGACACTGGAGAGAAGGTTTCTAGATGAAGACACTGGAGAGAAGGTTTCTAGATGAAGACCCTGGGGCGAATGATCCTAGATGAAGACACTGGGGAGAAGGTTTCTAGATGAAGACACTGGAGAGAAGGTTTCTAGATGAAGTCATTGGGGAGAAGATTTCCAGATGAAGACCCTGAGGAGAAGGTTTCTAAATGAAGACACTGGGGAGAAGGTTTCTAGATGAAGAAACTGGAGAGAAGGTTTCTAGATGAAGTCACTTGAGAGACGGTTTCTAGATGAAGACCCTGGAGAGAAGGTTTCTAGATGAAGACCCTGGGGAGAAGGTTTCTAGATGAAGACCCTGGCGAGAAGGTTTCTAGATGAAGACACTGGAGAGAAGGTTTCTAGATGAAAACACTGGCGAGAAGGTTTCTGGATGAAGACACTGGAGAGAAGGTTTCCAGATGAAGACCCTGGGGAGAATGTTTCTAGATGAAGACACTGGGGAGAAGGTTTCTAGACAAAGACACTGGAGAGAAGGTTTCTAGATGAAGACATTGGGGAGAAGATTTCCAGATGAAGACCCTGAGGATAAGGTTTCTAAATGAAGACACTGGGGAGAAGGATTCTAGATGAAGACACTGGAGAGAAGGTTTCTAGAGGTAGACACTGGAGAGAAGGTTTCTAGATAAAGACACTGGAGAGACGGTTTCTAGATGAAGACCCTGGGGCGAATGATCCTAGATGAAGACACTGGGGAGAAGGTTTCTAGATGAAGACACTGGAGAGAAGGTTTCTAGATGAAGACACTGGAGAGAAGGTTTCTAGATGAAGACATGGGGAGAAGATTTCCAGATGAAGACCCTGAGGAGAAAGTTTCTAGATGAAGACACTGGGGAGAAGGTTTCTAGATGAAAACACTGGAGAGAAGGTTTCAAGATGAAGACATTGGGGAGAAGATTTCCAGATGAAGACCCTGAATAGAAGGTTTCTAGATGAAGACATTGGGGAGAAGGTTTCGAGATCAAAACACTGGCAAGAAGGTTTCTAGTTGATGACCCTGGGGAGAAGGTTTCTAGATGAAGACCCTGGAGAGAAGGTTTCTAGATGAAGACACTGGGGAGAAGGTTTTTGATCAAGACATTGGAGAGAAGGTTTCTAGATGAAGACACTGGGGAGAAGGTTTATCGATGAAGACACTGGAGACACGGTTTCTAGATGAAGACACTGGGGAGAAGGTTTCTAGATGAAGACACTGGGGAGAAAGTTTCTAGATGAAGACGCTGGAGAGAAGGTTTCTAGATGAAGACACTGGGGAGAAGGTTTATAGAAGAAGACACTGGGGAGAATGTTTCTAAATGAAGACACTGGGGAGAAGTTTTCTAGATGAAGACCATGGGGAGAAGGTTTCTAGATGAAGACGCTGGAGAGAAGGTTTCTAGATGAAGACACTGGGGAGAAGGTTTCTAGATGAAGACACTGGAGAGAAGGTTTCTTGATGAAGACACTGGAGAGTCGGTTTCTAGATGAAGACACTGGGGAGAAGGTTTCTAGATGAAGACACTGGGGAGAATGTTTCTAGATGAAGACCCTGGGGAGATGGTTTCTAGATGAAGACACTGGGGAGAAGGTTTCTAGATGAAGACACTGGGGAGAATGTTTCTAGATGAAGACACTGGGGAGAAGGTTTCTAGAAGAAAACACTGGCGACAAGGTTTCTAGATGAAGACCATGGGGAGAAGGTTTCTAGATGAAAACACTGGAGAGAAGGTTCTGGATGAAGACCATGGGGAAAAGGTTTCTAGATGAAGACACTGGAGAGAAGGTTTCCGGATGAAAACACTGGGGAGAAGGTTTCTAGATGAAGACACTGGAGAGAAGGTTTCTAGAAGAAGACACTGGAGAGTAGGTTTCCAGATGAAAACACTGGGGAGAAGGTTTCTAGATGAAGACCCTGGGGAGAAGATTTCTAGATGATGACCCTGGGGAGAAGGTTTCTAGATGAAGACCGTGGAGAGAAGTTTTCTAGATGAAGATACTGGAGAGAAGGTTTCTAGATGAAGACACTGGAGAGAAGGTTTCTAGATGAAGACATTGGGGAGAAGATTTCCAGATGAAGACCCTGAGGAGAAGGTTTCTAAATGAAGACACTGGGGAGAAGGTTTCTAGATGAAGACACTGGAGAGAAGGTTTCTAGATGAAGACACTGGAGAGAAGGTTTCTAGATGAAGACACTGGAGAGAAGGTTTCTAGATGAAGACCTGGGGCGAATGTTCCTAGATGAAGACACTGTGGAGAAGGTTTCTAGATGAAGACACTGGAGAGAAGGTTTCTAGATGAAGACACTGGAGAGAAGGTTTCTAGATGAAGACATTGGGGAGAAGATTTCCAGATGAAGACCCTGAGGAGAAAGTTTCTAGATGAAGACACTGGGGAGAAGGTTTCTAGATGAAGACACTGGAGAGAAGGTTTCAAGATGAAGACATTGGGGAGAAGATTTCCAGATGAAGACCCTGAGGAGAAGGTTTCTAGATGAAGACATTGGGGAGAAGGTTTTGAGATCAAAACACTGGCAAGAAGGTTTCTAGTTGATGACCCTGGAGAGAAGGTTTCTAGATGAAGACACTGGAGAGAAGGTTTCTAGATGAAGACCCTGGGGCGAATGATCCTAGATGAAGACACTGGGGAGAAGGTTTCTAGATGAAGACACTGGAGAGACGGTTTCTAGATGAAGTCATTGGGGAGAAGATTTCCAGATGAAGACCCTGAGGAGAAGGTTTCTAAATGAAGACACTGGGGAGAAGGTTTCTAGATGAAGAAACTGGAGAGAAGGTTTCTAGATGAAGTCACTTGAGAGACGGTTTCTAGATGAAGACCCTGGGGAGAAGGTTTCTAGATGAAGACACTGGAGAGAAGGTTTCTAGATGAAGACATTGGGGAGAAGATTTCCAGATGAAGACCCTGAGGAGAAGGTTTCTAGATGAAGACACTGGAGAGAAGGTTTCTAGATGAAGACCCTGGGGAGAATGTTTCCTAGATGAAGACACTGGGGAGAAGGTTTCTAGATAAAGACACTGGAGAGAAGGTTTCTAGATGAAGACACTGGGGAGAAGGTTTCTAGATGAAGACCCTGAGGAGAAGGTTTCTAGATGAAGACACTGGGAGAAGGTTTCTAGATGAAGACACTGGAGAGAAGGTTTCTAGATGAAGACACTGGAGAGACGGTTTCTAGATGAAGACCCTGGAGAGAAGGTTTCTAGATGAAGACCCTGGGGAGAAGGTTTCTAGATGAAGACCCTGGGGAGAAGGTTTCTAGATGAAGACACTGGAGAGAAGGTTTCTAGATGAAGACACTGGGGAGAAGGTTTCTAGATGAAGACACTGGAGAGAAGGTTTCTAGATGAAGACCCTGGGGAGAATGTTTCTAGATGAAGACACTGGGAGAAGGTTTCTAGAAGAAGACACTGGGGAGAAGGTTTCTAGATGAAGACACTGGGAGAGAAGATTTCTAGATGATGACCCTGGGGAGAAGGTTTCTAGATGAAGACACTGGAGAGAAGGTTTCTAGATGAAGACACTGGGAGAAGGTTTCTAGATGAAGACACTGGGAGAAGGTTTCTAGATGAAGACACTGGGGAGAAGGTTTCTAGATGAAGACCCTGGGGAGAAGGTTTCTAGATGAAGACACTGGAGAGAAGGTTTCTAGATGAAGACACTGGGAGAAGGTTTCTAGATGAAGACACTGGAGAGAAGGTTTCTAGATGAAGACACTGGGGAGAAGGTTTCTAGATGAAGACCCTGGGGAGAAGGTTTCTAGATGAAGACACTGGAGAGAAGGTTTCTAGATGAAGACACTGGAGAGAAGGTTTCTAGATGAAGACACTGGAGAGAAGGTTTCTAGATGAAGACACTGGGAGAAGGTTTCTAGATGAAGACACTGGGAGAAGGTTTCTAGATGAAGACACTGTAGATGAAGAAACTGGAGAGAATGTTTCTAGATGAAAACACAGGGAGAAGGTTTCTAGATTAAGACAGTGGGGAGAAGGTTTCTAGATGAAGATACTGGAGAGAAAGTTTCTAGATGAAGACACCTGGAAGAAGGTTTCTAGATGAAGACCCTGGGGAGAAGGTTTCTAGATGAAGACACTGGGGAGACGGTTTATAGATGAAGACAATGGGGAGATGGTTTCTAGATGAAGGCCCTGGGGGAAAGATTTCTAGATGAAGACCCTGGGGAGAATGTTTCTAAATGAAGACCCTGGGGAGAAGGTTTCTAGATGAAGACCATGGGAAGAGGGTTTCTAGATGAAGACGCTGGGGAGAAGGTTTCTAGATGAAGAAACTGGAGAGAAGGTTTCTAGATGAAGAAACTGGAGAGAAAGTTTCTAGATGAAGACACCTGGAAGAAGGTTTCTAGATGAAGACCCTGGGGAGAATGTTTCTAGATAAAGACCCTGGGGAGAAGGTTTCTAGATGAAGACACTGGGGAGACGGTTTATAGATGAAGACACTGGGGAGAAGGTTTCTAGATGAAGACACTGGGAGAAGGTTTCTAGATGAAGACACTGGGGAGAAGGTTTCTAGATGAAGACACTGGGAGAAGGTTTCTAGATGAAGACACTGGAGAGAAGGTTTCTAGATGAAGACACTGGGGAGAAGGTTTCTAGATGAAGACACTGGAGAGAAGGTTTCTAGATGAAGACACTGGGGAGAAGGTTTCTAGATGAAGACACTGGGAGAAGGTTTCTAGATGAAGACACTGGGAGAAGGTTTCTAGATGAAGACCCTGGGGAGAAGGTTTCTAGATGAAAACCCTGGGTGAAGGATTCCAGATGACGCCACGGGGAGAAGGTTTCTAGATGAAGACACTGGAGAGAAGGTTTCTAGATGAAGACACTGGAGAGAAGGTTTCTAGATGAAGACACTGGGGAGAAGGTTTCTAGATGAAGACACTGGAGAGAAGGTTTCTAGATGAAGACACTGGAGAGAAGGTTTCTAGATGAAGACACTGGGGAGAATGTTTCTAGATGAAGACCCTGGGGAGAAGTTTCTAGATGAAGACCCTGGGGAGAAGGTTTCTAGATGAAGACACTGGAGAGAAGGTTTCTAGATGAAGACACTGGAGAGAAGGTTTCTAGATGAAGACACTGGGGAGAAGGTTTCTAGATGAAGACACTGGAGAGAAAGTTTCTAGATGAAGACACTGGGAAGAAGGTTTCTAGATGAAGACACTGGGGAGAAGTTTTCTAGATGAAGACACTGGGGAGATGGTTTCTAGATGAAGACCCTGGGGAGAAGGTTTCTAGATGAAGATACTGGGGAGAAGGTTTTAGATGAAGACCATGGAGAGAAGGTTTCTAGATGAAGACCCTGGGGAGAAGTTTTCTAGATGAAGACACTGGAGAGAAGGTTTCTAGATGAAGACACTGGAGAGAAGGTTTCTAGATGAAGACACTGGAGCAATGTTTTCTAGATGAAGACACTGGGAGAAGGTTTCTAGATGAAGACACTGGAGAGAAGGTTTCTAGATGAAGACACTGGGAGAAGGTTTCTAGATGAAGACACTGGGGAGAAGGTTTCTAGATGAAGACACTGGGAGAAGGTTTCTAGATGAAGACACTGGGAGAAGGTTTCTAGATGAAGACACTGGGGAGAAGGTTTCTAGATGAAGACACTGGGGAGAAGGTTTCTAGATGAAGACACTGGGGAGAAGGTTTCTAGATGAAGAACCTGGGGAGAAGGTTTCTAGATGAAGACACTGGGAGAAGGTTTCTAGATGAAGACACTGGAGAGAAGGTTTCTAGATGAAGACACTGGGAGAAGGTTTCTAGATGAAGACACTGGAGAGAAGGTTTCTAGATGAAGACACTGGGGAGAAGGTTTCTAGATGAAGACCCTGGGGAGAAGGTTTCTAGATGAAGACACTGGGGAGAAGGTTTCTAGATGAAGACACTGGGAGAAGGTTTCTAGATGAAGACACTGGAGAGACGGTTTCTAGATGAAGACCCTGGGGAGAAGGTTTCTAGATGAAGACACTGGGGAGAAGGTTTTTAGATGAAGACCCTGACGAGAAGGTTTCTAGATGAAGACACTCGAGAGACGGTTTCTAGATGAAGACACTGGGGAGAAGGTTTCTAGATGAAGACGCTGGGAAGACGGTATTTAGATGAAGACACTGGAGAGACGGTTTCTAGATGAAGACACTGCGGAGAAGGTTTCTAGATTAAGACCCTTGGGAGAAGGTTTCTAGATGAAAACCCTGGGGAGATGGTTTCTAGATGAATACCCCGGGGAGAATGTTTCTAGATGAAGACCCTGGGGAGAAGGTTTCTAGATGATGACCCTGGGGAGAAAGTTTCTAGATGAAGACACTCGAGATAAGGTTTCTAGATGAAGACACTGGAGAGACGGTTTCGAGATGAAGACACTTGGGAGAACGTTACTAGATGAAGACACTGGGGAGAAGGTTTCTAGATGAAGACACTGGGGAGAAGGTTTCTAGATGAAGACACTGGGGAGAAGGTTTCTAGATGAAGACACTGGAGAGAAGGTTTCTAGATGAAGACACTGGAGAGAAGGTTTCTAGATGAAGACACTGGAGAGAAGGTTTCTAGATGAAGACCCTGGGGAGAAGGTTTCTAGATGAAGACACTGGGGAGAAGGTTTCTAGATGAAGACACTGGAGAGAAGGTTTCTAGATGAAGACACTGGAGAGAAGGTTTCTAGATGAAGACACTGGAGAGAAGGTTTCTAGATGAAGACACTGGAGAGAAGGTTTCTAGATGAAGACCCTGGAGAGAAGGTTTCTAGATGAAGACACTGGGGAGAAGGTTTCTAGATGAAGACACTGGAGAGAAGGTTTCTAGATGAAGACACTGGGGAGAAGGTTTCTAGATGAAGACACTGGAGAGAAGGTTTCTAGATGAAGACACTGGGAGAAGGTTTCTAGATGAAGACACTGGAGAGAAGGTTTCTAGATGAAGACCTGGGGAGAAGGTTTCTAGATGAAGACACTGGGAGAAGGTTTCTAGATGAAGACACTGGGGAGAAGGTTTCTAGATGAAGACCCTGGAGAGAAGGTTTCTAGATGAAGACACTGGAGAGAAGGTTTCTAGATGAAGACACTGGAGAGAAGGTTTCTAGATGAAGACACTGGGGAGAAGGTTTCTAGATGAAGACACTGGGGAGAAGGTTTCTAGATGAAGACACTGGAGAGAAGGTTTCTAGATGAAGACCCTGGGAGAAGGTTTCTAGATGAAGACACTGGAGAGAAGGTTTCTAGATGAAGACACTGGAGAGAAGGTTTCTAGATGAAGACACTGGGGAGAAGGTTTCTAGATGAAGACACTGGAGAGAAGGTTTCTAGATGAAGACACTGGGGAGAAGGTTTCTAGATGAAGACACTGGGGAGAAGGTTTCTAGATGAAGACACTGGAGAGAAGGTTTCTAGATGAAGACACTGGAGAGAAGGTTTCTAGATGAAGACACTGGGGAGAAGGTTTCTAGATGAAGACACTGGGGAGAAGGTTTCTAGATGAAGACACTGGAGAGAAGGTTTCTAGATGAAGACACTGGAGAGAAGGTTTCTAGATGAAGACACTGGAGAGAAGGTTTCTAGATGAAGACACTGGGGAGAAGGTTTCTAGATGAAGACCCTGGGGAGAAGGTTTCTAGATGAAGACACTGGGGAGAAGGTTTCTAGATGAAGACACTGGGGAGAAGGTTTCTAGATGAAGACACTGGAGAGAAGGTTTCTAGATGAAGACACTGGGAGAAGGTTTCTAGATGAAGACACTGGGGAGAAGGTTTCTAGATGAAGACACTGGGGAGAAGGTTTCTAGATGAAGACACTGGAGAGAAGGTTTCTAGATGAAGACACTGGGGAGAAGGTTTCTAGATGAAGACACTGGGAGAAGGTTTCTAGATGAAGACACTGGAGGAGAAGGTTTCTAGATGAAGACACTGGAGAGAAGGTTTCTAGATGAAGACCCTGGAGAGAAGGTTTCTAGATGAAGACACTGGGGAGAAGGTTTCTAGATGAAGACACTGGGGAGAAGGTTTCTAGATGAAGACACTGGAGAGAAGGTTTCTAGATGAAGACACTGGGGAGAAGGTTTCTAGATGAAGACACTGGGGAGAAGGTTTCTAGATGAAGACACTGGGGAGAAGGTTTCTAGATGAAGACACTGGGAGAAGGTTTCTAGATGAAGACACTGGGAGAAGGTTTCTAGATGAAGACACTGGGAGAAGGTTTCTAGATGAAGACACTGGGGAGAAGGTTTCTAGATGAAGACACTGGGAGAAGGTTTCTAGATGAAGACACTGGAGAGAAGGTTTCTAGATGAAGACACTGGAGAGAAGGTTTCTAGATGAAGACACTGGGGAGAAGGTTTCTAGATGAAGACACTGGGGAGAAGGTTTCTAGATGAAGACACTGGAGAGAAGGTTTCTAGATGAAGACACTGGGGAGAAGGTTTCTAGATGAAGACCCTGGAGAGAAGGTTTCTAGATGAAGACACTGGAGAGAAGGTTTCTAGATGAAGACACTGGGAGAAGGTTTCTAGATGAAGACACTGGAGAGAAGGTTTCTAGATGAAGACCCTGGAGAGAAGGTTTCTAGATGAAGACACTGGAGAGAAGGTTTCTAGATGAAGACACTGGGAGAAGGTTTCTAGATGAAGACACTGGAGAGAAGGTTTCTAGATGAAGACACTGGAGAGAAGGTTTCTAGATGAAGACACTGGAGAGAAGGTTTCTAGATGAAGACCCTGGGGAGAAGGTTTCTAGATGAAGACCCTGGGGAGAAGGTTTCTAGATGAAGACACTGGGAGAAGGTTTCTAGATGAAGACACTGGAGAGAAGGTTTCTAGATGAAGACACTGGAGAGAAGGTTTCTAGATGAAGACCCTGGGGAGAAGATTTCTAGATGAAGACACTGGAGAGAAGGTTTCTAGATGAAGACATTGGGAGAAGGTTTCTAGATGAAGACACTGGGAGAAGTTTCTAGATGAAGACACTGGAGAGAAGGTTTCTAGATGAAGACACTGGGGAGAAGGTTTCTAGATGAAGACACTGGAGAGAAGTTTCTAGATGAAGACACTGGAGAGAAGGTTTCTAGATGAAACACTGGGAGAAGGTTTCTAGATGAAGACCCTGGGGAGAAGGTTTCTAGATGAAGACACTGGGGAGAAGGTTTCTAGATGAAGACCCTGGGAGAAGGTTTCTAGATGAAGACACTGGAGAGAAGGTTTCTAGATGAAGACACTGGGGAGAAGGTTTCTAGATGAAGACACTGGAGAGAAGGTTTCTAGATGAAGACCTGGGAGAAGGTTTCTAGATGAAGACACTGGGGAGAAGGTTTCTAGATGAAGACACTGGAGAGAAGGTTTCTAGATGAAGACACTGGGGAGAAGGTTTCTAGATGAAGACACTGGGGAGAAGGTTTCTAGATGAAGACACTGGGAGAAGGTTTCTAGATGAAGACACTGGGGAGAAGGTTTCTAGATGAAGACACTGGGGAGAAGGTTTCTAGATGAAGACACTGGGGAGAAGGTTTCTAGATGAAGACCCTGGGTGAAGGTTTCTAGATGAAGACACTGGGAGAAGGTTTCTAGATGAAGACACTGGAGAGAAGGTTTCTAGATGAAGACCCTGGGAGAAGGTTTCTAGATGAAGACACTGGGAGAAGGTTTCTAGATGAAGACACTGGGGAGAAGGTTTCTAGATGAAGACACTGGAGAGAAGGTTTCTAGATGAAGACACTGGAGAGAAGGTTTCTAGATGAAGACACTGGAGAGAAGGTTTCTAGATGAAGACCCTGGGGAGAAGGTTTCTAGATGAAGACCCTGGGAGAAGGTTTCCAGATGAAGACAATGAAGAGAATGTTTCCAGATGAAGACACTGGAGAGAAGGTTTCTAGATGAAGACACTGGGGAGACGGTTTCTAGATGAAGACACTGGAGAGAAGGTTTCTAGATGAAGACACTGGGAGAAGGTTTCTAGATGAAGACACTGGAGAGAAGGTTTCTAGATGAAGACACTGGAGAGAAGGTTTCTAGATGAAGACACTGGGGAGAAGGTTTCTAGATGAAGACACTGGGAGAAGGTTTCTAGATGAAGACACTGGAGAGAAGGTTTCTAGATGAAGACACTGGGGAGAAGGTTTCTAGATGAAGACACTGGAGAGAAGGTTTCTAGATGAAGACACTGGGGAGAAGGTTTCTAGATGAAGACACTGGGGAGAAGGTTTCTAGATGAAGACACTGGAGAGAAGGTTTCTAGATGAAGACACTGGGGAGAAGGTTTCTAGATGAAGACACTGGGAGAAGGTTTCTAGATGAAGACACTGGGAGAAGGTTTCTAGATGAAGACACTGGGGAGAAGGTTTCTAGATGAAGACACTGGGGAGAAGGTTTCTAGATGAAGACACTGGAGAGAAGGTTTCTAGATGAAGACACTGGAGAGAAGGTTTCTAGATGAAGACACTGGGGAGAAGGTTTCTAGATGAAGACACTGGAGAGAAGGTTTCTAGATGAAGACCTGGGAGAAGGTTTCTAGATGAAGACACTGGGAGAAGGTTTCTAGATGAAGACACTGGAGAGAAGGTTTCTAGATGAAGACCCTGGAGAGAAGGTTTCTAGATGAAGACACTGGGAGAAGGTTTCTAGATGAAGACACTGGGGAGAAGGTTTCTAGATGAAGACACTGGGGAGAAGGTTTCTAGATGAAGACACTGGAGAGAAGGTTTCTAGATGAAGACACTGGGAGAAGGTTTCTAGATGAAGACACTGGAGAGAAGGTTTCTAGATGAAGACACTGGGGAGAAGGTTTCTAGATGAAGACACTGGAGAGAAGGTTTCTAGATGAAGACCTGGAGAGAAGGTTTCTAGATGAAGACACTGGGGAGAAGGTTTCTAGATGAAGACACTGAGAGAAGGTTTCTAGATGAAGACACTGGGGAGAAGGTTTCTAGATGAAGACACTGGAGAGAAGGTTTCTAGATGAAGACACTGGGAGAAGGTTTCTAGATGAAGACACTGGGGAGAAGGTTTCTAGATGAAGACACTGGGGAGAAGGTTTCTAGATGAAGACACTGGGAGAAGGTTTCTAGATGAAGACACTGGAGAGAAGGTTTCTAGATGAAGACACTGGGAGAAGGTTTCTAGATGAAGACCCTGGGGAGAAGGTTTCTAGATGAAGACACTGGAGAGAAGGTTTCTAGATGAAGACACTGGGGAGAAGGTTTCTAGATGAAGACACTGGGGAGAAGGTTTCTAGATGAAGACACTGGAGAGAAGGTTTCTAGATGAAGACACTGGAGAGAAGGTTTCTAGATGAAGACACTGGAGAGAAGGTTTCTAGATGAAGACACTGGGAGAAGGTTTCTAGATGAAGACCCTGGAGAGAAGGTTTCTAGATGAAGACACTGGGAGAAGGTTTCTAGATGAAGACACTGGGGAGACGGTTTCTGGATGAAGACACTGGGGAGAAGGTTTCTCGATGAAGACACTGGGGAGTCGGTATTTAGATGAAGACACTTGGAGAGACGGTTTCTAGATTAAGACACTGTGGAGAAGGTTTCTAGATGAAGACACTGGGGAGAAGTTTTATAGATGAAGACACTCGAGATAAGTTTTCTAGATGAAGACTCTGGTGATAAGTTTTCCAGAGGAAGACACTGGAGAGAAGGTTTCTAGGTGAAAACACTGGAGAGATGGTTTCTAGATGAAGACTGTGCGGAGAAGGTTTCTAGATGATGACCCTGGCGAAAAGGTTTCTAGATGAAGACACTGGAGAGAAGGTTTCTAGATGAAGACACTGGGGAGATGGTTTCTAGATGAAGACACTGGGGAGAAGATTTCTAAATGAAGACACTGGGGAGAAGGTTTATAGATGAAGACCCTGAGGAGAAGGTTTCTAGATGAAGACACTGGGGAGACAGTTTCTAGATGAAAACACTGGAGAGAAGGTTTCTAGATGAAGACCCTGGGGAGAAGGTTACTAGATGAAGACACTGGGGAGAAGTTTTATAGATGAAGACACTCGAGATAAGTTTTCTAGATGAAAACACTGGAGAGAAGGTTTCTAGATGAGGACACTGGGGAAAAGGTTTCTAGATGAAGACCCTGGAGAGAAGGTTTCTAGATGAAGACACTGGGGAGAAGATTTCTAGATGAAGACCCTGGAGAGAAGGTATGAGAAGAGATTGAGTAAACTAGGCCTGTATTCTCTTGAATTCAGAAGAATGAGAGGGGATCTCATTGAAGCATACAAAATTATTACAGGGCTTGATAGGGTAGATGCTGGGAGAATGTTTCCCTTGGCTGGGGAGTCTAGAACCAGGGGCCACATCCTCAGGATAAAGGATAGACCATTCAGGACTGAGATGAGAAGAAATTTCTTCACATAGAGTGGGGTGAATCTTTGGAATTCTCTACCCCAGAGGGCTGTGGAGGCTCAGTCATTGGGTATATTCAATATATGAATGGAGTTGAGGCAGAAGATCAGCCATGATCTCATTGAATGGCGGAGCAGGCTCAAAGGGCTGAATGGCCGACTCCTGCTCCTATTTCTTATGCTCTTATATTCTTATGAGAGGGTCTGTATAACTGGAGCCTTTAACAACTCCACTACAGTATACAAGACATGTGTCAGGAAAGCTTCGCTGACAACATCACTCCTTCTTGATTCCTAAATTGCATCTCCAACATCTATCAGTATGTTGAGTGTCACGAGCAGGTCATACTGTTGGAAAGGTTGGTGCAGCAGTTGCTGGATCATACAAGGAGTTGGCGATTGATCTTGGCCTAGATTTCACAGGCACTGACAACCAAATGCTACTCTTCACAGGGACTGTCAGTGGGCTATTCCACCATAGTGTGAACAGGGGACGGGAATCAGAGCCCAACCTGATCGAATTTTCATCTAACAGCCAGCAGTCACTGGGCAGTGATCAGCAACAGGAACCCTGGCTGATGTTCTTTCCTAAGCCAGGGAAGTTGAGGCCTATTGTAGCACAGCAGTGCCGTGTCACAATAGATCAGGGATAGAATGTTTTCCAGCTCTGTGGCAGAGACTTCGATCATCACATCTCAGCACTCTGGATCTCCCTTCCACGGCCCTCTGCCTTGCCCCAGCTCTCCTCACTTTCTTCCTAAACCCTACTAGGTTCACTAGGTTGATTCCTGAGATGAAGGGGTTTTCTTATGAAGAAAGGTTGAGCAGGTTGGGCCTATACTCATTGGAGTTTAGAAGAATGAGAGGTGATCTTATTGAAACATATAAGATACTGAGGGGGCTTGACAGGGTAGATGCAGGGAGGATGTTTCCCCTCATGGGGCAATCTAGAACTAGGGGGCATAGTTTCAGAATAAGGGGTCGCCCATTTAAAACGGAGATGAGGAGGAATTTCTTCTCTCAGAGGATCGTGAATCTTTGGAATTCTTTTCCCCAGAGAGCTGTGGAGGCTGAGTCATTGAATATATTCAAGGCGGAGATAGACAGATCTTTCAGTTACAGGGGAGTCAAAGGTTATGGGGAACGGGTAGGAAAGTGGGGTTGAGGCCAAGATCAGATCAGTCATGATCTCATTGAATGGCGGAGCAGGCTCGAGGGGTCGAATGGCCTACTCCTGCTCCTGTTTCTTATGTTCGTATGTTCTACCCCTTCAATGGGGCCTCTCCTACCCCTCTTCCCAAGCCTCCACTCAGCGTCCCGTCACTCTTAGTAAAGCACACTGGGACAGTCCACAATGTTAAAGACTTAAATAAGTGCAAGTTGTTGTTGAACTTTGGTCTGTCTGAGTCTGTGTCTTAGAGGCAAGCGGGCGGCTGCTGGAATCATCTCTAACTCCCCCTCCCCGAGCACAGAGAGATCCGCTCTACGGTTTATCATTATTGTAACACAAAAGTTGGCATTTGTTTGATGGAAATAAAGGAGCAAGCTCTTATAATGAGGCTAAAAGACCACGTGCGGTGTTGCAGATGATACCAGCGCCATACATCAATGGGAAGAATGGGGGAGGGGGGAGAACAGACCGGAAAACGAACTGCGAGCAATGGTCTCTGCTAGGTTGCTGCTTCCAGTTAAATAAATGTTTTATTCTCATTATCAGCCCTGTCTTTATGTCGAGGTGCATGGCGGAATTATGAAGGCAGCGGTCTATCCACATTTCAAAAGATTAATGACAAATATTAATCGTTTGACCTTTTCCCAGAGAGTTGGAGGTGAGGTAAGTCATTAAAGCCTCTTATGTGGTAATTAATGTTACAAAAGAAAAAATGTGGCTGTGCGGAAAATGGATGTGATCATTTAATTAGGGTTATGCGTCACATCCATAATAGGTTCATAGGTGTCATATTTTAACGAAGGCTTCAATATTACATGTCGTATGATAGCGAGGCATCTTCATCCAGCACTCAGACTGCTGTAATGAAGAGCTGACGAGCAACTCAAAGATACAGAGGAAGATGAAGAATGAGGGGGGGGGGTGGGGGGAAGGGGTGAGAAGGGTTTCTTTACATTTTCTTGCATTTTCCCCAAGAAGCAAGGAACATTTTTGAAAGGGTGTCCCCGGCGGTCTGGAAAGCGAAAGAGGGTCACATGGGATCAGTGTGTCAGGTCCTCGGATTTCGATCCATCTGTTATCCGATTCCTGTAAATTTCTGTATCTGCTGGCGTGCCAGCTGGTCATTCCTGTTATTGTCAACTGATCAACAAGGTTTCTGCAGCGAGAATGGCCTTTTCCTTTGAGGTAACTGACACCGTCCTAGTTAGAGCAGGGGGTCCCCGGGAGTGCGTCAGTATTTACAGGGGGTCCCTGGGAGTGTGTCGGTATTTACAGGGGGGGTCCCCGGGAGTGGGTCAGTATTTACAGGGGGTCCCCGGGAGTGTGTCAGTATTTACAGGGGGACCCCGGGAGTGGGTCAGTATTTACAGGGCGTCCCCGGGAGTGTGTCAGTATTTACAGGGGGTCCCCGGGAATGTGTCAGTATTTACAGGGGGTCCCCGGGAGTGTGTCAGTATTTACAGGGGGACCCCGGGAGTGTGTCGGTATTTACAAGGGGTACCCGGGAGTGTGTCAGTATTTGCAGGGGGTCTCCGGGAGTGTGTCAGTATTTACAGGGGGTCCCCGGGAGTGTGTCAGTATTTACAGGGGGTCCCCGGGAGTGTGTCAGTATTTGCAGGGGGTCTCCGGGAGTGTGTCAGTATTTACAGGGGGTCCCCGGGAGTGTGTCGGTATTTACAGGGGGACCCCGGGAGTGTGTCAATATTTACAGGGGGTCCCCGGGAGTGTGTCAGTATTTACAGGGGGTCCCCGGGAGTGTGTCAGTATTTACAGGGGGTCCCCGGGAGTGGGTCAGTATTTACACGGCGTCCCCGGGAGTGTGTCAGTATTTACAGGGGGACACTGGGAGTGTGTCGGTATTTACAGGGGGTCCCCGGGAGTGTGTCAGTATTAACAGGGGGTCCCCGGGAGTGGGTCAGTATTTACAGGGGGACCCTGGGAGTGTGTCGGTATTTACAGGGGGTCCCCAGGCGCGTGTCAGTATTAACAGGGGGTCCCCGGGAGTGGGTCAGTATTTACAGGGCGTCCCCGGGAGTGTGTCAGTATTTACAGGGGGTCCCCGGGAGTGTGTCAGTATTTACAGGGGGTCCCCGGGAGTGTGCCAGTATTTACAGGGGGTCCCCGGGAGTGTGTCAGTATTTACAGGGGGGCCCCGGGATTGTGTCGATATTTACAGCGGGTCCCCGGGAGTGTGTCGGTATTTACAGGGGGACCCTGGGAGTGTGTCGGTATTTACAGGGGGTCCCCAGGCGTGTGTTAGTATTAACAGGGGGTCCCCGGGAGTGTGTCAGTATTTACAGGGCGTCCCCGGGAGTGTGTCAGTATTTACAGGGGGTCCCCGGGAGTGTGTCAGTATTTACAGGGGGTCCCCTGGAGTGTGTCAGTATTTACAGGGTGTCCCCGGAAGTTTGTCAGTATTTACAGGGCGTCCCCGGGAGTGTGTCAATATTTACAGGGCGTCCCCGGGAGTGTGTCAGTATTTACAGGGGGACCCTGGGAGTGTGTCGGTATTTACAGGGGGTCCCCGGGAGTGTGTCAGTATTAACAGGGGGTCCCCGGGAGTGGGTCAGTATTTACAGGGGGACCCTGGGAGTGTGTCGGTATTTACAGGGGGTCCCCAGGCGCGTGTCAGTATTAACAGGGGGTCCCCGGGAGTGGGTCAGTATTTACAGGGCGTCCCCGGGAGTGTGTCAGTATTTACAGGGGGTCCCCGGGAGTGTGTCAGTATTTACAGGGGGGCCCCGGGATTGTGTCGATATTTACAGCGGGTCCCCGGGAGTGTGTCGGTATTTACAGGGGGACCCTGGGAGTGTGTCGGTATTTACAGGGGGTCCCCAGGCGTGTGTTAGTATTAACAGGGGGTCCCCGGGAGTGTGTCAGTATTTACAGGGCGTCCCCGGGAGTGTGTCAGTATTTACAGGGGGTCCCTGGGAGTGTGTCAGTATTTACAGGGGGTCCCCTGGAGTGTGTCAGTATTTACAGGGTGTCCCCGGAAGTTTGTCAGTATTTACAGGGCGTCCCCGGGAGTGTGTCAATATTTACAGGGCGTCCCCGGGAGTGTGTCAGTATTTACAGGGGGTCCCCAGGAGTGGGTCAGTATTTACAGGGGGTCCCCGGGAGTGTGTTAGTATTTACAAGGGGTCCCTGGGAGTGTGTCGGTATTTACAAGGGGTCCCCGGGAGTGTGTCAGTATTTACAAGGGGTCCCCGGGAGTGTGTCAGTATTAACAGGGGGTCCCCGGGAGTGTGCCAGTATTTACAGGGGGGGGTCCCCTGGAGTGTGTCAGTATTTACAGGGCGTCGCCGGGAGTGTGTCAGTATTTACAGGGGGTCCCCGGGAGTGTGTCAGTATCTACAGGGGGTCCCCAGGAGTCTGGCAGTATTTACAAGGGGTCCCCTGGAGTGTGTCAGTATTTACAGGGGGTCCCCAGGAGTGTGTCAGTATTTACAGGGGGTCCCCTGGAGTGTGTCAGTATTTACAGGGGGTCCCCCGGAGTGTGTCAGTATTTACAGGGGGTCCCCAGGAGAGTGTCAGTATTTACAGCGGGTCCCCAGGAGTGTGTCAGTATTTACAGGTGATTCCCAAAAGTACGTCAGTATTTACAGGGGGTCCCTGGGAGTTTGTCAATATTTATAGGGGGTCCCCGGGACTGTGTCAATATTTATAGGGGGTTCCTGGGAGTGTGTCAGTATTTACAGGGGGTCCCCGGGGAGTGTGCCAGTATTTACAGGGGGTTCCCGGGAGTGTGACAGTATTTACAGGTGGTTCCCAGGAGTGTGTCAGTATTTACAGGGTGTCCCCGGGAGTGTGTCAATATTTATAGGGGGTCCCCGGGAGTGTGTCAGTATTTACAGGGGGTCCCCGGGGAGTGTGTCAGTATGCACAGGGGATTCCCGGGAGTGTGTCAGTATTTACAGGGGGTCCACGGGGGTGTGACAGTATTTACAGGGGGTCCCCGGGAGTGTGTCAGTATTTACAGGGGGTCCCTGGGAGTGTGTCGGTATTTACAGGGGGTCCCCGGGGAGTGTGTCGGTATTTACAGGGGATTCCCGGGAGTGTGTCAGTATTTACAGGGGGTCCACGGGAGTGTGTCAGTATTTACAGGGGGTCCCCGGGAGTGTGTCAGTATTTACAGGGGGTCTCCGGGAGTGTGTCAGTATTTACAGGGGGTCCCCGGGTGTGTGTCAGTATTTACAGGGGGTCCCCGGGAGTGTGTCAGTATTGACAGGGGATTCCCCGGGAATGTGTCAGTATTGACAGGGGATTCCCCGGGAGTGTATCAGTATTACCAGGGGGTCCCCGGGAGTGTGTCAGTATTTACAGGGGGTCCCTGGGAGTGTGTCAGTATTTACAGGGGATTCCCCGGGAGTGTGTCGATATTTACAGGGGGTCCCTGGGAGTGTGCCGGCTTCCTCAGGGCAAACCAATCTTGCACTGGGGGCCTCAAACAGGCGTTAGGTCCCTTATTTGCAAATGCAAAGGGCCTAACGCTGTTTCAGGTGCAGGCCTTGGATGCCTATAATTTTGCCTTTACCAATAAGGCGAGCGGCGCACTTTTGGCTGATGATGAGTGGGCACTTCCAGCCCACCATATTGGAGGCTTCGGAGGCCAATTTGGGCCCAAAGACAGGTGCTGTGCCATCGAATTTCTCGGCCTGAGTTACTGTTCATTTTACTTTATCAAAATTTTATTCTTCGGATGCAAACTCCATGAACTTGTTTTGCTGCAGTTACTGGTGAAGACAGCAGTTGTGTGACGGATAAGGTCCAAGCTTTGGTTTACTCCTCTTGTCAGTCTTTGTCCTCCCACTGTCGATGTCAGGATCTGGTAGCCAGCCTGCTTCATGGAGCGACGGACACATTCAACTCAAGAACCAGATTTGGAATAAGCATCTTATTGAGTCTCTCTGAAACATCACAAAGTGCTTCACACTCAATTAATTACTTTGAAGTTCAGTGTTTGTTGTTATTTAGGGAAAAACAGGAACCATTTTGCACACTGCATGATCCCACGAACAGTAATGAGAAGAACATTCTATTAGCCTGCTTGTGGGTGTGTTGATTGACGGAGGTTCATTGGCCAGGAAACTGCAAGGATTCCCGGCTGATGGGATCGTAACATCCATCTGAACCACTTGAACAGGCAGACGGGGCCTCAGTTTAATGTTTCATCCAAAGGGTGGCCCCTCTGACAGTGCAGCGCTCCCTCAGTACTGCCCCTCCGACAGTGCTGCGCTCCCTCAGTACTGCCCCTCCGACAGTGCAGCGCTCTCTCAGTACTGCCCCTCCGACAGTGCGGCGTTCCCGCAGTACTGCCGCTCCGACAGTGCAGCGCTCCCTCAGTACTGCCCCTCCGACAGTGTGGCGCTCCCTCAGTACTGCCCCTCCGACAGTGCAGCACTCCCTCAGTACTGCCCCTCCGACAGTGCAACGCTCCCTCAGTACTGCCCCTCCGACGGTGCAGCGCTCCCTCAGTACTGCCCCTCCGACAGTGCAGCGCTCCCTCAGTACTTCCCCTCGGACAGTGCAGCGCTCCCTCAGTACTGCCCCTCCGACAGTGCAGCACTCCCTCAGTACTGCCCCTCTGACAATGCGGCGCTCCCTCAGTACTGCCCCTCCGACAGTGCAGCGCTCCCTCAGTGCTGCCCCTCCGACAGTGCGGCGCTCCCTCAGTACTGCCCCTCCGACAGTGCGGCGCTCCCTCAGTACTGACCCATTGACAGTGCAGCGTTCCCTCAGTACTGCCCCTCCGACAGTGCAGCGCTCCCTCAATACTGCCCCACCAACAGTGCAGCATGCCCTCAGTACTGCCCCTCCGACAGTGCAGCGCTCCCTCAGTACTGCCCCTCCGACAGTACAGCACTCCCTCAGTTTTGCCCCTCCGACAGTGCAGCGCTCCCTCAGTTCCGCCCCTCCGACAGTGCAGCGCTCCCTCAGTACTGCCCCTCCGACAGTGCAGCACTCCCTCAGTACTGCCCCTCCGACAGTGCAGCGCTCCCTCAGTACTGCCCCTCCGACAGTGCAGCACTCCCTCAGTACTGCCCCTCCGACAGTGCAGCACTCCCTCAGTACTGCCCCTCTGACAGTGCAGCACTCCCTCAGTACTGCCCCTCTGACAGCGCAGCACTCCCTCAATACTGCCCCTCCGACAGCGCAGCACTCCCTCAGTACTGCCCCTCCGACAGTGCAGCACTCCCTCAGTACTCCACCGAGAAGGGTCAGCCTGGATTTTATGTTGAAGTGGGGGATGATCCCATGACTTTCTGACTCATGTTGGAAAACTGCGACTAACTGAGCCAAACTGACACTTTGCTTGGAGACGTTTCCTCGAAGCCCCTCACACTTCTCCATTACTTTATTGCAAAACAAAAGACCACCTACACCAGAAATGAAATGATTCAAATCCTACAGAGAAATGAGTCTCATGCACTTCCAGCAGAGCTGAACAATAGCGGATTACCATGCCGTGGAATCTGTGCGTTAAGGGCAGTTATACAGTCTAACATTTGACTTTGTACAAAGTCACTTTTGAAGTGAGAATGCATCGCAGATCCCCCTGCTCTCCCCTCCCCCGCCTCTCGTCTCAATTTTATTTTTAATGTAATTTTCATCCGATCATACAAATCCCTGTTCGAATTATTGCCAGAATCACAGCCCGGCCAGTTACTGTCACACAGACAATGAGTCAGCGGCTTAAGATCGCTCAAACAATGGGCCTCAAAGCTGCAACGCACCACAATTAAAGATCAGGAGCTTAGTGACTGGATTCCGCTCCAAAGGAAATTTACTGCTATCAAATACACACTTTCTTTCTCTTTTCTCTTTTTTATATATTCTGGGTCTGCTTCATTTGACTATGATTAATAAGGAGCGTGAATTGAGCTGATCAGATATTCCTGCATGTTAATTTCTTCAGCTCTCCCCTTGGCGTTTTTCTCCGCTCCTCCGGGACGACAGATAAAATGTCATCATAAATAGCTGATTACTGACCGTGCTTTTAAATCACATTTTTGTTCCTTAACTGATGCTCCCGCTGTCCTTGCTGCCAGCAGCCCGGCTCAGTGTCACAGCGCAGAGCTCGAACCTCCTCACACCGCCGGCAGTCGACCGTGCCACGCCGCCAGGCTGGAACCACGGGGAACAGAACACCGCTCGCTCAGTCCCCCGCACCCCGGGTGCATCGTTCACAAGGAGCCGCGGGGGGGCGGGGGTGGGAATCTGGCGTACGTCTCGTACTGTGAAACGGGCCGGCAGTGAATCGAACGCTCGCTTTACTCCGTGCCCAATTGTCTTCTTCATTTAAGGCCATTCACTATCAGCCGGTTTCACCTCACTGCTGTGGACCAATTTCACCCCCAATCTCTTCTATTTTATCATCACACCTAACCCCCTCCCCTGCACCCCTCCATTCCCATTTCTTCAGTTATCATTCACTCCTCATGTTGTTTCCCCATACCCCAAAATATCCCCCCACCCGCGAGAGTACCCGCAGCTATTGAATCACACAGCACAGAGGGAGGCCATTCGGCCCATCCTGCCTTTGCCGGCCCTCTGAAAGAGCTCTCCAATTAGTCCCACTCCCCCCTGCTCTTTCCCCACAGCCCTGCAAATGTTTCCATTTCAAGTATTTATCCAATTCCCTTTTGAAAGTTACTATTGAATCTGCTTCCACCGCCCTTTCAGGCAGCGCATTCCAGATCACAACAACTCCCTGCGTAAAAAAAATTCTCCTCATCTCCCCCTCTGGTTCTTTTGCCAATTATCTTAAATCTGTGTCCTCTGGTTACCGACCCTCCTGCCACTGGAAACAGTTTCTCCTTATTTACTCTTATCTAAACCCTTCAAAATTTTGAACTCCTCTATTAAATCTCCTCTTAACCTTCTCTGCTCTAAGGAGAACAACCCCAGCTTCTCCAGTCACTCCACAGCACTGAAGTCCCTCATCCCGGGTCCCATTCTGTTAAATCTCCTCTGCACCCTCTCCACGGCCTTGACATCCTTCCTAAAGTGTGTTGCCCAGAATTGGACACAATACTCCAGCTGGGGCCTAACCAGTTTAATGAAAGTTTTGCGTAATTTCTTTGTTTTTGTAATCTATGCCTCTATTTATAAAGCCAAGGATCCCATATGCTTTTTTAACAGCCATATCTCCTTCTCCAGCCATCTTCAAAGATTTGTGTAGGTACACCCGCAGGTCTCTCTGTTCCTGCACCCCCTTTAAAACTGTACCATTTAGTTTATATTTCCTCTCCTCGTTCATCCTACCAAAATGTATCACTTCACACTTCTCTGCATTAAATTGTATCTGCCATGTGTCTGCCCATTTCACCAGTCTGTCTATGTCCTCCTGAAGTCAACTACTATCCTGCTCATTGTTCACTACATTTCCACGTTAAGGTAAGTTGGTCCCTGGCAGCTCTGCTATTCTCTAAGAGGCACACAAGAGTAGCTTTGGAAGGTTTTTTCCCTCCCTTCCCTACGGCATCTTATTGCTTGCTCCCTGACTCTGGCGACCCGGCTGAGATTGGGAACTGATTCTAGGTGCTTTTGATAACACATCTCATTGTGTTATATTAATGTTCCACGCCCGTAGACCATGTGAAAGGGTGCTCTTTAATTCTGCTGTTGATGTTCTCCTCCCTCCCTCCCTCCCATGGACATCTCAGGATGAGAGGACACTATGAGCTCTCAGATAAAATCAGAAGAATAGAGATATTGCTGCTCCTCCTAGCCCCACATGGGGGTTTTTGACCGATGTGAAGGGCGGTTTCTGTCTGTTGGCCTACCTCACTGGAGCAGGCACCTCCCCAGGCACCAGTCAAAGCTGCATCGGGTCCTAATGATGTAATAAGGCCCTGGTTTCCATTTGTTTGTGAGGCTCCTCAACTGCCTGTCAAACCCTGCAGGTTAATATCGGAAATGGTCAGGATCTGAGCGGGTAGGTAACCTGCTCGCACACGTCCCGATTCCACCGAGCACATGGGATTAAAATCCACCCGGGGGTCTTTTCATTTCTTTCCAAGCTCTACTATTGGCCCCATGGGCGAGATAAGCGTCCATGTCACGCTGATAACTCATAGGGGAAGCCCCGAACGATCCCAGATTTAATTCCCAGTCTTTGCTGATCTCAGTCAGGGAAGTAACCCCAGCAACCCTGGGATAGACAGGAATAAATTCAGCCAGGATCCCTGCTCCTGATCACTAGACAGTCAGCCTCTGGATAGTGTATTTGTCTGTGCGCATCTTTGAGAATGTCTGCATATGCCTGTGTGTGTATGTGTGTATGTGTGAGTGTGTGTGAGTGTGTGTGTGTATGTGAGTGTGTGTGAGTGTGTGTGTGTCTGTGTGAGTGTGTGTGAGTGTGTGTGTGTGTGAGTGTGTGTTTGTATGTCTGTGTGTGAGTGTGTGTGAGTGTGAGTCAGTATGTGTGTGTGTTTGTATGTCTGTGTGTGAGTGTGTGTCTCTGTGTGAGTCAGTGTATGTGAGTGTGTGAGTGTGTGTTTGAGTGTCTGTGTGACTGTATGTGTGAGTGTGTGTGCGTGTGTGTGTGTCTGTGTGAGTGTGTGTGTCTGTGTGAGTGTGTGTGTGTGTGTGAGTGTGTGTGTGTGTCTGTGTGAGTGTGTGTGTGTGTTTGTGCATCTGTGTGACTGTATGAGTGTGAGTGTGTGTGTCAGTGTGTGTGTGTGTTTGTGTGTCTGTGTGTGAGTGTGTGTCTCTGTGTGAGTCAGTGTATGTGAGTGTGTGTGTGTGTGTTTGTGCATCTGTGTGACTGTATGAGTGTGAGTGAGTGTGTGTGTGTCAGTGTGTGTGTGTGTTTGTGTGTCTGTGTGTGAGTCAGTGTATGTGAGTGTGTGAGTGTGTGTTTGTGTGTCTGTGTGTGAGTGTGTGTCTCTGTGTGAGTCAGTGTATGTGAGTGTGTGAGTGTGTGTTTGTGTGTCTGTGTGTGAGTGTGTGTCTCTGTGTGAGTCAGTGTATGTGAGTGTGTGAGTGTGTGTTTGTGTGTCTGTGTGTGAGTGTGTGTCTCTGTGTGAGTCAGTGTATGTGAGTGTGTGAGTGTGTGTTTGTGTGTCTGTGTGTGAGTGTGTGTCTCTGTGTGAGTCAGTGTATGTGAGTGTGTGAGTGTGTGTTTGTGTGTCTGTGTGTGAGTGTGTGTCTCTGTGTGAGTCAGTGTATGTGAGTGTGTGAGTGTGTGTTTGTGTGTCTGTGTGTGAGTGTGTGTCTCTGTGTGAGTCAGTGTATGTGAGTGTGTGAGTGTGTGTTTGTGTGTCTGTGTGTGAGTGTGTGTCTCTGTGTGAGTCAGTGTATGTGAGTGTGTGTGTGTGTCTGTGTGTGTGACACTGGACGAGGACAGAGTTGAGTTTTGCTGTGATGCCCTCAATCGATCAGATGCCCTGTCGGTGGGCACTGTTGGTGCTCGTACACTGACAGTGCCACTTGGGTAGGTTCCAGAATGAGCCAAGCACCCGTAGAGCAGCGACTGGTCAACACTCACAAGAGGAGGATGAGAGAAACTTGAAAGAGAACATTTGAAGAGAAAAGAATCATGAATTCAATGTTATATTTTATTTATAATGCTGCATGCAAAAAATTGATCTTAATGACTTGGAAATGGGCTGAATGAGCTTCACAAATGACTGCAGATTTTTTTCTGTGAGCAATGATTTCTCAAAATTGGTACAAAACTCCGGGGTAGGTTTTACTGCCTGGCGTTAATCATTCCCTGGGTGGAACGCGGAGTGGAGGATCTGATGGGGAAGATTGCCGCCCCTCCAGAAACCCCCTGGATTGTCCATCTACTTAAAGTAAAGATGGGGCCATCAGGTGGAATCTGTAAGGGGAGTTGCAAGTCCCCCCACTCCTCACGCCACCCATTGATACGAACACCTGGTGGTCAGGTCTACTCCACTGTCTACAGAGAGTTCAGGTGAAATGTTTGATGCGTGAGATTTGTGAATGGGTGGAGTCATACTTGGGTGCGTGGCTAAGGAACACTGGGCAATCTTGCCAGGAATTGCCCAAATTAGTAACAGTGTCCCAAACATCAAAGGTGGGATGAATGAAGAATATTGTCAAAGGACGTTTTGAAGAAAGAACTTGCATTTCTACAGCGCCTTTCACAACCTCAGGATGTCCTTTACAACTAATGAAGTACTTTTGGAGTGTGGTCACTGTTATAATGTAGGCAATGCGGCAACAATTTGCGCAGAGCAAGCTCCCACAAACAGCAATGTGATAATGACCAGATAATCTGTTTTAATGATGTTGTTTGAAGGATAAATATTGGCAAGGCACCGGGGAGAACTCCCCTGATCTTCTTCAAATAGTGGCCGTGGGATCTTTTACATCCACCTGAGGGCAGACGGGGCCTCGGTTTAACGTCTCATCCGAAAGACGGCACCTCCGACAGTGCAGCACTCCCTCAGCACTACACTGGAGTGTCAGCCTGGATTATGGGCTCAAGTCTCTGGAGTGGGACTTGAACCCATGACCTTCTGACTCAGAGGTGAGAGTGCAACCCACTGAACCAAAAACAGACCTGTCTGTCAAGGCAACATGACAATCAAATTGGGGCTGCGGCGTGGCAGGAGGGGGGGACTTGTCCAAGTTCCTTGGCACATGGTAGGAAAAGGTGGCAGAATGTTTCATGGCGAGAGAGGGGCCGAGAAGAGCTCACACTCAACAGAAGTGCAGCAGCGATTCTGGTCATGAAAACCAAGCACATTTTAAACCAGTCCCAATTAATGCAGGGAAAGACCTCATTTCTTATATGCAGCACATAATTAAAATATTTATATCAGGAAAAAAAATGCCATCAAGTCACTAATGTATAGCGATCCTTCAAAACTGTCCTGAAATTAAATAGATGTCGTTTAATTACTGAAGCCCAGAGTATAAGGATGGATCTGAGTGGTCACAGTGAGAGGCTTCTGCTAGTCCCCACTGTGACCCACCTAGATCTGGAAGGAAGGAACGCTTCGTGCCTTATCACTCCGCTCGACATTTGCAGCTCTGTGGCACAATCCATGGAATAGATTGGACCCGCAGAGAATGGAATATATTTTCTCCATTTTTCCCATGAGCCCAGGGTATCTCTGCCCTTCCCCCGTGCATTTTCTCAGTGTGCAGTCGATCCGGTGCAGAAGCATCGGTTGGGTCTGGGGGTTTAGAGAATCAGCGTGGCACATTCCTGAGTAACCCTCTTTCTTTGACCCAACTTGCGTGCCAGCCACCTCTGAGTCAGAAAGTTGTGGGTTCAAGCCCGACTCCAGAGACTTGTGAGAAGTCGCAAAACACCAGGTTATAGTCCAACAGCTTTATTTGAAATCACAAGCTTTCGGAGCGCTGCTCCTTCGTCAGGTGAAGTGAACAGATGCATATAGGCATAGCATCTATGGTCAGAGAACACTGCCATATGATTACAGTTAATCTTTCCAGAGACTTGAGCACATAATCAAGGCTGACACTCCAGTGCAGGAATAAGGGAGTGCTATGCTGTCAGAGGGGCAGTACTGAGGGAGCGCAGCACTGTCGGAGGGGCAATACTGAGGGAGCGCTGCACTGTCAGAGGGGCAGTACTGAGGGAGCGCTGCACTGTCAGAGGGGCAGTACTGAGGGAGCGCTGCACTGTCAGAGGGGCAGTTCTGAGGGAGTGCTGCACTGTTGGACGGTCAGTACTGAGGGAGCGCTGCACTGTCGGAGGGAAAGTACTGAGGGAGCGCTGCACTGTCGGAGGGGTAGTACTGAGGGAGCGCTGCACTGTCGGAGGGGCAGTACTGAGGGAGTGCAACACTGTCGGGGGGAAGTGCTGAGGGAGTGCTGCACTGTCGGAGGGGCAGTACTGAGGGAGCACTGCACTGTCAGAGGGGCAGTACTGAGGGAGTGCTGCACTGTCAGAGGCGCAGTACTGAGGGAGCGCTGCAATGTCAGAGGGGCAGTACTGAGGGAGCGCTGCACTGTTGGACGGTCAGTACTGAGGGAGCGCTGCACTGTCGGAAGGGCAGTACTGAGGGAGCGCTGCACTCTCGGAGGGGCGGTACTGAGGGAGCGCTACACTCTCAGAGGGGCAGTACTGAGGGGGCGCCACACTGTCGGAGGGGCAGTACTGAGGGAGCTCTGCACTGTCAGAGGGGCAGTACTGAGGGAGCGCTGCACTGTCGGAGGGGCAGTAATGAGGGAGCACTGCAATGTCAGAGGGGCAGTACTGAGGGAGCGCCGCACTGTCGGAGGGGCAGTACTGAGGGAGCGCTGCACTGTCGGAGGGGCAGTACTGAGGGCACGCAACACTGTTGGAGGGACAGTACTGAGGGAGCGCCGCACTGTCGGAGGGACCGTACTGAGGGAGCGCTGCACTGTCAGAGGGGCAGTACTGAGGGAGTGCAGCACTGTCGGGGGGCAGTGCTGAGGGAGTGCTGCACTCTCGGAGGGGCAGTACTGAGGGAGCACTGCACTGTCAGAGGGGCAGTACTGAGGGAGCGCTGCACTGTCAGAGGGGCAATACTGAGGGAGCGCTGCACTGTTGGACGGTCAGTACTGAGTGAGTGCTGCACTGTCGGAATGGCAGTACTGAGGGAGTGCTGCACTCTCGGAGGGGCGGTACTGAGGGAGCGCTACACTCTCAGAGGGGCAGTAATGAGGGGGCGCCACACTGTCGGAGGGGCAGTGCTGAGGGAGCGCTGCACTGTCAGAGGGGCAGTACTGAGGGAGCGCTGCACTGTCGGAGGGGCAGTACTGAGGGAGTGCAGCACTGTCGGGGGGCAGTGCTGAGGGAGCGCCGCACTGTCAGAGGGGCAGTACTGAGGGAGCGCTGCACTGTTGAAGGGGCAGTACTGAGGGCACGCAACACTGTTGGAGGGACAGTACTGAGGGAGCGCCGCATTGTCGGAGGGACCGTACTGAGGGAGCGCTGCACTATCGGAGGGGCAGTGCTGAGGGAGTGCAGCACTGTCGGGGGGCAGTGCTGAGGGAGTGCTGCACTCTCGGAGGGGCAGTACTGAGGGAGCACTGCACTGTCAGAGGGGCAGTACTGAGGGAGCGCTGCACTGTCAGAGGGGCAATACTGAGGGAGCGCTGCAGTGTTGGACGGTCAGTACTGAGGGAGCGCCGCACTGTCGGAGGGGCAGTACTGAGGGAGCGCTGCATTGTCAGAGGGGCAGTACTGAGGGAGCGCTTCACTGTCGGAGGGGCAGTACTGAGGGAGCGCTGCACTCTCGGAGGGGCGGTACTGAGGGAGCGCTACACTCTCGGAGGTGCAGTACTGAGGGGGCGCCACACTCTCGGAGGGGCAGTACTGAGGGAGCGCTGCACTGTCAGAGGGGCAGTACTGAGGGAGCGCTGCACTGTCGGAGGGGCAGTACTGAGGGAGCGCCGCACTGTCGGAGGGGCAGTACTGAGGGAGCGCTGAATTGTCAGAGGGGCAGTACTGAGGGAGCGCTGCACTGTCGGAGGGGCAGTACTGAGGGAGCGCTGCACTCTCGGAGGGGCGGTACTGAGGGAGCGCTACACTCTCGGAGGGGCAGTACTGAGGGAGCGCTGCACTGTCAGAGGGGCAGTACTGAGGGAGCGCTGCACTGTCAGAGGGGCAATACTGAGGGAGCGCTGCACTGTCGGAGGGTCAGTACTGAGGGAGCGCTGCACTGTTGGAGGGGCAGTACTGAGGGAGTGCTTCACTGCCGGAGGGGCAGTACTGAGGGCGTGCTGCACTGTCGGAGGGGCAGTATTGAGGGAGCGCCGCACTGTCAGAGGGGCAGTGCTGAGGGAGCACTGCACTGTCGGAGGGGCAGTACTGAGGAAGCGCAGCACTGTCGGAGGGGCAGTACTGAGGGTGGGCTGCACTGTCGGAGGGGCAGTACTGAGGGAGTGCTGCACTATCAGAGGGGCAGTACTGAGGGAGCGCTGCACTGTCGGAGGGGCTGTACTGAGGGAGTGCTGCACTGTCGGAGGGTCAGTACTGAGGGAGTGCTGCACTGTCGGAGGGGCAGTACTGAGGGAGTGCTGCACTGTCAGAGGGGCAGTACTGAGGGAGTGCTGCACTGTTGGACGGTCAGTACTGAGGGAGCGCTGCACTGTCGGAGGGAACGTACTGAGGGAGCGCTGCACTGTCTAAGGGGCAGTACTGAGGGAGCGCTGCACTGTCGGAGGGGCAGTACTGAGGGAGTGCAACACTGTCGGGGGGAAGTGCTGAGGGAGTGCTGCACTGTCGGAGGGGCAGTACTGAGGGAGCACTGCACTGTCAGAGGGGCAGTACTGAGGGAGTGCTGCACTGTCAGAGGGGCAGTACTGAGGGAGCGCTGCAATGTCAGAGGGGCAGTACTGAGGGAGCGCTGCACTGTTGGACGGTCAGTACTGAGGGAGCGCTGCACTGTCGGAAGGGCAGTACTGAGGGAGCGCTGCACTCTCGGAGGGGCGGTACTGAGGGAGCGCTGCACTCTCAGAGGGGCAGTACTGAGGGGGCGCCACACTGTCGGAGGGGCAGTACTGAGGGAGCGCTGCACTGTCAGAGGGGCATTACTGAGAGAGCGCTGCACTGTCGGAGGGGCAGTACTGAGGGAGTGCAGCACTGTCGGGGGGCAGTGCTGAGGGAGTGCTGCACTGTTGGAGAGGCAGTACTGAGGGAGTGCAGCACTGTCGGGGGGCAGTGCTGAGGGAGCGCCGCACTGTCAGAGGGGCAGTACTGAGGGAGCGCTGCACTGTTGAAGGGGCAGTACTGAGGGCACGCAACACTGTTGGAGGGACAGTACTGAGGGAGCGCCGCATTGTCGGAGGGACCGTACTGAGGGAGCGCTGCACTATCGGAGGGGCAGTGCTGAGGGAGTGCAGCACTGTCGGGGGGCAGTGCTGAGGGAGTGCTGCACTCTCGGAGGGGCAGTACTGAGGGAGCACTGCACTGTCAGAGGGGCAGTACTGAGGGAGCGCTGCACTGTCAGAGGGGCAATACTGAGGGAGCGCTGCACTGTTGGACGGTCAGTACTGAGGGAGCGCCGCACTGTCGGAGGGGCAGTACTGAGGGAGCGCTGCATTGTCAGAGGGGCAGTACTGAGGGAGCGCTGCACTGTCGGAGGGGCAGTACTGAGGGAGCGCTGCACTCTCGGAGGGGCGGTACTGAGGGAGCGCTACACTCTCGGAGGTGCAGTACTGAGGGGGCGCCACACTGTCGGAGGGGCAGTACTGAGGGAGCGCTGCACTGTCAGAGGGGCAGTACTGAGGGAGCGCTGCACTGTCGGAGGGGCAGTACTGAGGGAGAGCAGCACTGTCGGGGGGCAGTGCTGAGGGAGTGCTGCACTGTCGGAGGGGCAGTACTGAGGGAGCACTGCAATGTCAGTGGGGCAGTACTGAGGTAGCGCCGCATTGTCGGAGGGGCAGTACTGAGGGAGCACTGCACTGTCGGAGGGGCAGTACTGAGGGCACGCAACACTGTTGGAGGGACAGTACTGAGGGAGCGCCGCACTGTCGGAGGGACCGTACTGAGGGAGCGCTGCACTATCGGAGGGGCAGTACTGAGGGAGTGCAACACTGTCGGGGGGCAGTGCTGAGGGAGTGCTGCCCTCTCGGAGGGGCAGTACTGAGGGAGCACTGCACTGTCAGAGGGGCAGTACTGAGGGAGCGCTGCACTGTCAGAGGGGCAATACTGAGGGAGCGCTGCACTGTCGGAGGGGCAGTACTGAGGGAGCGCTGCACTGTCAGAGGGGCAGTACTGAGGGAGCGCTGCACTGTCAGAGGGGCAATACTGAGGGAGCGCTGCACTGTCGGAGGGGCAGTTCTGAGGGAGCGCTGCACTGTTGGAGGAGCAGTACTGAGGGAGTGCTTCACTGCCGGAGGGGCAGTACTGAGGGCGTGCTGCACTGTCGGAGGGGCAGTATTGAGGGAGCGCCGCACTGTCAGAGGGGCAGTGCTGAGGGAGCACTGCACTGTCGGAGGGGCAGTACTGAGGAAGCGCAGCACTGTCGGAGGGGCAGTACTGAGGGTGGGCTGCACTGTCGGAGGGGCAGTACTGAGGGAGTGCTGCACTATCAGAGGGGCAGTACTGAGGGAGCGCTGCACTGTCGGAGGGGCTGTACTGAGGGAGTGCTGCACTGTTGGAGGGTCAGTACTGAGGGAGCGCTGCACTGTCGGTGGGGCAGTACTGAGGGAGTGCTGCACTGTCGGAGGGGCAGTACTGACGGAGCGCTGCAATGTTGGAGGTGCCGTCTTTGGGATGAGATGTTAAATCGAGGTCCTGTCTGCTCTCTCAGGTGGATGTAAAACATCCCATGACACTATTCTAAGATGAGCAGGGGAGTTCTCCTGGCCAATATTTATCCCGCAACCAAATTCATGAAAACAGATTATCTGGTCGTTATCTCATTGCTGTTTATGGGAGCTTGCTGTGCACAAATTGGCTGATTAAGTGAAAAGTGCTAAATAAATGCAAGTTCTTTCTTTCTTTCTTCTCAACCTGTAGTGATTTCTGCTTCTTTTTCTTTCCCTCCCTCCACCCGTATCTCTCAAGTTTCCCTTCATCCTCCTCCCTCCCACAAATGTTAGTCCCTCATCTCCTCCGAGAGGTTGAGCATGCTCCTGGTTATTGCATGGCTTATTCTCCTGCTACTTGTGATGCCTGATCCCCCCCCCCCCCCCCGCCCCCCCCATTCTCTGATTGTCGGGCCCAGGCCTCAGCTGGTCCATGACATCTGAGCTCCTTGTTGCTCTAAGGAGCCTCCTATCTTCATCCTGGACTCTCCTTAACTCAAACGAATGCTCTCTGATCCTCTGGGCATGACAGACTTGGGCGATAATCAGCGTGGAACAGGATGGTATTGTCTCCCTTAGTTCTGATTTCCATTCTATCCTCAGCATTTGACTTAACTTTGATGAGTAATTTTAAATGTCTATACCATACTCACTCTGATTTTTAAATTCAAAACTGGGTAAAAAATTAACTTGTAGAAAATGAGTAGGAGTCGGCTACTAAGTTATCTTTTCCCACCCACTGGACTTCCCATTCAAACAGATCAGTTTTCCTCCCCATTTTACCCCTGAACTATGAGCTTAATTGGTTCTTAATCTCTGACAGTAAGTTTTACTGATGCCTATTAACACTGAGTAGAAGCTTCAGAATAGCAGTAAATATGTCATGTGTACTGTGCTAGAGCTGAAAGGACAGCTCCATTAAATATGTCTGAAAGTTACCACATAGCTTCCATAGTCAGCGACACTTTGAAAACCGCGGTGCAGAGGTGGAACTTCATACAGTTGGTGATCGAACCACCAAACATTCAACATTTGGCCCGGAATTGGCTGGAGTGGGGCATCTCGTGACGTGACGTGCCCTGTTAGTTAGGCTTGTTCCAGCTCCCTTCAACTCAACTCAAAAATGTTTTGCCCACAAAGTTGCTGGAAGTGCGAGCTGATGCGAGAGCAATGGGGCAACTAGTGAATGACGGGACCGACAGTCTATCTCCTGAACCAGTGAGATTAAAGGATTGAGAAATAAACAGAGGAACAACTGAGAAGGAAGCTGACTTAGAGTCAAATCCGGTACAGAAAGAAAAAATAAGAAAGAGAATGAAAGATTTGGATTAAGAGAGAGAGAGAAAAAGACAGAAAGGAAAGGTAAGAAAAAAATTGTTAATGTTAAATTTGACATTTTTAAAATCTCCACCAACAGTTCATTGTCTGAAAGAATGAGCACTTCAGATAGTCCCACTCCTCCGCTTTTTCCCCGTAGCCCTGAAAAAAAATTTCCTTCAGGTATTTATCCAATTCCCTTTTCAAAGCCTTAATTGAATCTGCCTCCACCACCCTTTCAGGCTGTGAATTCCAAAAGTTTTTCCTCATGTCGTCTTTGGTTCTTCTGCCAATCACCTTAAATCTGTGTCCTCTGGTTCTCGACCCTTCGCCAATGGGAACAGTTTCTCTCTATCTACTCTGTCCAGACCCCTCATGATTTTGAACACCTCTATCAAATCTCCTCTCAATCTTCTCTGCTCCAAGGAGAACAACCCCAGCTTCTCCAGTTTAACCATGTAACTGAAATCCCTCATCCCTGGAACCATACTTGTAAATCTTTTCTGCACCCTCTCTAAGGCCTTCACATCCTTCCTAAACTGCGGCGCCCAGAATTGGACACAATGCTCCAGTTGAGGGCAAGCCAGTATTTTATAAAGGTTCATCATAACTTCCTTGCTTTTGTACTCTCTGCCTCTATTTATGAAGCCCAGTATCCCGTATGCTTTTTTAACCACTTTCTCAACCTGCCCTGCCACCTTCAACGATTTGTGCACATATACCCCCAGGTCTCTCTGTTCATGCACCCCCTTTAGGATTGTATCCTTTAGTTTTTATTGCCTCTCCTCGTTCTTCCTACCAAAATGTATCACTTCTCACTTTTCTGCGTTAAATTTCATCTGCCACATGTCCGTCAATTCAAACAGCCTGTCTACGTCTTCCTGAAGTCTATCACTATCCTCCTCACGGTTCACTATACGTCCAAGTTTTGTGTCGTCTGCAAATTTTGAAATTGTGCCCTCTACACCCAAGTCTAAGTCATTAATATATATCAAGAAAAGCAGTGGTCCTAGTACCGACCCCTGGGGAACATCACTGTGTACCTTCCTCCAGCCCGAATAACAACCGTGTATCACAACATATACACTCCCCACCCATCCGGAACCATGTGCTCTCCTGGGAGAGGCAAAAAAACAGATACAAAACCCAGGCCAATTTGGGGGGAGGAAGAAATCTGTGAAATTCCTCTCCGACCCATCTCAGCGATGGAAACTAGTCCAGGAGACCACTCTGGCCCTGAATTCCCTGCAGTACCTACCTTCTGTAAGAGGTGATCTCCGCCCCAGCCTGAAACATCCAGCTCTTGCTTGAAGGAATTTGCGAGTTGGCATCCACCGCACGAGCTGGCAGCCTGTTCCAGAGGTCCACTATTCTCTGGGAAAAGAACCACCTCCTGACATCTTACCTAGATCTGACCTTGTACAACTTAAAATTGTGGCCCCTGGTCCTGCATAACCTGTTTAATTGGAACAAATTGTCAATTGGAATACAATCTATTCCCTTCATCATCTTATAAACCTCAATCAGATCCCCCCTAAGTCTACGCTTCTATAAGGTGTAGAGTCCCATCTCTTTTAGCATATCTTGATAACTAAAATGCTTTAGACTGGGAATTAGTCCAGTAGCTCCTCCTCTACACCCTCTCCAAAGCCTCAATATCACCCACCATGTGAGGAGACCAAAACTGGACCCAGTATTCCAAGTGAGGCCTGACCAAGGTCTTGTAGAAGACAGCAAGTGATGCCAATTCGCTTTGTGCTTTGCAAACCAGCTGAAAACATCAAATACTCCACACCCCTTTCCACTGAATAAAACTCCTTTCTATTCACTCCAAGTGTATTTAATTCTTAACACAAAAGCAAAACCCTTCGGATGCTGCAAATCTGAAATAAAAACAGAAAATGCTGGAAATACTCAGCCGGTCAGGCAGCATTTTTTTTATTCATTCATGGGATGTGGGTGTTGCTGGCAAGACCAGCATTTATTGCCCATCCCTAGTTGCCCTTGAGAAGGTGGTGGTGAGCCACCTTCTTGAACCGCTGCAGTCCGTGTGGTGAAGGTGCTCCCACAGTGCTGTTAGGGAGGGAGTTCCAGGAATTTGACCTGGATGGTGTCGAGCTTCTTGAGTGTTGTTGGAGCTGCACTCATCCAGGCAAGTGGAGAGTATTCCATCATACTCCTTACTTGTGCCTTGCAGATGGTAGAAAGGCTTTCGGGAGTCAGGAGGTGTGGTAATCACTGCAGAATACCTAGCCTCTGACCTGCTCTTGTACCCACAGTATTTATGTGGCTGGTCCAGTTAAGTTTCTGGTCAATGATGACCCCCAGGATGTTGATGGTGGGGGATTCGGCGATGGTAATGCCGTTGAATGTCAAGGGGCAATGGTTAGACTCTCGCTTGCTGGAGGTAGTCATTGCCTGGCACTTGTGTGGCGCGAATGTTACCTGCCTCTTATCAGCCTGAATGTCGTCCAGGTCTTGTTGCATGCTTCATTATCTGAGGAGTTGCAAATGGCACTGAACACTGTGCAGTCATCAGCAAACATCCACATTTCTGACCTTATGATGGAGGGAAGGTCATTGATGAAGCAGCTGAAGATGGTTGGGCCTGGGACACTGTCCTGAGGAACTCCTGCAGCAATGTCCTGGAGCTGTGATGATTGACCTCCAACCACCACAACCATCTTCCTTTGTGCTAGGTATGACTCCAACCAGTGGAGAGTTTCCCCCCCGATTCCCATTGACTTCAGTTTTACTAGGGCTCCTTGATGCCACACTCGGTCAACTGCTGCCTTGATGTCAAGGGCAGTCACTCTCACCTCACCTCTGGAATTCAGCTCCTTTGTCCATGTTTGGACCAAGGCTGTAATGAGGTCGGGAGCCGAGTGGTCTTGGCGGAGCCCAAACTGGGCATCAGTGAGCAGGTTATTGGTGAGTAAGTGTCGCTTGATAGCACTGTTGATGACACCTTCCATCACTTTGCTGATGATTGAGAGTAGACTGATCGGGGGGTAATTGGCCGGATTGGATTTGTCCTGCTTTTTGTGGACAGGACATACCTGGGCCGTGGAGAGAGAAACAGAGTTAACGGTCGATGGCCTCTCGTCAGATTCATTCTTAATACAGTCTCATGGTTTAGAATATTAAAATAAAAAACAGAAAATGCTAAATGTGTGTTATTTATTATTATACAAACGGTTGTGTACAAGAACCATCTGAACCTCTGAACCCCAACTAGATTACAGCTTAATAGCTCAACCCTAGTGGTCCTCAGTCAAAAAAGTATCCATGGAAGAGTGTGGGCTCCCCGGGCTTAAGGTTGAGTTGTAAGCGTGAATTTTATTCAGCTTTGATTGCCCTCAAAGCTGAATTTGAGCAAGTCTTAGCTGGGTTGCCAGCCAGGCCAAGCTGCTACACATGCACGTACTGTCAGTGGTGGATCCCTGACCATCCCAGCTCTCCCAGGATCTAACCATCTCCCTTGCCATTCATTCTTCTGTAGTATTCCCGGTGTTCCTGAACCCTTCCCATACCCTCCAAGTGATGGAGTTCCAATGGGCCAAACCCCTCCCCATTCCGCCCCATCCTACTTAAGTATTAACCCAAGCCTGATACTTAAAAAATAAAATCCTGTTCCATAGCTGCCTCATTTTTTCAGAGCTTAGAATGTATGCAAGTCACTGAATCTTTCCCGGAGGAAGCGGTCCTGTTGCTAAGACTCGCTGCTTCTGTCTGAAATGTCTTCTATTGTAGACATTGAATTCCAGATTCGCTGATTAAAAGAACTGTGATGCAGTGATGGACAAATTGGTTATTTTCATCAACAATTTATAGAATATCTGATTCAAGATAACATTGCTTAGAAAAATAATTTAACAGGCTAAACACTCTGACCAGACAACACTTGGGAATAAAATGCAAACAGTATCAAATCCTCGGCACCCTTTATAAGGCTCCTGTTTCAGACTGAAAGCCTTTTGTGTGAGGATCTGGAGCCAAGTTGAAGCTGGGGCCTTTTTTATTATTTTGTTGAAACAGGCAGAAGCTTTGTTCCGAGCCCATCAATGTTTAACAGTGTAAATACTCCACTTGACAATGTTTATTTCATCTTATTGCTTTTCTCCAAATAAAATGGAGAACGGTCTGTAGATGTTTACAGCTTATTTCAAAAACTCAACCATAGCAACTTTTGGCAATATGGGAGTCTTGTGAGAAAGCCAGCGTCTTAAAAGGGGCTCAATTGAGTCTCTGTCCTATAAAATATGATAAATTGTGTAATTAAACATACCACTGATCCTTGTAAAAGAGAAGGATGAAAACATTATTCTTCCAACATTTAGTCTATAAGATTGTGTAGCTCTTGCATCTACTGTTAATTGTTTTATTTCCATGAAGGGATGGGGAGGGACCTGGTTCACACATCCAGGGTCATCTGTTGACCTTTTACCCTGCAGTTGGTCCCAAATTCCCCCAAACAATCCCCTTCAACATTTGAAGAGTCTATTTTGAATGACATCAGTTAATTTGAAATTCAAATGCTGGTAATTGTATTTTACAATGTGTAGACATTCAATGGATCAAATCTCTCCCCATTCACTCCCACTGTACACAATCCCAATGGACCAAACCCCTTCCCATTCACTCCCACTGTACACAATCCCAATGGACCAAACCCCTTCCCATTCACTCCCACTGTACACAATCCCAATGGACTAAACCCCTTCCCATTTACTCCCACTGTACACAATTCCAATGGACCTAACCTCTCCTCATTCACTCCCACTGTACACAATCCCAATGGACTAAACCCCTTCCCATTTACTCCCACTGTACACAATTCCAATGGACTAAACCCCTTCCCATTCACTCCCACTGTACACAATTCCAATGGACCCGACCTCTCCCCATTCACTCCCACTGTACACAATTCCAATGGACCCGACCTCTCCCCATTCACTCCCACTGTACACAATGAGAGCGAGCAAGAGAAAATGAGAGAAACAGATGAAGCAAAGGGACTGAGAAGAAAAATGGACAGAAGAAGTGACAGGAGTGGAAACAGTAAGTTGTAGATTTTCCTTTCTACTCTCTCTATGGTTAGACCTGTGAGTTAGTGGAATCATTGACCTCATCCCCCCAATTAAACTGGCAGAAAACCTTACTGTTTTTATTGCTGCCAAGCCGATTTTAACTAGAATGTACTAGCAGATGATTTGCAATAGCTCTTAGCTGCATCTAATCTCCTGGTTTATCCCTGCTTATCCAATCATCGTTACACATGTCTTCAATCTTTGGCAACTCTTTTTCAAAAACATGCTCCCGATATAAAAGTTAAGGGACTGGGTGTCGCAGCGTGCTTACAGTTCTGAGACTAGAACAATGGAATGAAACGGCTTTAAATCCCTGGGTTTGGAGAGGGTGCAGTGGCACCACCTATTGCAACCATGGTCACAAATCTATCCGGATTTTACCCCATGGACGAACCACAGGAAACTACAGTGGGAGGGTGGGGGGTGTCAGCACGGGTGAGTCTTCTGCCGGCCTCCCCATGTCAAGGGGCTGTGGCTGGGGGAGTGGCTCCTCCAGGAACTCCTACTCTTATGCCCCATTGGGTGTACTGGAACTCTCAGCAGTGAGCTGGCAGAGTCTTGTTCAAGGCCTTGTAAAGACCCCAAACCTTTGGCAAACAAAGTAGTTGATCCCAGAGGGACTGGTTTACTTTTCCAACCGGGGTCTTTAAAATCCGGGAGCACTTCCTCTTTGGCCCTTCCGATCCACCATCGGACCCCACTCCAATTTTCCTGGTGGCTATTTGGGCGTGAGTCTCTGATGAGTCCTTAGAGGCACAAGCTGCCTGGCCCAAGTACTGAAATGTCATAATCCTTGCGATTTGGGACAGGGTCTGTATCAGGATCCAAGGGTTGATGGAAGTTCTGCTCCACCACACTTCCCCGTAACTTTAGTCCCAAGTCTCTTCTCTTTACTTGTGGTAGCTTTGAATAAAATAAGTTTGGGGCAATCTCAGATTTATCTCTGGTGAGCATCAGACTACAATAGAAAACCATCCACAATCTGATAATAAGTTGGCAATTTCTCAAAGAAGCGATAAAGAGAGGTGATGTGGGAACTGGAAATATCACATCAGTGCTGCTGGCCGAGCGTTCCTGAGGTGGGTTTAACAACACTGGGGCAGTGTGGAGGGAGATTCACTCCGCACAGAACTTCTACTATGCTTTACCCAGGAGTGTTCGATGGTGACACCAAGTACCAAGAATGGCAATATGTCCCATATGCGGCCACTATCATCTCTCACCTTGACAGAAACACAGCTTCTAAACTGCATGAGTCTTTCCAATCTCAGCTAAATTTCCAACAAAGTCATTTTTTGATGAAGGAATCTTTCCCTCGGGCAATGTTGCATCTTTCTTTAACTTTAACCCCACACAGCATGGCGAGAAGGATTCACCTCCAAATTCTAGTGTGCTGCATTTAATTGCTCCCTGTTGGGAAACCCTAGACCAACACTTAGTTCCCCGCACTGCGAAAAGACTGATTACCGTCCACCTCACCATCAGTCCTCAGGCTGCACACCGACCGCTTCTTAACTTCACTGCCTCCTATTCACAGCTGGCAAAATGTGACTAACAGCAAAATTCCCTAAAAATTAAAAAAAAAATTCTTTTGCTTATCAAGGTGACTAAAATCAAACTTGAGGAACAGAACATTTTCAGACTTATTTTTCACCCACTGTCTGAATAAAACAGCCGCAGATCAGACAAAGAGTGACAGAGACATTGCAAACCTGTGACCTCGACCACCTAGAAGGACAAGGACAGCAGGCGCATGGGAACACCACCACCTCCAAGTTACCCTCCAAGTCACACATTATCCTGACTTGGAAATATATCGCTGATCCTTCATCGTCGCTGGGTCAATATCCTGGAACTCCCTCCCTAACAGCACTGTGGGAGTACCTTCACCACACGGACTGCAGCGGTTCACGAAGGCGGCTCACCACCACCTTCTCAAGGGCAATTAGGGATGGGCAATAGATGCTGGCTTTGCCAGCGACGTCCATATTCCATAAACGATTAAAAAAAAGCTTCACAGAGGTTTACAGCACAGAAGGAAGCCATTCGGCCCATCGTTTCTATGCTGGCTCTTTTTTAGAGAAATCCCAAACTAACCGCACTGCCCCACTCTCTCCCCTTTCTGATGAAAGGTCATCGACCTGAAACGTCAACTCTCTTTCTCTCTCCACGGATGCTGCCTGGCCTGCTGAGTTTTTCCAGCGTTTTCTGTTGTTATTTCGGATTTCCAGCATCCGCAGTATTTTGCTATCGAACAAACTAATCCTACTGCCCCGCTCTCTCCCCATAGCCCTGTATCAATCACAAACTAATCCCACTGCCCCGCTCTCTCCCCATAGCCCTGTATTAATCCCAAACTAATCCCACTGCCTCGCTCTCCCCCCACAGCCCTGTATCAATCACAAACTAATCCCACTGTCCCGCTCTCTCCCCATAGCCCTGTATCAATCCCAAACTAACCCCACTGCCCCACTCTCTCGCCATAGCCCTGTATCAATCCCAAAACTAATCCCACTGTCCCACTCTCTCCCCATAGCCCTTTATCAATCCCAAACTAATCCCACTGCCCCGATCTCCCCCCATATCCCTGTATCAATCCCAAACTAACCCCACTGCCCCGCTCTCTCCCCATAGCCCTGTATCAATCCCAAAACTAATCCCACTGTCCCACTCTCTCGCCATAGCCCTTTATCAATCCCAAACTAATCCCACTGCCCTGATCTCCCCCCATATCCCTGTATCAATCCCAAACTAATCCCACTGTCCTGCTCTCTCCCCATAGCCCTGTATCAATCCCAAACTAACCCCACTGCCCCGCTCTCTCCCCACAGCCCTGTATCAATCCCAAACTAATGCCACTGCCTCGCTCTTTCCCCATAGCCCTGTATCAATCCCAAACTAATCCCATTTCCCCGCTCTCTCCCCACTGCCCTGCTCTCTCCCCATAGCCCAGTATCAATCCAAAACTAATCCCACTGCCCTGCTCTCTCCCCATAGCCCTGTATCAATCCTAAACTAACCCCACTGTCCTGCTCTCTCCCCACAGCCCTGTATCAATCCCAAACTAATCCCACCGCAAAAGCGTGGAGGTTATGATGAACCTTTATAAAACACTGGTTCGGCCTCAATTGGAGTATTGTGTCCAATTCTGGGCACTGCCCTTTAGGAAGGATGTGAAGGCCTTAGAGAGGGTGCAGAAAAGATTTAAAAAGAAAGAAAGACTTGCATTTACATAGCGCCTTTCACGACCACCAGACGTCTCAAAGCGCTTTACAGCCAATGAAGTACTATTTGAAGTGGAGTCACTGTTGTAATGTGGGAAACGCAGCAGCCAATTTGCACACAGCAAGCTCCCACAAACAGCAATGGGATAATGACAAGATAATCTGTTTTTGTTATGTTGATTGAGGGATAAATATTGGCCAGGACACTGGGGATAACTCCCCTGCTCCTCTACAAAATAGTGCCATGGGATCTTTTACATCCACCTGAGAGGACAGACGGGGCCTCGGTTTAACGTCTCATCCAAAAGACAGCTCCTCTGACAATGCAGCACTCCCTCAGCACTGCAGTGTCAACCTAGCTTTATGTGCTCAAGTCTCTGGAGTGGGAACTTGAACCACACAACCTTCTGACTCAGAGGCAAGTGTGCTACCCACTGAGCCACAGCTGACACCTGACACAGCTGACATTTACGTGAATGATTCCAGGGATGAGGGACTTCAGTTACGTGGATAGACTGGAGAAGCTGGGGTTGTTCTGCTTAGAGCAGAGAAGATTGAGAGGTGATTTGATAGAGGTGTTCAAAATCATGGGGGGGTCTGGACAGAGTAGATAGAAAGAAACTGTTCCCATTGGCAGAAGGGTCGAGAACCAGAGGACACAGATTTAAGGATTGGCAGAAGAACCAAAGGCGACGTGAGGAAAAACTTTTTCACACAGTGAGTAGTTAGGATCTGGAATGCACTGCCTGAAAGGATGATGGAGGCAGACTCAATCGTGACTTTCAAAAGGGAATTGGATAAGTACCTGAAGGGAAAAAAATTGCAGGGCTACGGGGAAAGAGCGGGGGCATGTGACTAGCTGAGGTGCTCTTGCAGAGAGCCGGCACGGGCTTGATGGGCCGAATGGCCTTCTTCCATGCTGTAACCATTCTATGATTCTATGATTCTAGGATAATGGATAATGTTCCAACCATTATGCTACCCAGTTCCATTCATAATATGTGTAGTGTTTAGAAAAAAATAACATTTCACATGAAGAAATAATATTACAACAGTGTGTGATATTCAACCGTGTTGAGATTTTACTAATAAGATAACTGGAAGCAGCTCCCTTTTGTGATTGGTGAGTCACTGTAGGTATTTAATTTGGTTTGTCCTGGCTATTAATCAACCATGTCTGACAGGATAGACGAGTCCTTTTTATCTATTGACAGCTATCCCGCAAGGTTATGATAAGCCTGAAAAATATCTCGCCCAACCGTCACATTATTTCAGATTGTCACGTTTTGCTTTGCTGCAACAGACAGCATCTCTTGTGTTATTCTGCGTCGCTCGCATTGTGAAACTATCAGCAATCAAAGCCGCACAACAGTTCCTTTTGTATATCACAGCCCTGTCGATTTGTTCAAGACATATTCTGGTAAATTTAGTTAAAGAAGATGACAGTAAGTAGCACAGAAGGAAATGAGGTGCCATATTTATTTGTTAAGGGTTGTAGGATACTGACAGCTTGGGTGGCACTAATGAGTTATTAAAGGGGTACTGTCACCAAGCAGGAATTTTTGGCTTGCAAAGCAAGTTTCCAGCTGTATGCCAATTCAGGGATATCTGAAATGGTGACACCTGATAGCACTGCACTGTTTGGAAACAATTCCAAAGATGCGATGTAGATTTCATCATTCAAATTATTCAATAATAATTTAAGAAAGAAGAAAGAAAGATCTTGCATTTCTACAGCACCTTTAATGACTTCAGGAGGCCCCAAAGTGCTTTACAGCCAAGGCAGTGTAGTCGCTGCTGTAATGTAGGAAATGGGGCAGTCACATTGTGCACAGCAAGGTCCCACAAACAGCAATGAAATAATGACTGGATAATCTGTTTTTAGTGATGTTGGTTGAGGAATATCATGTCCCTCATCCCTGGTCCCATTCTAGTAAATCTCCTCTGCACCCTCTCCAAGGCCTTGACATCCTTCCTAAAGTGTGGTGCCCAGAATTGGACACAATACTCCAGCTGAAGTTTAACCAGTGATTTATAAAGGTTTAGCATAACTTCCTTGCTTTTGTACTCCATGCCCCTACTTATAAAGCCAAGGATCCCGTAAGTATTTTTAAGAGCCTTCTCAAAAAGCAGGACAAAGCCAATTCGGACAATTATCGCCCCCATCAGTCTACTCTCAATCATCAGCAAAGTGATGGAAGGTGTCATCGACAGTGCTATCAAGCGGCACTTACTCACCAATAACCTGCTCACTGATGCCCAGTTTGGGTTCCGCCAAGACCACTCGGCTCACAACCTCATTACAGCCTTGATCCAAACATGGACAAAGGAGCTGAATTCCAGAGGTGAGGTGAGAGTGACTGCCCTTGACATCAAGGCAGCTTTTGACCGAGTGTGGCACCAAGGAGCTCTTGAAAAACTGAAGTCAATGGGAATCGGGGGGCAAATGCTCCAATGGCTGGAGTCATACCTAGCACAAAGGAAGATGGTTGTGGTGATTGAAGGTCAATCATCATAGTCCCAGGACATCACTGCAGGAGGACAGTGTCCTAGGCCCAACCATCTTCAGCTGCTTCATCAATGACCTTCCCTCCAACATAAGGTCAGAAATGGGGATGTTCGCTGATGACTGCACAGTGTTCAGCGCCATTCACAACTCCTCAGATAATGAAGCAGTTCCATGCCCGCATGCAACAAGACTTGGATGAGGTTCAGGCTTGGGCTGATAAGTGTCAGGTAACATTCGTGCCACAGAAGTGCCAAGCAATGACTATTTCCAACAAGCAAGAGTCTAACCACCTCCCCTTGACATTCAACGGCATTACCATCGCCGAATCCCCCACCATCAACATCCTGGGGGTCATCATTGACCAGAAACTTAACTGGACAAGCCACATAAATACAGTGGCAACAAGAGCAGGACAGAGGCTAGGTATTCTGCGGTGAGCGTCTCACCTCCTGACTTCCCAAAGCCTTTCCACCATCTACAAGGCACAAGTAAGGAGTGTGATGAAATACTCTCCACTTGCCTGGAGGAGTGCAGCTCCAACAACACTCAAGAAGCTCGACACCATCCAGGACAAAGCAGCCCGCTTGATTGGCACCCCATCCACCACCTTAAACATTCACTCCCTCCACCACCGGCGCACCGTGGCTGCAGTGTGTACCATCTACAAGATGCACTGCAGCAACTCGCCAAGGCTTCTTTGGCAGCACCTCCCAAACCCGCGACTTCTTCCACCTAGAAGGACAAGGGCAGCAGGCGCATGGGAACACCACCACCTCCAAATTCCCCTCCAAGTCACACACCATCCTGACTTAGAAGTATATCACCGATCCTTCATCGTCGCTGGGTCAAAATCCTAGAACTCCCTCCCTAACAGCACTGTGGGAGCACCTTCACCACACAGACTGCAGCGGTTCAAGAAGGCGGCTCACCAGCACCTTCTCAAGGGCAATTAGGGATAGGCAATAAATGCTGGCCTTGTCAGCGACGCCCACATCCCGTAAACGAATAAAACAAAACTTGTCCTGCCATCTTCAAAGATTTCTGCACATACACCCCCAGGTCTCTCTGCCTGCACCCACTTTAAAATTGTACCATTTAGTTGATATTGCCTCTCCTCATTTTTCCTACCAAAATGTATCACTTCACACTTCTCTGCATTAACCATAATTAGTCATGTGTCTGCCCATTTCACCAGTCTGTCTATGTCCTCCTGAAGTCTGTCACTATCATCCTCATTGTTTACTACATTTCCGAGTTTTGTGTCATCTGCAAACTTTGAAATTATCCCCTGTATAACCAAGTGCAGGTCATTAATATATATCAAAAAGAGCAGTGGTCCTAATACCGACCCCTGGGGAACACCACTCTATACTTCCCTCCAGTCTGAAAAACAACCGTTCACCGCTACTCTCTGCTTTCTGTCCCTTAGCCAATTTTGTATCCACAGTGCCACTGCCCCTCTAATCCCATGGGCTTCAATTTTGCTAAAATGTCTATTATGTGGCACTTTGTCAAATGCCTTTTGAAAGTCCATATACACAACATCAATGTTACTACCCTCATCAACCCTCTCCGTTACTTCATCTAAGAACTCGATCAAGGTAGTCAAACATTACCTGCCTTTTGGGCTAATAAATGAAATCTGTGCTGACTTTCATTTATTAGCCCATATGTTTCCTAATGCCAATTAATTTTGTCCCGGATTAAATTTTCCCCACCACTGACATTAGGCTGACTGGCCCTTTTTTGAACAGGGGTGTAACATTTGCAATCCTCCAGTCCTCTGGAACCACTCCCATATCTAAGGAGGATTGGAAGATTGTGGCTCGAGCCTCCGCAATTTCCACCCTTACTTCCTCAGCACCCTAGGATGCATCCCATCCAGACCAGGTGACTTTTCTACTTTGAGAACTGCCAACCTTTTAAGTACCTCCTCTTTATCTATTTTTATCCTATCCAATATCGCTACTGCCACCTCCTTTACTTTGACATTGGCAGCATCCTCTTCTCTAGTGTAGACAGATGTAAAGTGCTCATTTAGTGTCTCAGCCATGCCCTCTGGCTCCACAAGATATCTCCTCTTTGGTCCCTAATCGGCCCCATTTTACTTTGACTACCCTTTCACTATTTTGCTATTTACATGCAATGTTCCCTGTAATTTTTTGGGGGGATGCTTGGCCCCTTTAACAGGCTGTGCGACCCATTCAAAATTCGCACATGCGCATTTTTTTCAATTTAAAAGCTGGCTGACCGGCTGCGCAGGACTCCTGAAGCGCTGCACGGCTTAAAGGGAACATTGCTTATATGTTTATAAGTTGTATATAAATTGTTGTTGATCAATATTGGCCAGGACACTGGGGAGCACTGCCTGCTCTTCTTCGATTAGTGACGCTGGGATCTATTACGTGCACCTGAGAGGGTAGATGGGATCTCGGTTTCACCACTCACCTGACAGATGGCATCGCTGACAGTGCAGAGCTCCCTCAGAACAGTATTGAAGTGTCAGATTAAATTATGTGCTCAGGTCTCTGGAGTGGGACTTGAACACATGACCTTCTAACTCAGAGGCAAAAGAGCCACCCACTCAGCCAAGACTGACCCTAAACAGAACATAAACCCATTCCTAAAGGAGGGGTAAAAGGTCCTATTGCTTTAACCACCTCCAGCTCTATGACTCCACTGTCTCAACTCTCCATTCCTCTTACTCCAGCCTCTTGTACCTCTTCATTCCACCATTGGTGTTGCTGCTGTTGTTGTTGTTTTTGTTGCTGTTGTTGATGTTGTTACTGGATCTTCTCCCTCCCTAGCTCAGGAGATGATGGAGCATTTCGTGCCACTCTGATCTCCTGAATTAGCAGAATACCAGGATCAGGTCGACAACCTCCTGTTCTGCAGGACTCAGTTCCACACTGGGCTCTGCACTGGTCAGGTGACCCATCAGCTGGTTCTCAAAACACACTTCTGCAATGAGCTGCATTAGTCCTTGGCTCAGGTACAGCCAGACACTTCAAGGTAGTCGTGGACCTGATGTGGCAAGCTGACAGACTGATGTTCTGCCCAGAGGTTAGGCATGGAGCGACCTTGATATTGCAAGTTATGGAGGAGTTACAACTCTCAGCCTTGGGGCAGAAGAATTAATAAATCTTTCTCGAGTGAGGAATCTCTGTGATGAGGATATATCAGCATTTTAATTAAGTGCAGAATATGATCTTTATAAGTGCAAGATGACAGGAAACCCTTCTCTGTGTGCAGCACAGTACAATAAAAGATCATAAGAACGTAAGAAATAGGAGCAGGAGTCGGCCATTCGGCCCTTCGAGCCTACTCCGCCATTCAATAAGATCATGGCTGATCTTCTACCTCAACTCCACCTTCCCGCACTATCCCCATATCCCTTGATTCCCTTAGTAGCCAAGGATTGTGTTCACAAATGTGTGTTTCTGTATCCAGGCTCCTACCAGCTAATATTCAGTAAGTTACAATGAAAGATTTATCATTAAGGTTTGTGCTGGGCTGGGCAGTTGTGCCAATCTGTGCACACTTGAACCTTTGTGAAGTCTGTGTGTAGTCATGTGTGCACCTCAGTACATACATGCACTTTTGTATCTGTGTGTTCATGTTCATTAAAGCATGGGCTGGGATCTTGCTCTTCCTCACTCACCAGCCAATGATTTATCGCCCATTAAACGAGTGGACACCCAATCGGCGGCTAGTGAATGAAGAGGCAGAAAATCGGGCTCACTATGATTTGTCTGTGTTTATAGAGGTAGACAGACAGGTAGATGGATTCCAAGCTTAAAGAACATTAGTTACTCAGATAGGCTTAAACAGCCAGGCCTATTTACTTTAGACTTTGAGGTGAGCTGATAGAGGAATATCCAATGATGAAAGGATTGCATTGCATTAAACTCTGCAAGAGTAGAAATAGACGGGATGTGAGGTGGCTCTTCCTTTCCCAGAGAGTAGTGAGCCTCTGGAATGTGTGGCCGGCAGGGTGCGGTGGGAGCTGGACCGGCTCCTGACTGGGGCAGAGATCGCATCACATGGAAGGTAAGTGTCTTTATAGATAACACTGGGTCGGTGTGATCCCCTGGACTGGTTTCGATCGCCTGAGGGGGTCGGAGAGGAATTCTACAGATTAGTTTTCCTTTATTGGCCCTGTGTTTTTCTGATTTTTTTTTTTGCCTGCCCCTGATTACATACCTGTGAGGGGTGGGAGGTGTCTAGTCACAATGCTGTAGGCATCATGAGTGTGGGGCAGGCGTGATAAAGCAGCTGGTCTTTACCTGCCTGTCATTTTTGTAAGAAAGAAAAGAAGGAAAGAAAGAAGAAAAAAAGTAAAAAAAGAAAGTAAGAAAGAAGAAAAGAAATAAAGAAAAGGAAAGAAAGATAAAAGAAAGAAATCTCAAACATACTGCTTCCTAAGCTGCAAGAGCTAGTTACACTTTGACCTTTACACTAGCTGCAACTTACATGTAGACCTGAACGAAACGCCTTCAGGGCGGATTAACTTACATTATATTCAAAACAATGAGGTTCTCCGAATCTCTGCACAATATACCCTTATAACATCCTTCTGCCAGTCATGTTAACTCATGCAGTCGAATCACATTCAGGTAATTAAACTTGGGCTTCGAACAGAGATCGCAAAACTACCACTGAAAAAACAACAACCCTGAACTTTTCAATAGATCCTTTAAGGGAGTGCGATGTCCAGATCCATTCAAACAGCAAGCAGGAGTTTGGAGAAAAGTTAGGGAAAGGGGTGGTTGAAGAAACAGGATGTGAGTAGGATTTGAAGGTGTGTCAAGGACAGAGAGAGTTCCTGGGTGTGGGGCCGCATTGCCTGAAAGGTTCTTCCAATGATGGTGGAACTGGGGGGATGAGCGTGACCCATTCAGCAGAGTTGGAGGAGCAGATTGTGCATTTTGGGATGTCGGGCTGGAGGAGGTGACAGAGGTAGGCTGGGTATGGCCTTGGAGGGACTTGTAAATGACGATGGTTATTTTGAAATAAGGTAGAGTCATCTAGTGGTCATGGTACGGGACTAACAACCCAAGTTGGCCGTTCAAATCCCACTTGTCATGACAAGTTGTGAAATTGACCAAGTAATAAAAAGCCAATTGATTCCCTAATGGTCTTCAGAAACTGGCCGCCCCTCCATCCCTCCAAAATGCTCTGGCCTACACGTAACTCCAGTCCCAGACTCTGTGGGATGAGTAATAAATACTTACCAGCAGTGCCTACATCCCAACCACAAGATTAAAGATAATGCTGGGTGTTGGGGGGGAAGGGTTAGGGAGCCAATGGATGTTGGCAAGGATTGTGTTGGACTTACAAATTGCCCCAGTGTCTTGGTATAAAAGGATCACGCCCAGCACATTGGTTACATATATAATGGTCAATTCACTGACGTTACATTCCTAGCACAAAGCTTTGCTCACGGGGAGTGTGGGTTACAAGGTGGAAGTGCCAATTCTTCAACCTACCATCCCTTTGAGCTCACCTCCCTCTGGAAGCTTGGGATTGGGGAATTTACTTTGCAGCATCATAGGTAACCATGCGTTAGAAGGCAAGAGCACAGTGAAGAACATGGTGTGGTGCCTATAAACCAGGATACCAAAACTCTAACAAGCTCTAATCCATAATGTTCGAGGTGTCTGTTGGGGTTAACTTGCAGCCAACATCATCAGGAGGGGAGAAGATTGAGGCAAAAGAATATGTTTCCTGTGTGAAATTCATCTTCATATTCTCTATTAGCTAAATCCTTTATAACCTAGAATTATAGATTATAGACTCTTACAGCACAGGGGGAGGCCATTCAGCCCATCGTGCCTGTGCCGGCTCTTTGAAAGAGCTCTCCAATTAGTCCCACTCCCCTGCTCTTTCCCCACAGCCATGAAATATTTTTCCTTTTCAAGTATATATTCAATTCCTTTTGAAAGTTATTATTGAATCTGCTTCCACCGCCCTTTCAGGCAGCGCGTTCCAGATCACAACAACTCGCTGCATAATTTTTTTTTCTCTTCTCCCCTCTGGTTCTTTTGCCAATTATCTTAAATCTGTGCCCTCTGGTTACCAACTGTCCTGCCAGTGAAAACAGTTTCTCCTTATTTCCTCTATCAAAGCTCTTCATACGTTAACACAACCTCAACGCTAAACTCAAAAAAGATATCAGAAGGAGATCGATTTTAAAAAACACAGGGGGTTGCGTTTCTCTTTAAAAAATTCAGATTGCTGACATTAAGATAAGAATCTTTTCCCAAAGAAACCTGAGCGGCCTCTCCTGTGAGGGACTCACAAATCTCCAGCTCTATGCTTGAAAGAATCTATCGTAAACCATCTGTAGCTTACGGCAAGGGGGCAGAAACCTGCTGCTGCTGGATCTGCAGGTTGCGTTACGTCAACTCAGAATCAAATTTGGAGACAATTGCATCCTAACGCTTTGTGCCTCGTAGCTGTATTTGTATTTCGTTTATTTAAATATTGTCTGGGGCCCTTTGTAAAATTGGACTTTGCCCTAATCGCCTCCTTCAATCAGGTAAAAAAACACAGAGCTCAGAACCCAAGAGTTATCGAGAAGATAAAGGCAATTAATTCCTAATTTCTCCTCTCCTGAAGGTGAGGAGCCACTGGGGAAGGTTCACTGGGGAATGGTCACTCTGAGGAATGGTCATTCTGGGGAACGGTCACTCTGAGGAATGGACTCACTCTGGGGAATGGTCACTCTGGGAAATGGTCAATCTGGGGAACGGTCACTCTGGGGAATGGACTCACTCTGGGGAATGGTCAATCTGGGGAACGGTCACTCTGGGGAACGGTCACTCTGGGGAATGGACTCACTCTGGGGAATGGTCACTCTGGGAAATGGTCAATCTGGGGAACGGTCACTCTGGGGAATGGACTCACTCTGGGGAATGGTCAATCTGGGGAACGGTCACTCTGGGGAATGGACTCACTCTGGGGATGGTCTCTCTGGGGAATGGTCACTCTGGGGAATGGTCACTCTGGGGAATGGACTCACTCTGGGAATGGTCACTCTGGGGAATGGTCAATCTGGGGAACGGTCACTCTGGGGAATGGTCACTCTGGGGAATGGTCAATCTGGGGAATGGTCACTCTGGGGAATGGACTCACTCTGGGGAATGGTCAATCTGGGGATCAGTCACTCTGGGGAACGGTCACTCTGGGGAATGGTCACTCTGGGGAACGGTCAATCTGGGGAATGGTCACTCTGGGGAACGGTCACTCTGGGGAATGGTCACTCTGGGGAATGGTATATCTGGGGAATGGTCACTCTGGGGAACGGTCAATCTGGGGAATGGTCACTCTGGGGAACGGTCACTCTGGGGAATGGTCACTCTGGGGAATGGTATATCTGGGGAATGGTCACTCTGGGGAATGGTCACTCTGGGGAATGGTCACTCTGGGAATGGTCACTCTGGGGAACGGTCACTCTGGGAATGGTCACTCTGGGGAACGGTCAATCTGGGGAATGGTCACTCTGGGGAACGGTCACTCTGGGGAATGGTCACTCTGGGGAATGGTATATCTGGGGAATGGTCACTCTGGGGAATGGTCACTCTGGGGAATGGTCACTCTGGGGAATGGTCACTCTGGGGAATGGTCACTCTGGGAATGGTCACTCTGGGGAATGGTCACTCTGGGGAATGGTCACTCTGGGGAACGGTCAATCTGGGAATGGTCACTCTGGGGAACGGTCACTCTGGGAATGGTCAATCTGGGGAACGGTCACTCTGGGGAACGGTCACTCTGGGAATGGTCACTCTGGGGAACGGTCACTCTGGGGAATGGTCACTCTGGGGAACGGTCATTCTGGGAATGGTCACTCTGGGGAATGGACTCACTCTGGGGAATGGTCACTCTGGGGAATGGACTCACTCTGGGGAATGGACTCACTCTGGGGAATGGACTCACTCTGGGGAATGGTCAATCTGGAGAATGGTCAATCTGGGGAACGGTCACTCTGGGGAAAGGTCACTCTGGATAGTGGTCACTCTGGGGATAGTCATTCTCTGCTACCACAGCCCTGTCGCCATTCTTAATAGTTGAGCCTGGACAGTGTGGACTAGAAACTGGTGGGCACAAAGCATCCAATATGGCGAGAGGCGAGTGTGCATTGCGCGCTGGAAGCGCTTCGCCCACCATACACAGGGGGTGCTCTGACCCCCCAGGAGACGCTCAGTAACTAGAACTCTAACTCTAATAACTCTATATATAAACCTATAAACTCGATAACTTGCTCTTTGAACAGATTGTTGAAAATGAGCAGAGCCGCAGCAGGTTGAATATTTCACCAAACGGTTTCAGTGCTTTTTGGAACTTTGATACTTCATCAATTAACTCTGGAGATTTTCTCTACAACAGGCCTCGGTCACTGTCCGGGGCAATTGACGGGACCGTGTGATTTGTGCGGAACCTGCTGCTGCCCCTGATTTGGCCCCTGGAATTCCAGGCCCTTGTGAGACACTTTATTGCAAGAGGATAACTTTCCTTTTAAAATTCGTCACAACAAGAATGTCATAATAAAGGCTTCAATAATGGAGTTCTACTGAGAGGAACATTCTGTTCCTGTCGGATTGTAAACTATTTTCTCCCGCACCCACAACAAAAGCAGGCGCTGAATCTCTCGATCACTGACAGCTCGCCCTCGAGAGACGGAACGGAGAAATAAACATCCTGAGGCTCAGGCAGAATTTACACACCCAGACACACCCAGACACACTCACACCCAGTCAAACACCCAGACACACACTCACACACACCCAGACACACACACACACACACACACACTCACTCACACACACCCACACACACACACACAGACCCAGACACACACACTCACACACACCCAGACACACACACACTCACAGATACCCAGACACACACACTCACACACACCCAGACACACACACACACACTCACACACACACACAGACACACAGACCCAGACACACACACACACACACTCACACCCAGACACACAGACCCAGACACACACACCCACACACACACACACACACACCCAGACACACACACACTCACACCCAGACACACAGACCCAGACACACACACCCACACACACACACACCCAGACACACACACCCACACACACACACACTCACACCCAGACACACACACCCAGACACACACACACACTCACACCCAGACACACACACCCAGACACACACACACACACTCACTCACACTCACACCCAGACACACACACCCAGACACACAGACCCAGACACACACACACACTCACAGAGACCCAGACACACAGACACACACACACTCACACCCAGACACACACACACACAGACACACACACACTCACACACACAGACACACACTCACAAACACACACACACTCACTCACACAGACACACTCACTCACACACACTCACTCACACACACTCACTCACACAGACACACTCACACAGACACACTCACACACACACACTCACTCACACAGACACACTCACTCACACACACTCACTCACACAGACACACTCACACTCACTCACACAGACACACTCACACAGACACACTCACACAGACACACTCACTCACACACTCACTCACACAGACACACTCACTCACACAGACACACTCACTCACACTCACACAGACACACTCACACACAGACACAAAATTACACCTGGGTTGCTCTGTGTTTCCGGAGGCTTGAAGCAGCATTCCTGCTCCTCCTGGAAATCTTTAAAGAAAAGAATGACGTGTCTTTTTGTCCCTCTCCTGGGCCTGTTGCTGCTCCTGGTGAGTCTAATATCAGGCGGCAAACGCGTGTTAAAATACAGTCGGGTCTGAACAATGTCATCTGATCCGACTGCTGAATTTCAGTGAGACCGTAGCCTGCCTGGTGCGAGGGCCTCGATGGCTGGCCAATACGAGCCTGTTAAAAGGGCGCTCGGTGCAAGGTCAGTGAGGATTGGTGAGTATGTTGCTGCAAAGATTGTAACCCTCACGCATGCCCCATTCTCATTTGGCAGCAGGAGTTAATATCGTGGCTCATATATTTTAGCCAGTCGTTACTAATAGACAATGTTAAGCCTTGTAACGTCAATGAAGAACTGTCTAACGTTTGGGCATTGCAGGTCAGCTATATCTGTTGGTTGACCAGCAATCCCTCCTCCTAAAGGTGCTGACCTATTGGCTTCTAGCCACTTGCCCAGGTAGCCGTTCTTCATATATTAAGCAGTGAGTGTCAGACAGCCATTTGACCTTGAAGGGCATCAGAGTTGAGCCCAATCTTGTCCTCTCTTGTGGACAGAGAAAGGGGGGTGTCGGAACTTGAAATACAAGTACTTGCCTCATCATTACTGCTCCCCAAAACAGTCTCAGATCGTTGCCTAGAGATTACTTTTTGTAGTTTAATAATCGGCTTATCTTCGTAAAATTCTAAAACCCCAATCATTTGCTGCACATTCATTTACAATTTAGCCAATTCTTTTCAAACTCTAATACAGTCCATTTATATTATCAGAATTTTTCCACTTTCTAACCCCTCGACTAACTGCAATTTACCTGAATTCAAACTGCAAACTTAATGTACTCGTGTGAAGAATCCATTTGGAAAATTATCAGGTCTAATTTGCTTTTCATTACAGTTTAATTTTTCCTGCATTCAAGAGGTTCTTTACAGAAATCAGTCCTGGCTTTCCCTGTTAAACATATTTAATTTTTTTTTCTTTTCCAATTTACTCCTCCTCTCCTGAGCTTGCTTCCTTCGGTGCAGTGCTGCAGACACCAGACACTCACCAGCACCACTCAACATTTCATCAGCAGAGATGAGGAGAAATTTCTTCACTCAGAGGGTTGTGAATCTTTGGAATTCTCTACCCCAAAGGGCTGTGGATGCTGAATGGTTGAGTATATTCAAGGCTGAGATCGATAGATTTTTGGACTCTAGGGGAATCAGGGGATATGGGGATCGGGCGGGAAAGTGGAGATGAGGTCGAAGATCAGCCATGATCTTATTGAATGGCGGAGCAGGCTTGAGGGGTGATCTAACCGAGGTCTTTAAAATAATGAAATGATTCAATCGGGTAGATGCAGAGAAACTTTCCTCTGGTGGGGGGAGTCCAGAACAAGGGTGCAAAACCTTAAAATTAGAGCCAGGCCGTTTAGAGTGAAATCAGGAAGCACTTTTCCACACAAAGGGTAGTGGAAATCTGGAATTCTCTCCAAAGGCTGTGGATGCTGGGGGTCAATTGAAAATTTCCAGACTGAGATTGGTAGATTTTTGTTGGGTAAAGTTATTAAGGGATTTGGAGCAAAGGCGGGTAAATGGAGTTAAGATACAGATCAGCCAGGATCTAATTAAATGTCGGTACTGGGACCACTGCTTTTCTTGATATGTATTAATGACTTGAACTTGGGTGTACAGGGCACAATTTCAAAATTTGCAGATGACACAAAACTTGGAAGTATAGTGAACAGTGAGGAGGATAGTGATAGACTGGAGACTATGAAAGGGAATGCAAACCAGGTTTATGCAACTTTTCCTCTCTCTCTCTCTCTCTCTCTCCTACTTTGCTCTCCATAGGAGTGCCATTGAATTTCTGCCAGAATGCAGAATGCCAAGGGAAAGGAAACTCGTGGGGGGGGGCAGGGGGGGGGGCGGAGTGTATATCGGACGGCCCCAATGTCTTGGCCTCTCTTTCTCACTGAGGGGTTTTTCTTGTGTGGGGGAGAGAGGGCGATAATAATACGCTCCTTGCGCCATCCATGACTACATTGCACGAAATGGCCTGGAATGATGGACACAGCCTCAAGGGCACAATCTCACCAGAATTCAACTAGCCACCTGATCGCAACTTTGGTACACTGACAGAACAGATCTCTGTCGACATTGCCTGCCACTCCACTCTCTCTCCAAAGGGTTGGCGATAGCAATTGTAAAGGCGGCAAATTGAATGGATAGGCTGGCAGGATAACATCATTCACTGACAACAATAACTTGTATTTATATAGCGCCTTTAACGTAGTAAAACGTCCCAAGGCGCTGCACAGGAGTGTTATCAGACAAGAAATTTGACACCGAGCCACATAAGGATAAATTAGGTCAGGTGACCAAAAGCTTGGTCAAAGAGGTAGGTTTTAAGAAGCGTCTTAAAGGAGGAAAGAGAGGTAGCGAGGTGGAGAGGTTTAGGGAGGGAATTCCAGAGCTTAGGGCCGAGGCAACAGAAGGCACGGTCATCAAAGGCTGAGCGATTATAATCAGGGATGTTCAAGAGGGCAGAATTAGAGGAGTGCAGTTATCTCGGGGGGTTGTGGGGCTGAAGGAGATTACAGAGATAGGAAGGGGCGAGGCCATGGAGGGATTTGAAAACAAGAATGAGAATTTTGAAATCGAGGCGTTGCTTAACCGGGAGCCAATATAGGTCAGCGAGCACAGGGGAGATGGGCGAACGGGACTTGGTGCGAGTTAGGACATGGGCAGTCGAGTTTTGGATGACCTCAAGTTTACGTAGGGTGGAATGTGGGAGGCCAACCAGGAGTGGGTTGGAATAGTAAATTCTAGAGGAAACAAAGGCATGGATGACACTGGACAGCTTCTCACTGCTTATCCATCCTACCCATTAGGACACTGGTTTGCGGGGTTATTTTGAGGTCTATCAGTGAGCGAAGCTGGTTAGCCTGTTTCCAGCAGTGCTGGAGCACCAGAAACCTTCCTGAATCACCTCTCAGATACCAGACACAGAGTATCAACTGAGTTCTTCATCTTGGAGTCAACCGAGTCCCAAAGAAAGCCTGACCTCCCTCCTCCCCAAGGAGAATAGTCCCTAGTTGGGGTAAACGGGTTTAACGTGAGAGCGCTATGAGTTCAACCACTAGTAACTCCTTGGAAACTTGAACTGAAGACATCTTTTCTTGTATACTATCCAGACCATCAACGCATAATCATGAGGTGGCACAGATACGAGATGGCCTCCAAAATTTGCTGATTTATTGATAACCTTGGACCTATTTTGTAAACAGATGTTCAAACGCTCAAACCGCCCCTGTGTTTAGATTTAACCGATCAGCGCCTCCCGTAAATAGCAGGTGTTCTTCCCACTGCTTTCTCTAAAGCTCTCCACAAGGTCAAACTCAGCAAGCCTCGCACATCTCCAGATCCTCCGTCTCAGGGCTGACTTCATGGCGGTGAAATGTGTCTGTTAACGAGCTTGTTTAAAGGACCACTGGTCATTGTCTCCACTGCATCGCATGTTTGGCAATGGGCCCACAACACTGAGAGCTGGGTTGAGTCTATTCCAAAAACCTTTCCTTAAAAACACAAGAGAACAGAGACACTGATGCCAGGTCTGGATTGGATTCAGAGGCAGGTCCTGTGGTTGCTGATGGAGTCGCGTTGAGCATTCAGTGACCTGAATGGCATCTTAATGTGTTCAGGGAATATTTGAACATGGTAATGACACTACTTCATGTAATATAGATGAAACATAAATATTGAGCGGCACTAAAAAGGCAAATTTCTTTGGCCCACTTGCTGTATAATATTAAGTGACTAACTGTGAGGAACTGCAAATTACAAATCAGCCATGAAGGATTGTCCGGCTCACTCCTGGAAATGGGTCTTGGTCACCTTGTCACGCTGAAGGATTTAAACGTGATGAGCTTATTAAGGTTGAGTTATTGGATGTTAGGGAAATGCTGGAAAATGATCTTTAGAAGCCATTTCAGTCTGGTATGTTGTAGTGTTTAGCTACGGCTTAAACGTGTTCCTTTGCAAGATAAATCTATATCTCTCTAGATAAACATCTTGGGCTGGATTTTGTCAGTGTGGGCGGGCTGGGGCGTGTCAGGTGGAAATCGTGTCAGGACCCCGACTCCTAAGTGAAGTGCTGAAAAAGTGGAACTTTCACCTAATTGGGCAATTGATTTCCTGCGTGTGGGAACACCTGGCCCAATGAGTCTTTTCATACAGAAAGTCGCCTCCGATGACGTCATCAATGCTGCTGGATTTAAAACCTGCAAGCAGCCTTGCTTCCTCTGGAGACTGCAAAGCCTCTGCAAATTGTGTGAAGGTGTTGATTTCCCGACAATGTCAACGATCAAGCAAAAGTGTGCACCTCGGTTTGATGAGCCCTCCCTCCAAGCTCTGGTGCACGGAGCCAGATGTAATAAGGAGGTGCTGTTCCCTTCCTCAGGGAGAAAAAAGCCACCCCAGCAGACAAAAGCTGTGTGGCTGCAAGTGGCCGAGGAGGTCAACTCCACTTCGCTGAGCCGCAGAACTTGGCTGCAGTGCAGGAAGAGGTTTCATGATCTTCTCCGCACAGGAAAAGTGAGTATGACTTTCCCATCACCCTCAATCTGATCCCCATCGCCTCTCCTCACCAGCACTCTACTTTGCCAACCTCTTCCTCCACATGCCACTTGACACTTACATGCCTGCACCTTTACCCATTCCCTCTCTCTCGAAGGTCACATTCACTTAACTATTCGATCATGCAGCCCTCACACTCCCTATCACTGTGATGCCATGACAACAACAACTTACAACACACAGGGATGGTCCTTTGTATCCTTCTAAGCACCTATGCTATGGATTATCTACACTCACTCCTTCATTCTCACTCAAACTCCACTTGTGTCCCTCATTGCAGGAAAAGAGAGCCCACAATAAGAGGGAAAGAGCCATGACAGGAGGAGGGCCACCCTCAGTAGCCCAGCTCACCGCCTGGGAGGAGACGGCCCTGGAAATCGCCGGGATCAAGGAGGATTCCCAAGTGGGGGACGGACAGACAGTCGCATCGCAGCAAGCTGGTGACAGAATAGTTTGGCATCTCTCTCATTGACATTGCATGAGTCACTAATAATGAATCTGATGCTCTAACAGATTGACTCATGATCATCTGCACTATTCAATGTTCATGTAACCTTGACCTCACATCTCTAACTCTTTCCTTTACTCCCCCACAGGACCATCGAGAGCCCCTGTCCCCACTGTCCAGGAGGAAGTGCCTGAGCCTCCAGACTCCTCAGAGGAAGCTGCAACCTCTGAGGGCGCAGCCTCAGCAGAATTCAGCGCACCCAGCACCAGCGCAGACACTCACACCTCGGTGGGACCTTCGCGAGATAGAGTAGTGTTGGCACCTGGTGTATCACAGCTCACAAGTGAGCATCAGCAGATGGTGGAGACAGGGACAGCAGTGGAGAGTCCTCGCCAGAGGGCGCAGGACTCTGCCAGCTCGGCTCAGCTGCATGTCGACCCTGTGCCTCTGGGTCCATCCAGAACGAGAGCGGTGCTGGAACTCCAGGAACAGGTGCAGGAGTCTCTGCCAGGTTTTGACTCCAGGGTTGCTGCGAGTGTGGAGCGAATGGAGGAGTCCATCGCGAACATGAGCAGAGCCTTTGTAGAGGCATTGGCGCATGAACGCATCACCATGGAAAGGATGGCAACCTCCGTGGAAAGGATGGCTACAGTAGAGGAGAGGATGGTTACAGCCATGGAGGAGCTAAGTTGCTAGAGTGTAGAAAACATGGTCATTGTTCAGAATAGACTGGCATCTCTTGAGGAGCGATGGTCAGCTACTGAGCATAGAAACCAGACCTTCATGGAAGTCCTCTGGAGTAGGACTTCCAGTGCAGAAACGGGTTCTCATAGCCCCCCTGAAGTGCAGCAAGGTGCTGTCAAGCCACTTGCTAGCTCTGAAGTGGGGCTGACCCATGAGAGGGATGTTGGTGGCAGACAACAAGGAAGTGGGGGCTCCTCTCCAAGTGCTCAAACGACCATGCCACTGCAAAGCCCTCGGTCAGAGCCCCACCAGAGTCCTCACCCAACTGAGATGGGCATCTCATCCCCTGCACAGCCGCAGGAGCAGCAGACTGTTGCCAAGCCCTCACAGGTTCGCAACCCCAGAGGACGCCCGCCAAAGGTGTCGAGACAGGAGCAGCAAGAAAGTGAGCAAGGGGCCTCCACATCTGCTGAAGCCACAGGGGAAGCACCACGTAGGAGCACATGTAAGAGGAAGATAATGCACAAGTAGTCACAAGGGTAGTCACTTGGGTGTTATGTTGTGTTTATATTTGAAATGCCACCAGTTGCTTGTTGTGATAAAAAATTCTGATGGAAAACTGTTGAAGTTGTGGCCTGTGTCATTTCGCAAATGGGACTTCCACATTGAGGGCTTAGAGCGACTTGCAATTGTCAGTATTGTGGTCAGAGTGATAGGAATCCGTAGGTTCATGTCCATTGTCGATGCTCTGGTAAGAAGGTGCGAGGCAAAAGTGTTTGATTGTACAGGCTAAGCAAATGTGACCAACATGAGTGCATCCCGGGCAGCAATATGGTCGCGCTCTGGCGACTTCTGGCCTGTGCATCTTCAGGTGGGTGACTAGCAGCTTGGCGCTCCTGTTGATGCTCCTGCTGCTGGTGCTGCTGTTGCTCATGGTTCTGCTGCTGCCGCGGCTGGTCTTCATCCGAATCTGATGTCGAGGAGGAAAGGAATTAAATGGTCGCCATGCTTCTGGTATATGCCTCAGTTGAGGAAGCGCTCAGTCAAGCTGGGGAGAGGGGTTTCCCAGGAGGTCACACTGGAGATGGGTGTCAGGCTCCAAACTTCCACAACAATGAGTATGCCTGCTAAAAGTGCCCCCAGACCTGAAACAACAAAGTTCTGCCACCTGCAAATGATCATTGGTGAAAACTCTTTTGTAATGGTGGAGCTGCAGCTATTCGTAAGCAATCCACTTGTGAGGCCGCCAGCATTACCTGGCGTGTTCTAGAGGAGGCGTGTAGGATGGGGGGAATGTCTAAAAATCGGAAAGGCCTCTCAAAATGGGATTATAGAGGCTATTAAGTGGTTGTAAAGGGCCTTAAGGGCCTATCCTGCCTCTTGGAGGCCGGAGGGAAAGGGGGTCAGAAAACACGCTTTTGGGAAAATTGCTCGGAGGCGGGATGAAGGCGGGATCGGGACTGCCCGCCATTTTTGACGATTTTAACAACTCACACGCCCCCAATCCCGCCTCCTCGGGCCTGGCAAAATCGAGCCCCTTGTGTCTAGAATGTGCCCATCCCTTTCCAGAGATCACACTTCAAAAATATCAAATAAAAGCAAGTCAGCGATTTCCTGCTGGTTGTTCCGACCTTGGTAACTTTGTCTCAAAAATAAAAAGCTGGTCTCCGTAAAAGTGACCATGAAACTGTCGGATTGTTGTAAAAACCCAACTGGTCCACTGATGTCCTTTAGGGAAGGAAACCTGCCGTCCTTACCCAGTCTGCTCTATAGGTGACTCCAGCCCCACAGCTTACTGACTCTTAACTGCCCTCTGAAGGGACCCATCAAGCTCCTCAGTTATTAAGGATGGGCAATAAATGCTGGCCTTGCCGGCGACATCCGCATTCTGAGAATCAATTTTTAGAAAAGGACAGGAGCGGGAGATTTACAAGCATCTGCCAATCTACAGAAACCTCCACCAATAATTAGCCTCCAATTGACCTCAGAATGCAACTATTTGTCGCACTTCTCCAGAGGGAGTTCCTGAGAAGGGCCATTAAAGGGACAGGCCAGACTGAACAACAGCTCCAAGTCAGCAATTAAACATTACAGCCCTGAATGAGCTGAGGGGTTCAATGGAAGACCAGCAGAACCCACGTCATATCTGCCATTGATTTTCCAGCATGACTTGCAAGCAGCAGAACCACCAACCCTCCCTAAGAAACAAGGAACCTCAGATGGTAGAATAGAAAGAAAGATCTTGCATTTATATAACGCCTTTTACAACCTTGCGACGTCCCAAAGCACTTTACAGCAAATTAAATACTTTTTAAGTGTAGTCACTGTTGTAATGTAGGAAACACAGCAGCCAATTTGTGCACAGCAAGCTCTCATATTGAAGTTAATAGGAATCAGAGGGAAAGCTCTCCACTGGCTGGAGTCATACCTAGCACAAAGGAAGATGGTTGTGGTGGTTGGAGGTCAATCATCACAGCCCCAGGACATCGCTGCAGGAGTTCCTCAGGGCAGTGTCCTAGGCCCAACCACCTTCAGCTGCTTCATCAATGACCTTCCCTCTAACATAAGGTCAGAAGTGGGGATGTTCGCTGATGATTGCACAGTGTTCAGTTCCATTCGCAACTCCTCAGATAATGAAGCAGTCCATGCCCACATGCAGCAAGACCTGGGCGACATTCAGGCTTGGGCTGATAAGTGGCAGGTAACATTTGCGCCACACAAGTGCCAGGCAATGATTATCTACAACAAGCAAGAGTCTAACCACCGCCACTTGACATTCAACGGCATTCCCATCGCCGAATCCCCCACCATCAACATCCTGGGGGTCACCATTGACCAGAAACTTAACTGGACCAGCCACATAAATACTGTGGCTACAAAAGCAGGTCAGAGGTTGGGTATTCTGTGGCGAGTGTCTCGCCTCCTAACTCCCCAAAGCCTTTCCACCATCTTCAAGGCACAAGTCAGGTGTGTGATTGATAATCTCCTCTTGCCTGGATGAGTGCAGCTCCAACAACACTCAAGAAGCTCAACACCATCGAGGACAAAGCAGCCCGCTTGATTGGCACCCAATCCACACCTTAAACATTCACTCCCTCCACCACCGGCGCACCGTGGCTGCAGTGTGTGACATCGACAAGATGCACTGCAGCAACTCACCAAGACTTCTTTGGCAGCACCTCCCAAACCCACGACCTCTACCACCTAGAAGGAGAAGGGCAGCAGGCGCATGGGAACACCATCACCTGCAAGTTCCCCTCCAAGTCGCACACCATCCTGACTTGGAATTATATCGCCGATCCTTCATCGTCGTTGGGTCAAAATCCTGGAACTCTCTCCCTAACAGCACTGTGGGAGCACCTTCACCACATGGACTGCAGCGGTTCAAGAAGGTGGCTCACCACCACCTTCTCAAGGGCAATTAGGGATGGGCAATAAATGCTGGCTGTGCCAGCAACACCCACATCCCAGGAATGAATTAAAAAAAACAGCAATGAGATAATGACAAGATAATCTGTTTTATCTGCGCACAGCAAGCTCCAACAAACAGCATTGTGATTTTCTCCCAACATCCTGTAACCTTCCCTGTCCTAGTGGAGAATCTGGAGACCTGCTCTGACATCACTTTACCTCTTTCACTTCGAGCAGCAGTTTGTGTCACCCTGAAGAGAGTCCAAAACTCCTCTTTCCATTACAGCACCTCAATGAAGCTACTGCCTCGGCCCCTCAACCTGCTTCACTACTGGAGAAACCGATAATCCAGTCCAGGACCCTGTTCCTGCTCACCATTGAATCATAGAATCATAGAATGGTTACAGCACGGAAGGAGGCCATTCGGCCCATCAAGCCGGTGCCGGCTCTCTGCAAGAGCACTTCAACTCGTCCCACTCCCCCGCTCTTTCCCCGTAGCCCTGCAAATGTTTTTCTTTCAGGTACTTATCCAACTCCTTTTTGAAAGCCGTGATTGAGTTTGGCTCCACCACCCTTTCAGGCAGTGCATTCCAGATCCTAACCACTCGCTGCGTAAAAAAGTTTTTTCTTATGTCGACTTTGGTTCTTCTGCCAATCACCTTAAATCTGTGTCTTCTGGTTCTCGACCCTTCCGCCAATGGGAACAGTTTCTCTCTATCTACTCTGTCCAGACCCCCCATGACCAGTGACCGATGGAAACAGAACAGGCTTGTTGGTCCCTAATGTTCTGGTCCTGTTCCGGGACCCTCTCGTCCTTTGAAGGTCTCCGTGCGAGGCCAGAGGTTGCTGAGACTGCGCTGCTGCTGTGGAGATTTGCTAAATGTGGGCGCAGGACGCAGAGGCTCGGCTGCAGCGCGATGGTGTGAGGTCCGACTACTGTCCATGTCAAGGCAGCCCTTCCTCTGCAGCTCAGACTTACAATTACTGCCTGTTAAACTTTCCAACAATAAAAACCCACCTTTCTCCTTATCCCATCACACGATTTCTTTAGTTTTAAATATTTATACAAGTTTGGACTGGAAAATAACAACTTTCCTCGTGATTTACTGCCTGGCCATTCTCGCAGCTTTGTTCTTATCAGAGATATTTGGAGAGTGTTTGTTAATGTTCCTCAGAGAGAGAGATGATTCTGCTCAGAATCTGAAAGTATTTTTCATTTAATAGGAGCACCAGGTGACCCACAGATTGGAAACACAATAAGGCAGATTGAATGGGGACAGTGTGGGTCAGGGGTCAGAGGTCAGGGACAGTGTCCAATGGGGATTGGGTGCCTGAGATATAATCTGTAGCGGGAACGGGTGGTGCATTGGGAAGTATTGCGGCCCTTTTATTTCTAGACTTGGGTTTAATTCAAACCCAATCTGATGGAAGTGTAATACGCACACTCACCCCACACTGACTCACCCCACACACACTCACCCCACACACACTCACCCCACACTGACTCACCCCACACTGAATCACCCCACACACACTCACACCACACACACTCACCCCACACTGACTCACCCCACACTGAATCACCCCACACACACTCACCCCACACACACTCACCCCACACTGACTCACCCCACACACACTCACCCCACACACAAACACCGCACACAAACTCACCCCACACACACTCACCCCAAACAAACTCACCCCACACACACTCACCCCACACACACTCACCCCACACACACTCACCCCACACACACTCACCCCACACACACTCACCTCACACTGACTCAGCCCACACACACTCACCCCACACTGAATCAGCCCACACACACTCACCCCACACTGACTCACCCCACACACACTCACCCCACACACACTCACCCCACACTGACTCACCCCACACACACTCACCCCACACTGACTCACCCCACACAAACTCACCTCACACACACTCACCCCACACACACCCCACACTGACTCACCCCACACACACTCACCCCACACTGACTCACCCCACACACACTCACCCCACACACACTCACCCCACACACACTCACCCCACAAACACTCACCCCACACTGACTCACCCCACAAACACTCACCCCACACTGACTCACCCCACAAACACTCACCCCACACTGACTCACCCCACACACACACACCCCACACACACTCACCCCACACACACTCACCCCACAAACACTCACCCCACACTGACTCACCCCACACACACTCACCCCACACTGACTCACCCCACACACACTCACCCCACACACACTCACCCCACACTGACTCACCCCACACTGACTCACCCCACAAACACTCACCCCACACACACTCACCCCACACTGACACACCCACACACACTTACCCCACACTGACTCACCCCACAAACATTCACCCTACACTGACTCACCCCACACACACTCACCCCACACTGACTCACCCCACACTGACTCACCCCACAAACACTCACCCCACATTGCCACACCCCACACACACACACCCCACACACAATCACCCCACACACACTCACCCCACACACACTCACCCCACACACACTCACCCCACACACACTCACCCCACACGCACTCGCCCCACACACACTCACCCCACACTGACTCACCCCACACACAGTCACCCCACACACACTCACCCCACACACACTCACCCCACACTGACTCACCCCACACACAGTCACCCCACATTGACACACCCCACACATACTCACCCCACACACACTCACCCCACACACACTCACCCCACACACACTCACCCCACACACACTCACCCCACACACACTCACCCCACACTGACTCACCCCACACAAACTCACCCCACACACACTCACCCCACACACACTCACCCCACACACACTCACCCCACACACACTCACCCCACACTGACACACCCCACACACACTCACCCCACACACACTCACCCCACACACACACACCCCACACACACTCACACCACACTGACTCACCCCACAAACACTCACCCCACACACACTCACCCCACACACACACACCCCACACACAGTCAGCCCACACACACTCACCTCACACACACTCACCCCACACTGACTCATCCCACAAGCACTCACCCCACACACACTCACCCCACACACACTCAGCCCACACTGTCTCACCCCACAAACACTCACCCCAAACACACTCACGCCACACTGAGTCACCCCACACACACTGACCCCACACACACCCACCCCACACTGACACACCCCACACACACGCACCCCACAAACACTCACCCCACACTGACTCACCCCACACACAGTCACCCCACACACACTCACCCCACACACACTCACCTCACACACACTCACGCCACACACACTCAACCCACACTGACTCACCCCACACTGACTCACCCCACAAACACTCACCCCACACACACTCACCCCACACTGACACACCCCACACACACTTACCCCACACTGACTCACCCCACAAACATTCACCCCACACTGACTCACCCCACAAACACTCACCCCACACACACTCACCCCACACTGACTCACCCCACACTGACTCACCCCACAAACACTCACCCCACATTGCCACACCCCACACACACACACCCCACACACAATCACCCCACACACACTCACCCCACACACACTCACCCCACACACACTCACCCCACACGCACTCGCCCCACACACACTCACCCCACACTGACTCACCCCACACACAGTCACCCCACACACACTCACCCCACACAGACTCACCCCACACTGACTCACCCCACACACAGTCACCCCACACACACTCAACCCACACACACTCACCCCACACACACTCACCCCACATTGACACACCCCACACACACTCACCCCACAGACACTCACCCCACACACACTCACCCCACACACACTCACCCCACACACACTCACCCCACACACACTCACCCCACACTGACTCACCCCACACAAACTCACCCCACACATACTCACCCCACACACATTCACCCCACACACACTCACCCCACACACACTCACCCCACACTGACTCACCCCACTCACAAGCACCGCACACACACTCACCCCACACTGACACACCCCACACACACTCACCCCACACACACTCACCCCACACACACACACCCCACACACACTCACCCCACACTGACTCACCCCACAAACACTCACCCCACACACACTCACCCCACACACACACACCCCACACACAGTCAGCCCACACACACTCACCCCACACACACTCACCCCACACTGACTCATCCCACAAACACTCACCCCACACACACTCACCCCACACACACTCAGCCCACACTGTCTCACCCCACAAACACTCACCCCAAACACACTCACGCCACACTGAGTCACCCCACACACACTGACCACACACACACTCACCCCACACTGCACACCCCACACACACGCACCCCACAAACACTCACCCCACACTGACTCACCCCACACACACCCCACACACACTCACCCCACACACACTCACCCCACACATACTCACCCCACACACACTCACCTCACACACACTCACCCCACACACTCACCCACACACTCAACACACACTGACTCACCCCACAATGACTCACCCCACACACAATCACCCCACACTGACTCACTCCACACACTCAACCCACACGCACTCACCCCACACACACTCACCCCACACACACTCACCCCACACTGACTCACCCCACACTGACACACCCCACACACACTCACCCCACATTGCCATACCCCACACACACTCACCCCACACACAATCACCCCACACACACTCCCCCCACACACACTCACCCCACACACACTCACCCCACACGCACTCGCCCCACACACACTCACCCCACACTGACTCACACCACACACAGTCACCCCACACTGACTCACCCCACAAACACTCACCCCACACACCCTCACCCCACACTGACTCACCCCACACACACTCACCCCACACACACTCACCCCACATTGACACACCCCACACATACTCACCCCACACACAATCACCCCACACACACTCACCCCACACACACTCACCCCACACACACTCACACCACAATGACTCACCCCACACACACTCACCCCACACACACTCACCCCACACTGACTCACCCCACACACACTCACCCCACACTGACTCACCCCACACACACTCACCTCACACACACTCACCCCACACACACTCACCCCACACTGACTCACCCCACACACACTCACCCCACACTGACTCACCCCACACACACTCACCCCACACACACTCACCCCACACACACTCACCCCACAAACACTCACCCCACACTGACTCACCCCACAAACACTCACCCCACACTGACTCACCCCACAAACACTCACCCCACACTGACTCACCCCACACACACACACCCCACACACACTCACCCCACACACACTCACCCCACAAACACTCACCTCGCACTGACTCACCCCACACACACTCACCCCACACTGACTCACCCCACACACACTCACCCCAGACACACTCACCCCACACTGACTCACCCCACACTGACTCACCCCACAAACACTCACCCCACACACACTCACCCCACACTGACACACCCCACACACACTACCCCACACTGACTCACCCCACAAACACTCACCCCACACTGACTCACCCCACAAACACTCACCCCACACACACTCACCCCACACTGACTCACCCCACACTGACTCACCCCACAAACACTCACCCCACATTGCCACACCCCACACACACACACCCCACACACAATCACCCCACACACACTCACCCCACACACACTCACCCCACACACACTCACCCCACACGCACTCGCCCCACACACACTCACCCCACACTCGACTCACCACACACACACTCACCCCACACACACTCACGCCACACTGACTCACCCCACACACACTCGACCCCACACACACTCACCCCACACTGGCTCACCCCACACACACTCACCCACACAAACACTCACCCCACACTGACTCACCCCACACACACTCACCCCACACACACTCCCCCACACACACTCACCCCCACACATACTCACCCCACACTACTCACCTCACACACACTCACCCCACACACACTCACCCCACACACACTCAACTCACCTGACTCACCCACAATGACCCCACACACAATCACCCCACACTGACTCACTCCCACACACTCAACCCACACAGCACTCACCCCACACACACTCACCCCACACACACTCACCCCACACTGACTCACCCCACACACACCACACCCCACACACACTCACCCCACATTGACCTCACCCACACACACTCACCCCACACACAATCACCCCACACACTGCTCACCCCACACACACTCACCCCACACACACTCACCCCACACGCACTCGCCCCACACACACTCACCCCACACTGACTCACACCACACACAGTCACCCCACACTGACTCACCCCACAAACACTCACCCCACACACACTCACCCCACACTGACTCACCCCACACACACTCACCCCACACACACTCACCCCACATTGACACACCCCACACATACTCACCCCACACACAATCACCCCACACACACTCACCCCACACACACTCACACCAGAATGACTCACCCCACACACACTCACCCCACACACACTCACCCCACACTGACTCACCCCACACACACTCACCCCACACTGACTCACCCCACACACACTCACCTCACACACACTCACCCCACACACACTCACCCCACACTGACTCACCCCACACACACTCACCCCACACTGACTCACCCCACACACACTCACCCCACACACACTCACCCCACACACACTCACCCCACAAACACTCACCCCACACTGACTCACCCCACAAACACTCACCCCACACTGACTCACCCCACAAATACTCACCCCACACTGACTCACCCCAAACACACACACCCCACACACACTCACCCCACACACACTCACCCCACAAACACTCACCTCGCACTGACTCACCCCACACACACTCACCCCACACTGACTCACCCCACACACACTCACCCCAGACACACTCACCCCAAACTGACTCACCCCACACTGACTCACCCCACAATCACTCACCCCACACACACTCACCCCACACTGACACACCCCACACACACTTACCCCACACTGACTCACCCCACAAACATTCACCCCACACTGACTCACCCCACAAACACTCACCCCACACACACTCACCCCACACTGACTCACCCCACACTGACTCACCCCACAAACACTCACCCCACATTGCCACACCCCACACACACACACCCCACACACAATCACCCCACACACACTCACCCCACACACACTCACCCCACACACACTCACCCCACACGCACTCGCCCCACACACACTCACCCCACACTGACTCACCCCACACACACTCACCCCACACTGACTCACCCCACACACACTCACCCCACACACACTCACCCCACACTGACTCACCCCACTCACAATCACCGCACACACACTCACCCCACACTGACACACCCCACACACACTCACCCCACACACACTCACCCCACACACACACACCCCACACACACTCACACCACACTGACTCACCCCACAAACACTCACCCCACACACACTCACCCCACACACACACACCCCTCACACAGTCAGCCCACACACACTCACCCCACACACACTCACCCCACACTGACTCATCCCACAAGCACTCACCCCACACACACTCACCCCACACACACTCAGCCCACACTGTCTCACCCCACAAACACTCACCCCAAACACACTCACGCCACACTGAGTCACCCCACACACACTGACCCCACACACACTCACCCCACACTGACACCCCACACACACTCACCCCACACACACTCACCCCACACTGACTCACCCCACACACACTCACCCCACACACACTCACCCCACACACACTCACCCAACACACACTCACCCACACACACTCACCCCACACTGACTCACTCCACACTGACTCACCCCACACACACTCACCCCACACACACTCACCCCACACACACTCACCCCACACACACTCACCCCACACTGACTCACCCCACACACACTCACCCCACACACTCAACCCACACACACTCACCCACACACACTCACCCCACACACACTCACCCCACACTGACTCACCCCACACAGCTCTCACCCCACACTGACTCACCCCACACACACTCACCCACACACACTCACCCCACACACACTCACCCCACACACACTCACCCCACACACACTCACCCCACACACACTCACCCACACTGACTCACCCCACACTGACTCACCCCACAGACACTCACCCACACACACTCACCCACACTGACTCACCCCACACACACTCACCCCACACACACTCACCCCACACACACTCACACCACACACACTCACCCCACATTGACACACCCCACACACACTCACCCCACACACACTCACCCCACACACACTTACTCCACACACACTCACCCCACACACACTCACCCCACACTGACTCACCCCACACAAACTCACCCCACACATACTCACCCCACACACATTCACCCCACAAACACTCACCCCACACACACTCACCCCACACTGACTCACCCCAATCACAAGCACCGCACACACACTCACCCCACACTGACACACCCCACACACACTCACCCCACACACACTCACCCCACACACACACACCCCACACACACTCACACCACACTGACTCATCCCACAAACACTCACCCCACACACACTCACCCCACATACACTCAGCCCACACTGTCTCACCCCACAAACACTCACCCCAAACACACTCACGCCACACTGAGTCACCCCACACACACTGACCCCACACACACTCACCCCACACTGACACACCCCACACACAGGCACCCCACAAACACTCACCCCACACTGACTCACCCCACAGACACTCACCCCACACACACTCACCCCACACACACTCACCTCACACACACTCACGCCACACACACTCAACCCACACTGACTCACCCCACACTGAATCACCCCACACACACTCTCCCCACACACAAACACCACACACACACTCACCCCACACACACTCACCCCAAACACACTCACCCCACTCACACTCACCCCACACACACTCAACCCACACGCACTCACCCCACACACACTCACCCCACACACACTCACCCCACACTGACTCACCCCACACTGACACACCCCACACACACTCACCCCACATTGCCACACCCCACACACACTCACCCCACACACAATCACCCCACACACACTCCCCCCACACACACTCACCCCACACACACTCACCCCACACGCACTCGCCCCACACACACTCACCCCACACTGACTCACACCACACACAGTCACCCCACACTGACTCACCCCACAAACACTCACCCCACACACCCTCACCCCACACTGACTCACCCCACACACACTCACCCCACACACACTCACCCCACATTGACACACCCCACACATACTCACCCCACACACAATCACCCCACACACACTCACCCCACACACACTCACCCCACACACACTCACTCCACACACACTCACCCCACACACACTCACCCCACACACACTCACCCCACACTGACTCACCCCACACAAACTCACCCGACACATACTAACCCCACACACATTCACCCCACACACACTCACCCCACACACACTCACCCCACACACAAGCACCCCACACACACTCACCCCACACACACTCACCCCACACACACACACCCCACACACACTCACCCCACACACTCTCACCCCACACTGACTCACCCCACACAAACTCACCCCACACATACTCACCCCACACACATTCACCCCACACACACTCACCCCACACACACTCACCCGACACTGACTCACCCCACACACAAGCACCGCACACACACTCACCCCACACTGACACACCCCACACACACTCACCCCACACACACTCACCCCACACACACTCACCCCACACACACTCAACCCACACACACACACCCCACACTGACTCATCCCACATACACTCACTGCACACACACTCACCCCACACTGACTCACCCCACAAACACTCACCCCACACACACTCACGCCACACTGACTCACCCCACACACACTGACTCCACACACACTCACCCCACACTGACACACCCCACACACACGCACCCCACACACACTCACCCCACAATGACTCACCACACACACACTCACCCCACACACACACACCCCACACTGACTCACCCCACAAACACTCACCCCACACACACTCACCCCACACACACACACCCCACACACAGTCAGCCCACACACACTCACCCCACACACACTCACCCCACACTGACTCACCCCACACACACTCAACCCACACTGACTCACCCCACACTGAATCACCCCACACACAATCACCCCACACACACTCACCCCACACTGACTCACCCCACACACACTCACCACACACACACTCACCCCACACACAAACACCGCACACACACTCACCCCACACACACTCACCCCAAACACACTCACCCCACACACACTCACCCCACACACACTCACCCCACACACACTCAACACACACTGACTCACCCCACACTGACTCACCCCACACACACTCACCCACACTGACTCACCCCACACACACTCACCCCACATTGACTCACCCCACACACACTCACCCCACACACACTCACCCC